>JAMXBB010000008.1:10094051-10560326 GCA_024138015.1 Lumnitzera littorea
ATGTACTTATTTCTAGTGAATAATAATAATGTTGGGATAGGTTGAAATCAATTTGGTGCAAAAAGAATATTAATTAGGTAATTTAGGATAATTCAGGATAATTCAAGGGTAAAATCATAAATACGAATATATAAATAATAAATCGAAAACTTGAAACCATGTACTAGCTGAATTCCATATATTTTTAGAAGTCTATAGAAATTTTCAAGGAATTATTTGGTAACCCGAGCTATTTATTATGAATTTACGTAATTAAATAGCTTAAATAACAAACCAATACCCAATTCTAGTAATAATAGGTTAAAATATGATAAATAGGTGAATAAAAACTATCTATTTGTATACTAGTTAGATTGGATAAAAATTATATTCTTTTAGTATATTTAATGATATTTTAATAACTGAGATACGTTATAAAGGTATTAAGGTAGATAATACCTGTATTATGAGTTATATTGACAAATTAGGTAAAATATAGTTTAATAATATAAATTACATATAGTATAATAATATTCGATTAGATACGTATAACTGTATTAAAAACTCGAATTACCCATTAAAAATCATCTCTAGAAATTAAGACTTATAATACGTGTCGTTAAGTTTGTACAAGTCCAACAACACTATTTTTACTAAAATCGGATCAACCTAGGTAATATAACCTATATCTCTATAATATTATTGATTTATGTACTATTATAACTTTATCGTAATCAAAACGTGATTTAAACGACTAAAAGTATATTTTGATACAATCGGAATGATATATAACACGTCATAGTATAATTGCGTATATTATTAATACTTAATAACTTAACTTGATCGATATAATGAAATTATATATTATTATATAATAAAAAATGATAATATACTTTATATATATATATATATATATATATGTATAGCTGCTTTAGATAAGACCTTAATGTTTTTATAACTATTACGAAAATTAAATTTAGGTTTTGTATATACAGGAACTCCCAATGATCAGACCATTGACAACACGAGTTTTCTGAAGTGAGCGCCAAGACAAGTAAGTGAGATCAATGCTTTACCGCATTTTGGAATATTATTTCAGAATATCCAAGGACTTTGGTATGTATTAGCTTGTGAATGCAATTAGCTATTGTGCGTATGCAATGCTTATGGTTGGGTTTCAATTTGCTATGATGGGAGTTGAGCTCCATGATATGATTGTTCTGTGAATATTATTATTGAATTGTTTGAGCTTAATTGATCATCCTAAAATGATGAACTAACTCAAACTTGGCTTAATATCTAATTTGATATACATTGCAACCCACTAGGGGTAATGACTAGGATTCTCAAGCCAAACACGGATTCCCTTTGATGAAAATAGCTGAAATGGTCTTTTCCCCACCCTTAGTTGAACTAAGTAACAGGAGAGGAAGTCGCGGCAAGGTTAGGAGCCGTAGTTCAAAGGTAGTCATGGGAGGAGGGTGTTCTCCATTGCACAAGCCCCGGTTTGATTTTGATCCATGAGTATGTGACATCGATCTCCTCAACCTAGATTAAAGCGAGTGAAATTTCTCTAATCTCACGACGGACCAGATAACATCGTGTGATGGCATTTGCTTGTACATACATTGCATCTAACCAACTTGATTGAAAACCCCGATTGTGATGTGCTGAATGTATACTTCTATCTTTACCCCTACTTATTGAGCAAGTTGTCGCTCATTCCCCTATAATTTGTTTTGCAAGTTCCAAATGGCTTATAAATGCCTACCTAACACCAGAATCCCTAGTAAATTAGGACGGGGAGTGAGATATAAGAAGAAATGGCCGGTTATTACCCTTAGTATTAACATTTTATCTTTTAAGCAAAAAAACACAAGACTCCTCAAAGAGGCTTAGTAGTTTCCAATATTTTGGTTTATATATGAAATGATAGGTACCAGTGGGATTTACTACTACTTTTTTTTTATAAGGTTAAATGACAAGTTCATTATTACAAATTATTTCACATGATTACTCTACAAGTTTATATCAAACAAGTACCAAATTGAACGCTTCAAGGGGGTAGAGTCGAGTACGCCTTATGTGAACTAGGTCTAAGATAGTAGCTATGAGAACAGTTTCTATCTTAAGATGGTTCGCAAGGCAGGACTGTTACAATTTCACCTTTTCAGGGCGTGACACTAGGAAGCTAAGAAATTTGCCCGAACTAACTCTAAACACGCACTTTGGGGGGTTCAGCTTCATATCATGTCTTCTCGTTTGGTTAAAGGCTTCTTAGAGGTCCTTAACATGATTGTTGGCCTGCTTACTCTTGATGATTATGTTGTCGATATATACCTTCATGTTACTCCCGATCTGGGGCTTAAATAATTTTGGCACCATCCTCTGATAAGTTACCCCAGTATTTTTTAGGCTTAATGGCATGACGATGTAACAATATATACCAAAATCGGTGGCAAAAGAAATATGAACTTCATCCTTTGGGTCCATCTTTATTTGGTTGTAACTGGAGAAGGTATCCATAAAGCTTAGTAAGGCATATCTTGAAGCAAAGTCAACCAATTAATCAATCTTGGGCAGAGGAAGCAATCCTTTGGGTAAGCTTTTTTGAGGCTAATATAATCGACACACATACGCTACTTCCTGGACTTTTACATGACTAGCATTACGTTTGCTAGCTAGGTCGAATACTTCTCCTCCCTTATGAAGCCGGCTTAAAGCAACTTCTGTACTTTTTCCTTAATTGTAGCTTGCCTCTCTAAGGAAAAGTACCTCTTCTTTTATTTGACAAGTTGTGTAGTAAAGTCAATGTTGAGGTTGTGGATTACCAGGTCAGAGGAGATCTAAGGCATGTCAAATGCCAACCAAGTAAACATATCTAAGTTAGCCCATAGGAAGGCAACTATCTCCTTCTTCACCTTAAAAGGAGTCTTGATCCTGACCTTAGTAGTCTGGTCGAGAGAAGGGCCAATCTGTACTTCTTCATTTTTTCACCCAACTTACCTCTCTTATCTAGCTTCTCCTATAAGCCAGTCTCCAAAGCAAAGACTCCATCAATTCTGGCAGCCTTAACATAGAGCTTCCAAAAGAACTTCTGATTACATCTACAAACTCTCACCTTGGTAAGGGTTGGGAATTTGGCCTTCAAGTGAAGGGACAAAATGATGACCCTAAATGCATTCAAACTTAGTCATCCTAAGAGAGCATTGTAAGGGGATGGGCAATCAATCATGACGAACTCCACTAGTTGTCATGCAACATTATCGTCATCACTAAGTTCCATGTCAAGAGTAATGATTCCCTTGTCTTAGATAGTACTCTCATTGAAGCTAATGAGATTACGGTGTTATGGCTTCATCTTGGTGGGTAGCTTGGTCCTCAACATTTCGTATGTATGCAGGAAGAAGATGTTAGGAGAGCTATCAGTGTCCACTACAATCTTGAGGACCTCAAAGTTTATGATCCTTACTCCTATGACCAAGGAATCTTGATGAGGGGTGTCTACCCCCTCCAAATCTTCATCCGAAAGGGAGATTAAAGTATCTAATTTTTGTCTCTTCTCTCTATCCTAGACCCCCTTAGTGAAGGGGATTTTGTTGTCGGCGACTAGCCCAACATCACCAGCTGCCTTACTCCCTTACTACTCAGAAAGCATCCTTACTGTTGCACAAATCTCATTTAGGTTGACATTGTCTGTCTAATGAGCTTAGCATACTATAGAGAACATTAGTACTCCCTAAGAATCGATTACCTGCTTATTACCAACCAAAGCTCGATCACAAGTGGCTGTAGACCTTACTGGCTGTTGCTACATTGGGGGATCAAGTTGCTAATACCTACCATTCTACTACTGGTGGTAGTGGTTGTTCTGCCTAATGCGAGCATTGGAAGCTTCGGAGGGGTAGGTTTGTACACTATGCCTTTTGGCTTCCTCGAGGCGAACACGGAGCAACCTATTTCAAATTCCTTAACCAAGCACTTCAAGTATTCCAGGTGCTCCTCCAATGTTTCCCTTAAGAGAGGCTAGTTCTCGACAAGTTTGTTATTCACTAATTGATGGTTCTCAAGGTTGTTGACACTAGACATAGTAGTCAAAGGTAATGTTTAGGAGTGTTTAGTGTATTTAGGTAGGAATTTGGATTAGGTTTCCAACAAACAGTGCCAAATGTCATCTCAAGATCCTTATTGGTATGGAATTGAGAGGAATTAGACTTCGTACGAGTGATTGAGCTTGTAAAAGAGAACATAATGAAGGAGCACTACGGTGTTATCCTACGCAGTCATTTCGATGCTTATGTTAATCAAGTATTTGAAGAGTTATGAGTGCTTGAGAGTAATATGAAGGCTTAAATGTGCAAAGTATTCAATAGTTTATCATTGGGTGATGGTCTTGTATTTATAAAAGAGTAATGCCAACAAGTTAGAGAAAAGTTAGTAAGAAAAGCCACATCAACAAATGTTGGAGGGTGGGATTATGGTGTCTAATGTGTTCCACATATATAAGAGGTGGTTGTTAACTTAATCTTTCAACCTTATCTAGAGTTTTCTAGCTGTTAGAGGCCTCCTATAATTGGATAGGCTGTGTTCTAGGCTCGAGGGCCACTTGTCATAGGCTAATCGAGTCGGGATGAGCCTGAGGGACTCATGTTCAAAAAGTCCTATCTACATATTAGAATGACACTAATAATTTATTATAGAGAAATAAATGTGAAATTATAGTTAAATTTTCTATTATCAAATATCAGCTATATATATTATATATCTTGCAACTTCTTCAAAAGTTATGATTAATGAATAGTCATGAAAGGTTAGTTTTATTATTTGATTATGTGCAACAGTAGCTAAATATATTGTTAGTTTAACTTCTAAATGTAATATCTATGGTTCAACCATGAAAATTTTCCAATGTTAAGAAATAACAAGAACATTAAAGAACTGACATGCTAAGTTAACGTTAACATGTTGGTAATCTTATATCTTGTAAGATAGGGCTATATATGGAACTGAACCAAATCACTCTAAACCATAAAATGCGGTCCATTTATAATTTGACTTGATTCAAAAAGGATCCAAATGGTCAAAGAGAACTGAACTATTTGCACTCAAATTAAATCACTTCCTCTATATTTTCAATTAGTTTTTATATGACCTTTTTTTACATATTGTGTATTTTTATGAAGTAACAAATACATATATTGAATTGTTTTTTCTTTCCTCCTTAATTTAAGGCGCATAAATTGTTTGAATATTTAAATTAGAGTAGAGAGCATAGTCAAAGCTAAACAATTAAAGTTTGATGAGGAACTAGATATTAGATAAGATATGAGATCAATTTTCTCCAATTGTTTAAACTTTATTATTGTGTTTATGGACTTAAAATTTTATTATATAATGTTTTTACAGCAACTAAAACCTTTTTCTTTATAGTTTTGTAATAGAATGTTATTATTATGTGTTGTGGGTTAGCATCACATAAGGTAACATGGAGCAATATTGTAATTTTTTTAGTTTTTTTTTTTAATTTATTTCACTCAACCTAATTATTAGGTAATATAGTTACTTAGTATAGAACCTACCAATAAGTTTGAAAAGCAAATCGAGCTTATTCAAAAGGAATTATTATTCATTGTTTTTTTTATATCCTATAGGTAGTTATAGTCCCATCATTAATCTCTTTTTACTTGAAATCTTTGTATCGAAATGCATAAGTAAAAATTACAATCTATGTGCATTGTACAAAGAGAAATGTTATCAGACAACTAGGTACTTTCGAAAGTAATTTAAGCCAAATCAAACCAAAACATGGTTTGGTTCACTAAGGGTCTTAATCAAACTGTGATTCATTTTGACTAGAATCTCATATCAAACTGAACTATGAATACTCCTAACATGACCCGTATGCTTAGTTGCCTAACACGTATATACTAACGTGTTTTACATGTCGAAGCTCATGTGTGCAAGCCTATGCATGCCATAAGTAGGGGTGTGTTCATACAAAAGCCAATGATGGTTGAAGTTAGGGTAAAGGCCATTTTACTAGGACTAACAATTTGGCACTTAACCCATCAATCCCTGCATGTTGGTTTGCGTCAAAAAAAAAATGATGCAATTAGTAAACAAATTAAGCCTCTTTACACCTACTTATAAATATGACTAGGTATTAATTTAGCTTCTAAACTTGTGAACACACCTATTTAAATAAACAAGGTCTAACACACAAACCCGTTTAAGATTAAGATTTTTAATATTTGCAATTTAATTATATGCTCTAGTAAATTCCCTCCTCTCTAATTATTGTCCTCATCGTATAATTCTATAAAAAGTAATGCTCTTATCATTTTTTTTCCTATATTTAGATTTCCGACATTTTTCATAAGCATAATATAATATATTTTAAACTTAGCCTATAAATGCACATCTACTTAGCATATCTATTTAGTTACAACCTCATTAGTGAGAATACTTAGTATCTGTAGTAAAACCCAAACTGACTTTATCAATTAGTTTATATTTAAGTATGTTACATAATGCTATGGATTAACACAGAGAACAATCGTGCAATGAATTTTTCTTTATGTTAAATACATAGTACTTAAAATATGAATCAAAGTTAGATTCTTAAACTATTACATTTTATTAGACTTATTCATATATTTAGCCTATAATTAGATAGGTATCTTTGCTAGTATTAGTATGGTTATCAATATAATTTTTGTTATAAGCATAAAGCAATCAAAGAAGACACCAAAAACATATTTGCAAATAAAGACTTGATAACTATGGAATTTTTTTTTTTTTAATTTTTTGAAGCAATAAAGAAGTTCAACCCAAATGCAAAACACACTTATTAAATGACTTTGGTTATAGATTTAGGTGTTTAAACATGATCAATAGATGGTTGATATTATAGGTTAAGATTTTTTTGGCACAGCCATCAAACACTAGTCATAAACATGAATTGCCAACCTTACCTTTTAGTAGCTTTATAAATTTAGGTGTTTAATCATAATCAATAAATAGATCATATCATAGGTTAAAATTTTTTTAACACAGTGATCAAACACAAGGCATAAATACGAATTGTTAGTCCTATTTTTTGTTAGTACCAACCTAAACTGTTAAGTGGTACGACCCACTTATTGTGTTTTCAAATAGCAAAAATGATCAAATAAAAGACTTAAAATCAAATTTTTGAAAATTTTCATGGTCTTAAATCTTGTTTTAAAGTTAAGGATATAAAATGTACAGACCCAAATGATAATAGAACATCATAAAGTCTAACCCCTAACCAAAAAAAAAAAAAGGGAATTTTTCAGGAAAAGGAACATGACTGGGTAGATGTACATGATCAGGTTGTCCATCGATCTCGTAAAAGGTATCATTGAATGTATAATAGGGTGTCCTCATACCTGGACCATTTTATCATAAATTCCTCGCCGTCTTTCCATCATGGACCATAACGTTGTGGTCGCGCATTCAGTTCTTTTTTAATGTTTTGTTTCCATTTGCAAACATGTTACTTAGCTTTTGACATACAGAAGTCGAATTCATGATGTTTTTATTATTGTAATTTCAGACCGTCGGATTAAGACATGTATATCCGAAGTCGATGAGAAGTTGGACGGATTATAATCGAATGAAAATGGTGCAAATTCAGTTTGAGTCTTAATCCATGCCATGAATTCTTCAATTATCACAGGTAAGGATGCACTTGCAATTTGTAAGCTAAAGTGGTGGATAGAAGAAAAATTATAACATCGTAGGAGAATGCTGTTATAGAAAAATTATCACAAGAGCTGATTAGCAACCCTCATATCTCATATTTGTATTAATCTTATCTATCACTAATTATGCTAAATCTCGTTGGACTCCTATTAATTTTATTCTCCCAATTAGCATGAGAAGGAAAGGAAGGTAATTAACCTTTTTGTTCCTTGCATTTCCATCCATCTCTAAAATCACTCTCTTTTTTTTTTTTTTATCTGTGTCTATTTGTATGTTAAGGAAATCTACGTTAATTTTCTTGAGATTTACATGGTACAATACTACAAGCACCTTAAATAATATAAGATTAAAATAGTGATGACACGAAATCAATAAAAATGATCCTCAATAGAATCTTGTCAACAAATGGTCCCAATATATTTGACTAAAGACTAGCTAAAAGGGAATCACTTTGCGACACTATCGAAGAAAGAAAATTATTGTAAAAGATTTTTCTAATTTCGTAACAAATATCACCATAAAACTCGCAATCATTTTTCTTATATATATAATGATCGTAACTGGGAACCTTAGTAAGCGGGCTCTCCACTGGTTAAAGAGCCAGTAATATAGCCATAAATAGTACGAATCAAATATTACATATTGATACACAGGTACATATTTTTCTAGTACTATGATAGGACATTATAAGTTGTACAATTTGTCTTATCAGTTCGTCTTGGACGATAAATAATTGCAAGAATAGACAATAAGATGACACACAATGACGTATGACAACAGGGAGTACGAATCCCGTAATATAATGGGAATTGATATTCAAATTATGAGCAAGTTTAAATTAGCCTAATCGGAGAATAGAATGTGCGTAACATTTATTTTTTAAAAAAAAATCAAAGGAAAAGGAATGAGTGCAGACATAAGAAATGACGTATATTATCCACGGTGTCAAAGAAGAAAATCAATTTTGTTAATGTTTATAGATAGTAAGAGGTGGGATGGTGCTCAGAATCTGCCTATCGCGACTTAATATTAAGCATTAAAAATACTTCGATTTTTTATACTACTATCAGAAAAATACACTGTTGTCGAAACCAGCAAAAAAGTAAATTGCTATACTATTATAATTTTATGAAGGTATACTAAAAAATTAACACAATATTAGTAAAAAACTTACATCAATATAAAGCCATAAAGATCAAGTATAAGACATTGGACCATATTTTTATATCGCTGGCTCATAATTGAGAGAGTTGTTAAGTTAGGTAATGGATACTTTAAGCAATATTTACTTTTTTAAAAAGAAATTAAGATAATATGGATAAGAATTTTACTTATTTACTATTATATGTAACAAATATTACCTATTTATTAATTATATAAAAAATATTACTAATTTATTAAGTTTATCTTGTATCTATAAAATACGATATAGTTATTTAGACATATATTGCATTTTAAAGGTACGACATGTATTTAATTACATTAATATCACATCACTTAAATGTGATGTGGGTATAAGTATTTATGTTACATTTCTTAAATATAAANCAAAATGGCAGTTAAAAAAGATCATAAATAACAATATTTTTGAAGTGCTTTAGTGACGCTTTGTGATATGCATGTGTACATTTTCAAAAATTATGGGTATTAAGTTATACCGTAAAAGTTTAAGCTATTTATATTAAAGATGCTACTAAAGCAAGTTTAATATGGGTTTCATAAAACCAAAGCTCGATCGATTATTCTATAGACTATCTCAAAACCCATCTTGAAACGTTATAGGATTTTTACCCTTTTTCCATACCCATATCCATACCTATAAGATTTTGTAAAACACATTTAAAACCCAACCCATCCTATTATGTCAAAAGGGGAAAAAAAATAAAGAAAAGAAAGATAAGCAATCTTGAATATGACCATCAATGTTAATTCATCACTTAAGTATTAAACCTTATTTTACAATATTGTATCATTTAAAAATCTTTGATAAATCAACCTCAAAATATGTGTGTATTTCCAATGTAAAAAAAAATAATAATAATAATTTAATACTATATCTATATATTCAATATTTTTATAATAATGATAATTTTTTAGACAATGCTTCCATTTAGCCTATATGAGTTTAGATTCAAATGCCATACGTGAAATTTCATCATCTAAATAATCGAAATAAAGTAAATAGCTATTTGCATGTGAAAGTCTCCATTTGTTCAATGAAATTCAAGGCCCCATTAAATATAATCAATACTTTTCTTCTTCTTTTTTATCGGCTATTATATATAATTATAATATATATTAATTAATTTTATTGAGTTCAAGCTTTTTTATCAAGTTTTGGTAAGTCTCAAAACCCTATAGATAAGGGTGAGTGTGGTTCAACTTGGTATAATTCACCTCCCTACCGAACCGAACTTAATATAAAGGTTCGTTTTTTTTTTTTTCTAAAAAAAATCAAACCTAACTATATAATTGGGTTCATAAATTTTTTTAACATAATTAAAAATGATTCAGTTCAGTCTATAATTCGAACATTTATATCAAATTTTTATTAAACATTTTTATCTTCAATAAATATAAAATTTCAAATGGAATTTACTCAATTTAATTTTAATAATTAATACAAAAGTATGATAAAGAATAACAAAATATGAAAAATTTGATGAAATTTATGAAGATTAACAGAAAAAATATAAAAATGTACAAAATAATTGTATAATTTTTTTAATTTAACTAAACAATTCAATTCGATTTAAAATGATTCAATTCAATTCGCTTTTTCAAATCAAACAATAAATCGTTTATATACAATAGAATTGAATTATAAATTGAACGATTCATAAATAAAATCGATTTTTCAATTCAATTCGATTTACGATTTGATTTATGGTTTATGATTTTTTTACCTAACCCTACTTATAGGGTCTTAAACTCCTTCCCATAACCAATCCGAGTAGGGCGAGTGGAAGACTTTATAAGAACTCAACTGGATAGTCCATATGAACCCGTCTAGTGTTATCTCTAGTATATATACATATAGTCCAATAGTATAGTTGCAATTTATCAATGAAAATTGTAAACGATGTGAGAGTAGGGTATCCTGTGATCGAAGATTAGTTGAAATTTACATGGTAGGTTTGATTTAGGGCATGTACATGGTTGATTAGGTACGCACTTTATTGGGGTGGCGACAAGCATTAAATACTGCATTGGGTTGGGCATATGACAGCATTGGCTAGTACCGATGTCCCTTTGAATTTATGATTCATTAAATTTCTTATTTATTTTATTCTGTATTTCTTATCATTCTTTATTTCTTTTGACCTTTCTCAAATCGATGAGGATATCATACTTCCATTGCATGGAAAATTAATGCTATTATTATCCTTATCTTGAGTCCTGACCGTGTCCACGACTCAACTTTGTCCTTCTCCTTCTTTGCTCTATTTTTTTTTTAAATTTCTTCTCTATGACCAACACCAAAATACTAAAATAGTTAATTAGCCTGGATGGGCTTATCCCTAGCTTACTCAGGCCCAGATTCTTTCTGCCCCAAAGCAAGCCCACCATGCCTGATTATTAGGCTTGGGAACTTTCACCAAGGCCGCTCATGGCAAACCCAAGCGAGCCCAATTGCTTTTTGCAAGAAATCATAATTGTTTATCATTTATTAATCTTTTAGTTGAAATCTGTAAATATTAAAACTGCAGATTATTGATTCTCGTTACTCATTTTTGAAGTTAAAACAGTCTTCTAAGTTCTATGCACATATTTTCATCTCTCATTGTCATTATATTAAAATTTTTACAAAATTTGTCGAATAAAAGGAATTACATGAAACAATTATTTGTATTTTCACTATTAAAGTTTAATAACTTATCCATATATATTCATATTTCTAATACTAAATAGATGATACATCTAATGTTGCACGCTCTAGAGTAAGTACCTTTACATCTGCCTCTTGCCTCAGTATGTTTATTTTTTTATGGGAGGAATGTATTGACTTATGAAGAAGAATAGAGGATGCCTGGATCCATCAACCAACTTTGGTGAGTTCTCACTTCTCATCTTAGTAGTTCATTTTCCTTTGCTATCATCATCTCTTTTTGGATATGGTAACTAATTTAGAAATTAACTTTTCTATTATCATTCCTATTAATATTTTGTTAATATTTACATGCACGAATACATAATAAACAAATGACGTGTAATAATTAATGAATCCTTTTTTATGTATAGAAAAACGATTCAATGCATAATACAGACCACGTATTATGCAAATCTAGTGTATAAATACTAATAAATCATTGATATATAAGATTTGTGCAAAACATAGGTGATAGATAATTTAACTACTATCCTCTCCATTATTATTTATGTTAATATTCTATTAGTATCTATATTATATATATATATATATATATATATATATAACACGTAGCATGTAATATCTAATAATTCTTTTTTCATATATACGGCTTTTGATTTCAATTCATTACTTTCTCTTGTAGGTTAATTTTTTTTTTTTTAAAAAAGTTTATACCTTGCATCCATACATGATAGAGATTGTATGATGTTTTCTTTTCATGTCTATAATCAGACTCTCTCTCTCTCTCTATATATATATATATATATATATATATATATTCTTTCTTCCACATGTACAAAATATTAGGATTGAAGTAATGTTTATTCACAAGGTTAACTGGCATTCTCTAAATGTTTAGATATTAGTCATAAAAACTAGATGAATTTTTGTTACAAATATCCTTATAAATATAATAACAACCATTTAATTCAAAAGATTCATCTTGTAAATAAGGTGTGGACTATTTGTGACATCTTATAAACTATAGTCCCACATGGGTTAGATGAGGGAATTGTTATGATTTATAAAGGCCAAATAGTGAATAATATGTCAATACTAATTAAAAATTCTTGGGCCAAGTTGTTAAAATAGGTTTATTAGTATTTCAAAACTTAATTTATTTACTATTTTGACTTAAGATATTACAAAAAGTATTAAGGTCAACCTCTTATCAGTAGGTAAATCATTTGAGGACTACTTGGACCTAGGTTTAGAGAAGAGTTCCAAGAGGACACGAAGTGTCACCTAGTATTTAATGGAAAGAAATTGTAATATCCTATGAAGTATACTCTCATAAGGGCTACGAAAGGGAATTGATACTAGTATATAAAGGCCAAATAGTGAATAACATGTCAAAACAACTATTAAAAACTTTTAGGCCAGGGTTTATTAGCTTGGTTATTAACTACTTTTTGCTTGGGACACTATGTCATCGTTACATTTATTAATACCAAGAACTAGTTTATCTATAATGCTACGAGATAATTAAAAAAGCATCACAAACAATAACATATTGTTGTTAGTAATGAATCAAACTCAGTAAGACTAGAAAAAATAAACAAAACATATGCAAATGTTATACACTAGCATGTTAAACTTCTTGGATTAAATCGAATCTGGATAAATTAGTCAACAATTTGAATGGTCGATCGATAACAAGACGTGTCCTTCAAGATCATAAAGGAAATTGGTTATTCGGTTATTCATATAGTTTAGGAAATATTAACATTGTAGCAACTGAGTTATGAGTAATTTACTGGGAAGTTAATCATTGTATACAAAAGGGCTTTTTACATGTTGAAATTGATATGGATTCAAAATAGTAGTTGATTTATAGTTAGATAATGTTGATGTGAAGTTGAAATATAAGTGTGTTGTTTAATCTTATAGGGAAAGAATCTCTCACTTACATTAATCAAAGGTTACAGCCACTCCAAACGAAGCTAATCGAGTAAGCAATGGAGCTATAATTCTTGAGCTTGATCTTCTCAACCCTATTCTTTTTATTTCATGTTTTATTTATTGATCATATATTGTTTCATGTTACTTTAAGTAAAGTAATCAAAAGGAGACATTTCAATAAAATTTTGCAAAAAGTTTAAATTTTTATAAGTAACAAATTCACCTCTCGAATTAGTTATTTTATTGTTGCAAATATTCTATAATTAATATTGGAGTAGTTATTGCTACTATTATTATTATTCTTTTTCATTATTTAGTTAAAGTAGCATTACCATCTTTAAGGAAGGTATTAAGACAGACTTTTATTTGATTGCAAAATTTAGAATAGGTATTATGTTATTAGATTAATGGTTTTCTTTAAACAAATTAGTTTTTATTTAATATTTATTCTATAACTAAAGCTATTCAATTTTCATTACTTAATTGTCATGTATGAGCTTCTCATTTAATTCTCTATTAAACCATTTTACTATTTGGTAGTCAATAATTTTCTATACTAAAGGTTTAAGTTTTATCCTTTTTTTTAACCTTTTCTATTATTAACTTTAATCATTCATTATAATGTATTTATAAATATTATTCATCTAATGAATGATTATTTGCTAATTATTGTTTCCATATGTTATTATGTAGTAGTCAAGTACACCTATATAAAATTTACAAATGTCAAGTTATTATGCAAAGTTCGTATTTTAGCAACACTATTATTGTTATTCCATATTTATAACTTTATCATTATTAATTTTCTATTTTATTAATCAAGTGAATGATTAATGTACATTCATGTCTAAGTTTATAGTTTTGTGATTCATAAGAAATCTTTTAAATTACCTTATATAGAAATTATATATAGATAGAAAATTAATATTTTGAACGATTTTATCCTTTCCCTTTATATATCTGTTTATTATTCCTTATGTGTTTTTTTTTTTTTTCATATGTTTCACTTTCTTAAGTTAGACAAGGTTTTTGGTACATCTATTGTCTCCAAAAATAGCAAAATAATGACTACGGATATAATTCTTTTCAGCATAAGTAATAACTGGAAATAGAAATCAAATATTTGTATCCTATTTTGCTATTTCAAAGATATACATTCCTATTTATTTCTTTGTAGCGTCTCCAAAGATAAGAATAATATAAGTTTCTAGTTTCATTATAGACTTCAATAAGAAAAAAATGAGAATAAATAATATATCAAAATCCATAAAATATAATAAAACGATCTTGCAAGGGGGATTAGGCACCTAGCCCATATATACCTACTCTTGCCATCTCACCATCGTATAAATCATTTTCCTACAATTTCTATAGATCAAAAACCTAAGTTCTAATACCACTTTAATTTGCTACACCCTAGGATCAAGATGCCTTAGATCACTACTTGTCTTAGTAGTTTACTGACACATCGAGCCAAATAAGCAACTATAATCTCCAAACATCTTAGCAAAAGTTTCCAAATATTCCCATACAATAACGTCTACATAAATTTCTTAAATACTTAAACAATAAATACTTATCATAAATAACAATCATCTCTATTCTAGCTCAAAAGTCAACCTCATAATCATAATCCTAATCGCCGCTTCGCATTCTAATGATCTTTATAAAAGTTTTCTAACTTAATGATTTCTGTAATCTCATAATAAATAATAAACAATCCAATTAATTGCATCACACCTACAATATCACATGCATCTATGCAACATGAATAATAAACAATTCAATTAATTGCCAACTATTAGCTAAGAAATACCATAATCTAGAGTCATTTACAACTAACCCCAAACATGAAGTGACTCATGACTCCACTTTACAATTCCTAAGCTGCAACACTAACACTATGGACCACGTCTAAACAAGCAATGGGACAATGGCACTACGGCCCTTAGATGCCACCTAACCTACTTGGTTTTAGGACACTAGTACTACGAACCTCAGACACCAACTCTTTCTACCTCAAATCATTTCCAAGGAAGACTCCATAAGGGATAATGTGTTCTAAGGATCATTAAGGTACCACCTAAGAGAAACTGGTATTATGACCTTCTAAGCCTAGCCAAACACAAGCAACAATCATAATATAACCAAATATTAATTAGTCCAATTCAATACTAACTACGCTACATAAGCATAACCAACAAACAAAGGTTTTACATACCTAAGTCCTACAAATAACTAAAAGTATCTAACTCGGAAATATTTTCAATCTTATCACTTGAAGTACACACACAAGAATAACTTATTTTAGTTTCTATATCCTTCTTGCCTTTTTTTAACTAAAGTCACTTAATTATCTTGCTACACTCTTGAATTTGGATTTTAGCTTGATTTAAGATTTTAGGATCAATTTAGATCATTGGAGAGGTTTAGAATAAATTGAAGTAAGGTATAGAAAGGTTAGAAACAAGATACAAAAAGGAAAGAGGACAAGTCCAAGACCACGTCTGAGGAACACGGCTATGACCTTAAACCATGATCCTTCTTTAAACTAAGTTCATCAATTCATGCTCATGTTCTTAACCAATTTCTGCAAGTCCTTGGCTAAGTCCACAACTATAGTCTTGGACCATGATCCTCTCGACCCTATTTTTCCTCATCACACTTTGACCAAAATTCATGTCAAGGGGTTTACGAGTAGGATCGTACCTGTGATCTTTTTTTGTGATCTTCCTTAATTAATATTTCCTTCTCTTTTTTTTACTTTTAACCTCTCTAATCCATTCTAATTCAAACTTAACTTATTCAAAACTCCAAATCCTTTATAGTTTTTATCCTCTTTACCCATCTATAACAATGGAACACTCACGTAGATGTGTTCCCAAAACACAAAAAATGAAGCAATAACAAAACAAAGATTATAGCATACCTTAATGGCTAAGCCCTGTGATAACCGCATAACACACTATAATCAAGATTCGTTTGAAATTCCTAAAATCATGTTTTCAATAATCAACGATTGATACTATAATACTTAAGGAAATTCATGTTAATTATAAAATAAAATAAGAAGGCTTATAAAATAAAAGGGGATGTAGTATTGAAAATTCATAAATTAAGTTAAGGGCATAACGGGAATTACAAAAGATTGTGGTTTGCCAAGTTGGCCTGGCTTTAAAAGCTCTTCCTTGCCATCGTCACAAACATAAATTGTCAATATAAAGAAAGAGTTATTCTCCAAACAACTAAGCAACCCCATGTGAAACCTTAAGGTAAGGCATACTATTGATCCATTTTCTCTCAATGATTTCTATTAACAAGAGAGAAACTTAATGTTACTTACAATGTAGAATTGTTGTGCATTGTCAATTTTGGTTGGAGAACAAAGATTCTATGGTAGGAGAAGAATTTAAGGTAAAGACAACCATTACAATCAAAGACTATAAGTTTCTTGATGAATCCTAATCAAATTATCATACAAGGCTGATTGTTGGCAGTTGTAAAGGTCACATGAATCAAGGGTTTGCCAAATCTCTTGAAAAGGCTAAGTATAAAAGTATTCATATTTAATTGTTGATTAGTTGTTGAAAAGTTATAGGAACAAATTTTATGATATTATGAGTTACGATTTTATTTTAGAATTAGAGATTAGAGAGTTGTAGAATGAAAGGAGAAGGATTTTTTCAAAATAGAAGGAACATAGTCAAAAACGCAACTACGATTCTGACTGTAAAACCTACAGAGTTGTGAAATTTGATTTGGGTGTGATCTTAAGAGAAAATTAAAAGATGAGAGGAACACGGTAAGGGAACACGACTACGATCCTCCTCATGATCTTTCTATTTAATTTTCATCTATTTTACTTTCCTCAACTTATCTAAATTTCAATCCATAAATCCTAAGTAATTAGAATATATTATAAACCTTATTTAAGAATTGTGAACTTAGATAATCATCTACTCAATAAGATTAAGTTAGAAAATATAGAATCAAGGATAGGAGGTCAAAAATTTAGGAATTGAGAGTAGTTTACTAAAATATGTTTATTCTTTTTGTAATACTTAAGGAATAGGAGTTTATTCTTATTTGTAGAACTCATTACTGCTAATCTAGGTACACAACACATGTTTGTTGGTTGCGATTGCTAAGCTATTTGAAATGAAAACGGACTAATCAATATTAGAGAATTAATTGTTAAGTGTTGCTTGTATGTGGCACAACCTAAGGGCCAATAGTGGCAGAACCCTAAGAGGCATCTCGATGATCTTTAAGTGGCAATGTCCTTGTAGAGTTACCTATTGAAATGATCTAAAGTAAAATAGGAATCCTAGGGTCGGAGGTGGTAGTGCCTAGGTGCAGTGTTTAAGTAATTCGTTTTTGTATATTTATTGTTTTTGTGTAGATGGGATCATGAGTACCTTTGTGTGCTGCTTAAAATATTAAAGTTGAAAATAACAACCTATTGAGTGCTTATTATTATTGCACATTCAGCATGTATTGCATTGCTTGTTTACATGTGTATGCTTACATGTTGCGTACTAAGCTTCAACTCACTCCCTATTTTTTGTGTTTTTATGCAAGAACTTTAGTTCATTTGATCAATTACAACGATTTTTAGAGGCCCTTATTAATACCAATGGGGAAGGAAGAGCAACACTATATATGCTACTTAGAGATTATATATGAGTTTAAATAAATAGAATTTTAGTCTTTTAATTGTTAATTATTATTCAAAAATTAATTATTTTTATTTAGATGTTATTCTAATCTATTTTGGAGAATTAATTTTATGAGACTGTTTAGAGACTTTATTAGAACTTTGGAGGATTTAGAAAACTATCAACGCCTGACGTATTAGTAGATACTAAAGACACTTGACAATCTATAGCATCTTAAGCCCGGGACATTACAAATACAAACTCTCCCTTTCATTGAAGATCTAACAACTCTCTCATCGATTAAGGTTTTTCCCACGCTTCCCAACTTCCACCTTTTCTTCTCCAACACCAATCTCTTCTACGATACCAAAATTCTTTTACATTTAAGATAGATTCTAGTCCAATAATGAAGACTAAGGAAATTCCACTTTGTAGGCTTTTACCTAGGTTTTGCACTTGCAAGTTCTCTAGAGAGTTTTCTACAAAAACAATGGTGTAGAATGAGACCTAGGGTAAAAATGGGGTTTTTTATACTTAAGGGCTAAAATGACCACTTTGCTTTTTTTATATAAATCTTGTTACTAACTAATGCCTTAACTAATATGTTCTTATTTCTTTTTGTTTTCTCTCTTTTATTATTTTGAATTTTCATGAGCTTTACATCAATCGTTGCACTAAAAAGTACCTTGATGTTTGTTGAGCCTGATTTTTTATTTCTTTTATTTAAAATTAATTTCTCATTTCTTGATTAATACTAAACCCTAACCCATTTAATATTAATCCTCGACTAAAGAAAATGAGAAATTTCGGTTTTTTATTGAAAATAATTTTTTGGAGTCGCCATCCAACCGAAATCAGGAAAAGAAAAGAAACCGTAAGCAATTTGGTAGATTAATTACGATTTGGCTACTAGTCTTTTATTTCAATTTGAATGAAAAACCAGAATATTCCGAGTTCGGGAGCTAACCTATTAAACCCTAACGGGTACCACTATCTATTTACTAAAATTAGGATTATTCTTCTAATTATAATATTTAAAATAAATAAATAAAAATCAAAAGAAAACAGAACTTAAGTTTCTACAAATTTTATCATCGCCCCGAAAGTACCTACGTACCCGTTAGCTAGGATCAGACGATCGTAGTTCTTTCCGAAAACTTTAATGTGTTGGTTCTTTTTATAAAAAAATAATTAGTTAAATTTGCATTTTTATTAACCATTTTATTTTTATTAATAAAAATTCCTAGAAGCCTAATTTTTATTCGTAATTATGAAAAAAAAAAAACCTAAAAACCTAATTTTTTAAAAGTCCCAAATTAAGATTTTTATTTAAAAACAACTAAGTGATAATTTTTTTATTTTCAAGAAAAACCCTAAAAATTTTATGAAATATACAATGTTCTATATGATGAATCTTTTATATAGAAAAGATGCCTAAAACATAAAAAAGAAAAAAAATTCCTAATCATAAAAAAGACATCTAAACCATACAAAAAATGTCTAAACCATAGAAAACATGTCTAAAACATGGAAAAGATGTTCAAACCATAGAAAAGAAACATAAACTATAGAATAGACATCTAAACTATAGAAAAAAAAAAGCCTAAATTATGAAAAAAAATGTCTAACTATGGAAAAAATGTCTAAACCATGGAAAAGATGTTCAAACTATAGAAAAGAAACCTAAACTATGGAAAAGACATATAAACTATAGAAAAGATATATCGCCGTAAAAAAGAAGTCAATTAAAGATTTTTTTTTATTTTATAAACATCAAAATGATTTTTTTATCAACAAAACCCTAACATGCCTAATGCAATTTTTCTAAATTAATACAATATGCAAAGAACGAGATTTTGTAAAATATGAGATTTTATAAAAATGTCATTTTGAAAATATGAAATCTAAAAAAAAAAAAACGAAAATTTAACTTAACACATGTTCCCTAGACACTAATGCTATAACTAATTACTAGCTATTAAAGACATGATAAAAATAAAAAAAAATTAGTACAAGTTTTAAAAATAACTGCACATATACTAAATGAGATAAAAATAAATAAATAAGACAAGCTATAGATAATAATTAAAAACTACTATTATGTACCTGTAAGGTAAAGCACGTAAAGCTGATGAAAGGGAATAGATTGGATCTCCAGTCTTATTGCGCGCATAACTATAAAATTGGTCTAAGAAGTGGGTTCGAGCGTGTTTTTAACAAATGTGTAATTGTTCCCTTTTTAGCTCGCACCATGTAACCTCTATTTATAAAACTTGAAAACAAATCTTTCAAATCGAATTAAATCGAATCAAATCTAAATTGATAAAGATCCAAAATAGATTCGAATCTTACAAATCTTGATTTTATTAGTTTAACGTCATCATATCAGATTTGTTTTTTTTTTTTTTAACAACTATTTACTTAAGATTCCATCAAATTAATTTTTTTGAATTTTTTCTATTTTAGTTTTTTATTCTAACAATTTTTTATTTTTTTGTCATTTTTATCATTTTTCAATTTTTTTATTATTTTCTAAATTACGACCCTAAAAACAAAAATTATAACTACTATGGGCAAAAATCGAATGTCTACAGCTGCCCCTCTTTGTAGTGAAGTTTGAATAAAACTTTGCCACAAAGACAAAAGTGACACTGTTTTTGCCTTGGGACAACTTTATCCCAAGGAGCGTTAAGACACTTGACAACAATTAGTTTGAAATGAAGAATAGCGAGGGTAACGCACTTGTGGGCTGATAAGAATCCCTAAAAAGAATAATGAGAACTTGGTCGTGCCCTTAATGAGCTGACTAACCAAGGTGGTCAAAGCATTCTTTGAGCTAGCTAAGACCTAAAAATAAAGAAAACTTGATCATGCCCTTAATGAGCTGACTAACGCTAGCTAAGACCTAAAGACAAGGAAAACTTGGTCGTACCAGATGAGCTAACTAATCAAGGCGGTCAAAGCGCCCTTTGAGCTAGCTAAGACCTAAAAACGAGAAACCTTGGTCATGCCCTAATGAGCTCACTAACCAAGGCGGTCAAAGCGCCCTTTGAGCTAGCTAAGACCTGAAGAATGAGGAAAACTTGGTCGTACCCTGATGAGCTGACTAACCAAGGTGGTCAAAACGCCCTTTGAGCTGGTTAAGACCTAAAAAATGAAGAAACTTGGTCGTGCTCTAATGAGCTGACTAACCAAGGTAGTCAAAGCGCCCTTTGAGCTGGCTAAGACCTAAAAATAAGGAAAACTTAGTCATACCCTAATAAGCTGACTAACCAAGGCGGTCAAAGCACCCTTTGAGCTGGCTAAGACCTAAAGAATGAAGAAAACTTGGTCGTGTCCTAATGAGCTGACTAACCAAGGCGGTCAAAGCGCCCTCTGTGCTAGCTAAGACTTAAAGAATGAAGAAAAACTTAGTCGTATCCTAATGAGCTGATTAACCAAAGTGGTCAAAGCGCCCTCTAAGCTGGCTAAAACAAAAAGAATGAAGAAAAACTTGGTCGTACCTTAATGAGTTGACTAACCAAGGCGGTCAAAGTAGCCTTTGAGCTGGCTAAGACCTAAAGATAAGGAAACTTGGTTGTGCCCTACTGAGCTGATTAACCAAGACGATCAAAGCGCCCTTTGAGCTGGCTAAGACCTAAAAATAAGGAAAACTTGGTCAAACCCTAATGAGCTAACTAACCAAGGCGGTCAAAGCGCCCTTTGAGCTGGCTAAGACCTGAAGAATGAAGGAACTTGGTCGTACCCTAATGAGCTGACTACCCAAGGCAGTCAAAGCACCCTTTGAGCTGGCTAAGAACGAAGAAACTTAGTCGTGCCCTAATGAGCTGACTAATCAAGGCAGTCAAAGCGCCCTTTGAGCTGGCTAAGACCTAAAGAACAAAGAAACTTGGTCTGCCCTAATGAGCTAACTAACCAAGGCAGTCAAAGCGCCCTTTGAGCTGGCTAAGACCTAAAGAACGAAGAAACTTGGTCGTACTCTAATGAGCTGACTAACCAAGGCGGTCAAAGCGCCCTTTAAGCTGGCTATGACCTAAATATGAGGAAAACTTGGTTGTGCCATGATGAGTTGACTAACCAAGGCGGTCAAAGCACCCTTTGAGCTAGCTAAGACCTAAAAATAAGGAAAACTTGATCGTACCCTGATAAGTTGACTAACCAAAGCGGTCAAAGCGCCCTTTGAGCTAACTAAAACCTAAAGACAAGGAAAACTTGGTCGTGCCCTAATGAGCTGACTAACCAAGGCGGTCAAAGCATCCTTTAAGCTAGCTAAGACCTAAAGATGAGAAAACTTGGTCGTACCCTAATGAGCTGACTAACCAAGGCAGTCAAAGCGCCCTTTGAGCTGGCTAAGACCTAAAGATGAGAAAACTTAGTAGTACCTTGATGAGCTGACTAACCAAGGTAGTCAAAGCGCCCTTTGAGCTGGCTAAGACCTAAAAACGAGGAAACTTGGTCGTACCCTAATGAGCTAACTAACCAAGGCAGTCAAAGCACCCTTTGAGCTAGCTAAGACCTAAAAACAAGGAAACTTGGTCATGCGTTGATGAGCTGACTAACTAAGGTGGTCAAAGCACCCAGTTTGAGCTGGCTAAGACCTAAAGATAAAGAAACTTGAATTAGGATAGCGCTCCATGAGCTTACTAAATCCCTAAGAGATTATAAGTTGGGCAACTAGGAGCCTGTGAAACTCCGGATTAGGACTACACTCACGAGCTGGCTAACTCCTTAGGAGATTATAAATTGGGACTGTTTTAGGAGTCAGCCAGAAGCTTAAGAAGCTTTAGATTGGGACTACCTTCTATGAGTTGGCTAGATCCCTAAATGAAAATATGAATCTGGATAGCGCTCCATAAGCTGATTGAAGCACTAACGAAGATATGGATAGGAACAGTGCTCTATGAGCTGGCTATATCCTTGAGAAAACGGATAAAGGGTAAGCACCCTTCGAACTCGCTTAAACTCTATTGACAGTTGAAAGTAAAACTAAGGAACATAGCCGACTCAAAAAAAAACTCTTGATTTGAGAAATTTATAAACGAAGAATTTGGTGAAAACTGTTTATAACATGAATTGAAAATTTGGCTACTATGAATGTAATGGACTGGAAAATGAATGGAAAAACTTATAACAAGCCTCCACTTTCTCTCTCTCCTTTTCATGTCTTTTCATTTTCTTTTTTCCTTCTTTTTCCTTGAAAGTTTGCTAATGGATACAAATTCCTATTTAAAAGGCAAACTCTACAATCATGTAGGGTATCTCATATCTACCCTAGATTGTAACCTAGACAATGAGCTTCTTGGATAGGCCTTAAACATTCATTTCGTAAGGAAAAAGTAACTCACGATTAGTTTAGTTGAAGAGGACTTCCTTACGCACTCTCGGTCTGGATTTCACTCTTGATTATTATTCCAAAAATTATAATCCAATTTGTAAGTGATACGCTCTGATCGATCTGTTAAGTCTTTTTAGGTTCAGTATTGTAAATTGGGCTTTTGGTCAAATGGTTTCAAAAGAAGTTAATTGAGAAGGCTTATTTTAAAAAAAGTACTTTCATCCAACCCGGGGGGTACAAGTCAAGAACCCCTAGGAATGAACTAGATCTGCGCTTACCCCAGTTTCAAAAATAATTTTTATCTTAGATAAATTATTCTTCAAAATTAGAAGAGCTTTGAGTAGGGAGGTATTGTGGGTGGAAAGGTCTTATGTTTGTGAATCGAGTAGATAAAAAGGGTTTATGTTCATGATTTGTAGTGTGATTTTGAACTAAATATGGAGTTTTTGGTTTGTGGTTAAGAACGTGGTTCTGAATGAATATGAGGTTTTGTACTTTTGGTTAGGAATACGATTCAAGGCCTTGTGTTTTTTGAGCAACTTAAGCTTTCTTTAATTAAGGATTTTCTCAAGCCCAATATTTGGGTATTTCTTCATTTTCCTTTTTCCTAATTTTTTCCTTTTTCCTTTTCTTTTTCTTTTTCTTTTTCTTTTTTTTTTATTTCGTTTCATTTCTTTCTTTTCTCTCCCCAAAAATAACTATCTCTTTTGTCAAGTTTTTGTCTTTAGATGAATCAAGACCCTAAATCCATAGCTTCAGAGTGCATTGGCTTAGGTAAGGTATGTGTGGCCTTTAGGGTATTTAGAAAAAATGTTAACTCTTCTTCAAAGGGAACAATTTATCAAAAACAAAAATTATCCTTAAATTGTTATTACTGAGGTAAGCACAAATCAGTTTTATCCTTCTCTCCTAATCAATAACCCCAACCTCCGAACTACCCAACTATATGATGGTTCTTGACAGGGTTTACATTTGAAATGACTCCAAATCAGTCCAATGGGGTTATCAAAGGATAATTGTGTTTGTGATTTGAAAATAAATGCCTAACTTCATTCCAGTCTACTTATCAAATTCAAAATGGACCTCCTTTAAGGAATGAGTCCAAAATATCCTCACCATGATGTCTCTTAACTCTCAAAGTATTTAAAGGTTAGTGTATAGGATATAGTTCACCTCTTTTCATTCAAAACTTTTTAAAAGTGAGTTACCAATTCCTTACATAAGAATTGATTGACCTTAGGGTATTGGCCTTACTCCCCAATTCCTTGGAACATGCCCTATTTGTGAAATTTCAAAGACTATATGCCTTATGCCTCAGACTTATAGGTCTTAACGCCCTTAAGCTTCCATATCCGATTTTAGGTTACATTCTTTAGAGTTCGAATGAGCTAGAACTAACAACTTTTGAAGTGGAAGGGACTAATGAGTTGCCCTTTTTGTTTGTACTGGGGATCAAGCTTAGGATAATGTTTTATGGCTTTGTGTTTTGACTCGGTTCATGGTTAGACTTGATGGCTCAAGCCTTAAGTTTATTCTACTATCTTGATGGGCTAGGGCTCGGGTTTGTTTGGTTATTTTCTTAGGCCAAGCGGGTTTGTTTAGGTTATCTACCTTAATAGGCCAAGTAATTGTGTTTGTCCTAAACCTTATAAAGATTTGTAACTGTTAGCAAATTCCTTTCTTTTTCTTTTCTTTCCTTTCCTTCTTTTTTCTCTTTTTTTTTTTTTTTTTTTTTGAAAGAGAGAGAGGAAAAATTAGGGCTTTTGTGTTACAAAAACCGAGTAATGGAATTGTAAATGGAGGGTTGCTTTACTAGAATTCTATATACAGACCTAGAACAACATTACTGATGGTCTATTTACAAATGAAGAATTCTGAAGAACAAAAGACTAAACAAAAAAAATATCTAAATCTTATTTATTCCAAATGAAGAAAGCTATTTGCAAAATGCTAAATTTTCCTAAAAGAATGAATATTTCTAGTTAGTAAAATACTAGACACAATAATAACTACCTATTATTTTATAGGTTTGATTCTTTTCATTTACCTTTCTTTTTTTTTATTTTTATTTTTGTTTTCTATTTACTCCATGAGGGTTGGGCTCAACTGATGTAGGCCCAAACAAAAAGCGATAGATTCGGGCTCCCATAGATGTACTAAGGCCCGCACTAAGGTAATATTTATAGGGCTCTTCTATAGGGGCAAGATGAGCCCAATCTTGTTCCTAATGAATTTTTACTTATTTAGGCTAAAAAGTTAGATCCATATCTAGAATATCTTTTAAGGCCAATGAGGTAGGTAGATGTGGATCTGTTTGGAAGCTCCTTGACTTGATCTAGCCATAGTTATGTAAAAAAAAATCAAAATTATAATTATCACCTATTCTAAACTTTACATAAAATTATTACAAATTATTTACAGAGAAATATTACAACTGCAACTTCACAACTACTCTTGTCCATTTAGGTCTGCTACATCATAGATTCTTGTGAATTTTTTGAAAAAAGGTTTTGTGTAATGCAAAAGGTTAGGTTTTAAAGATTCTCAAGTTCTGCAACCACTACGTTTTTTCAAAGCAACGATTCTGTGTTCGCATTTGAACTTGACTAGGGTAGCCTGATCAGCCTCGGAAGGTGGTTACCCTACAACATCCAATGCTTACACAATGGCTCCCCTCCTAAGGTCCTAAGACGGCCTGGTTCTGACCGTGTCTACCATGCATTTATGATGCAGAAAACAAAATAAAAGTAATACCCCCAAAGATTACCCCCTTAAATAAATTAGAACAACAACAAAAAAAAAATGTTAGTAAAAAACAAATAAATAAATAAAATGAACAAATACATAGAATAACATACCTAAGTTCTTTTTATTTATTTTTTTTAAAAGAAAAATAATGCTATTTTCGGCAACTTCTAGTGGCTAGCCCTCTAGCGGTCCCCAGTGGAGTTGCTAAACTGTCGAGCCTAATTTTTTATTTCTTTTATTTAAAATTAATTTCTCATTTCTTGATTAATACAAAACCCTAACCCATTTAATATTAATTCTCAACTAAAGAAATTGAGAAATTGAGAAATTGAGAAATTCTAGTTTTTTATTGAAAATAATTTTTTGGAGTCGCTACTCAACCGAAGTTAAGAAAAGAAAAGAAACCGTAACCAATTGGGTGGATTAATTACGATTTGGCTACCAATTTTTTATTTCAATTTGAATGAAAAACCAGAATGTTCCGAGTTTGGGGGCTAACCTATTAAACCCTAACGGGTGCCACTATCTATTTACCGAAATTAGGATTATTCTTCTAATTATAATATTTAAAATAAATAAATAAAAATCAAAAGAAAAAAGAACTTAAGTTTCTACAGATTTTATCGTCGCCTCGAAAGTGCCTACGTACTCATTAGCTATGATCAGACAATCGTTGTTCTTTCCAAAAACTTTAATGTGTTGGTTCTTTTTATAAAAAAATAATTAGTTAAATTTGCATTTTTATTAACCATTTTATTTTTATTAAGAAAAATTCCTAGAAGCCTAATTTTTATTCGTAATTATGAAAAAAAAAAACATAAAAACCTAATTTTTTAAAAGTCTTAAATTAAGATTTTTATTTAAAAACAACTAAGTGATAAATTTTTTATTTTCAAGAAAAACCCTAAAAATTTTATGAAATATGCAATGTTTTATATGATGAATTTTTTATATAGAAAAGATGCTTAAAACATAAAAAATAAAAAAAATTCCTAATCATAGAAAAGATATCTAAACCATAGAAAAGACATCTAAACCATAGAAAAAATGTCTAAATCATGGAAAAGATGTTCAAACCATAGAAAAGAAACCTAAACTACGGAAAAAACATCTAAACTATGGAAAAAAAAAATCCTAAATTATGAAAAAGATGTCCAACCATAGAAAAGATGTTTAAACCATGAAAAAAATGTTTAAACCATGGAAAAGATATTCAAACCATAGAAAAGAAACCTAAACTATGAAAAAGACATCTAAACTATAGAAAACAAGCCTACACTATAGAAAAGATGTATCGCCGTAAAAAAGAAGTCAATTAAAGATTTTTTTTTTATTTTATGAATATCAAAATGATTTTTTTATCAAAAAAACCCTAACATGCCTAACGCAATTTTTCTAAATTAATACAATATGCAAAGAACGAGATTTTATAAAATATGAGATTTTATAAAAATGTCATTTTGAAAATATGAAATCTAAAAAAGAAAAAAACGAAAATTTAACTTAATACATGTTTACTAGACACTAATGCTATAACTAATTACTACCAATTAAAGACGTGATAAAAATAAAAAAAAATTAGTACAAGTTTTAAAAATAACTGCACATATACTAAATGAGATAAAAATAAATAAATAAGACAAGCTATAGATAATATTTAAAAATCACTATTATATACCTGTAAGGTAAAGGACGCAAAGCTGATGAAAGGGAACAGATTGGATCTCCAGTCTTATCGCGCACATAACTATAGAATTGGTCTAAGAAATAGGTTCGAGCGTGTTTTTAACAAATGTGTAATTGTTCCCTTTTTGGCTCGTACCATACAACCTCTATTTATAAAACTCGAAAACAAATCTTTTGAATCGAATAAAATCGAATCGAATCGAATCAAATCTAAATTAATAAATATCCAAAATAGATTCGAATCTTACAAATCTTGATTTTATTAGATTTAACGTCATTATATCAGATTTGTTTTTTGTTTTTTTTTTTTGACAACTATTTAGTCAAGATTCCATCGAATTAATTTTTTCGAATTTTTCTTTTTTAGTTTTTTTTTTTCTTTTTTTCTAACAATTTTTTATTTTTTTGTCTTTTTTATCATTTTTCAATTTTTTTATTATTTTCTAAATTACGACCCTTTAAACAAAAATTATAACTACTGTGAGCAAAAAATCGAGTGTCTACAATGTTTAAGAGTTCCATCATACTCTATTTAAGGCAGATTACATTTATAATGTTGTAAACTATAAATATCTTACATTAATTTCATGAATTTATTTTAAGTTAATTTTAATTTGGTATTAGGGAATATGTGACAATTAATGAGTGATATTGTTGTTTATGGTTAAGAACAAGGTTTGAAAGTAAAATAATACAAAATTTGGTCAAAAGAAAGGAGATAGTGGTTGACTAACCCTTGATTTGTTGACTAGGGGGATTATGTTTTCACTACAAGCAAATTTAATCAACGATAGGTTAATGTGGCTAACCATCAAGCTCTTGTGGTTAATCAAAGATCCAAGTAGTTGATCACCTAAGTGTCTCTTTCACTTTTCCCTTATAATTTCCTATGTTAAGCTAGAGTCTTACTTTTGATCCTATAGAGTATTCATTTACATATTTTTTAGGCTGTAATTAAACTAAAGTTTCACTTTTTGTCTGTAAAAGTTTAATTTCTTAGATTCTAATGGTTGTTCCTCATTTTAATTTGATTGGAACATTATAAATCACTAAATACCTTAAGGTTTACTTTAAGATATTGACAAGTTGAATATAGGGTTTACTAATCTTATTAGGTTCATAATTTGATGATTTTTTTTTTTTCCTTTTCATAAAAATTTCATAATTTGTTTATAAATTACATGCTTTTGCTAAAATGTTCTTAGATTTAAATGTGATAAAGTAAATAGCATTTCATTCTAAATTTTGGATGCAAGTTAAAGTTAGATTCTTGGTTTTGCTTTTGAAAACGTTCGGATTAAATTTTGAGATTTTACATGCTTTAGATTTTCCAAAAATGGTAATTATGATAATAAAGTTTCATTTAGAATCTTACTTAAATACTGTCATAAAATCCAAATGGTCTCCTCTTTCTTATGGTAACGCAAGTGATCTTTTGTCAAAGTAATTTGTCAAATAGGACTCAAGGGCTAAAGGTTGCTCTGGCTTTTTCTTATTTCTTTAAATCTCTTTACTCCTCGGATCAACTGCAAAACTTAGAACCAATTTTATCCCAAATTCCTTTAGTCATTACTAACGATCATAACAACCAACTAATAAGACCTTTAAAAGAGGATGAGGTAAAAGAGGCTGCCTTTCAATTAAGAGGTGACAAGTCCTCGAGTCTTGATGGTTTTAATGGACTGTTTTTCCAAGCACACTGGCATATATTAAGCTCATATATTTTTGAAGTTGTGAAGAACTATATGTGAATAGGTACTTTTCCATCACACTTTAATGTTATTGATATTGTAGTGATCCCTAAGGTATCTTGTCCTAATCTTATTTCCTAGTTTTGTCCAATTAGTGTTTGTAATTTTTCATATAAGATAATTTCTAAGGTGTTATGTAATCAATTGCAACCTCTATTAGATAATATTGTATCTCTATTTCAAAGTGTTTTTCCCTGGTCGTTTAATCCAAGATAATGTAATAATTGCTCATGAGGTGTTCCACTTTCTAAAATTGAGTAAACGGAAAAGTAAACACTTTTGTGCAATTAAAGTTGACATAACAAAGGCTTAAGATAAGGTTGAATGGGAATTCTTAAAGGCTGTTATGACTAAAATGGGCTTTTCTTTTGTTTGATTAATTGGATCATGTCCTACGTTTCTTTAGTATCCTATAATGTCATGATTAATAGAAAAAGGGTTGGGAATTTTAGAACAACAAGGGGATTAAGACAAGGGGATCCCTTATCCCCTTATGTCTTTATTTTAGTTGCTGACTGTCTTTCAAGACTGATTCATAATGCTAGTGTTCAAGGTTATTTACTAGGAATTAAAATAAAGCAATCTAACCCTTTGCTCACTCATCTGTTCTTTGCAAATGATTCTTTATTTTTTCTTGAGGCTAATAAGGAAAATCTTAGGAAACTAAAGGATATTTTGGAAGTTTATTGCTAAGCATCAAGACAACAAATAAACTTTCAAAAAAGTTCCTTAGTTTTAGTAAAGCTACCCTAAATTGGTTGAGATGTGATTGTGTAGAGGAATCGCATATAGCTATTCAGCATGCTTTAAGTAAGTATCTTAGTTTACCAACTGTTTGATGACATTATAAAACTCAAGCTCTAGGCTTTGTTAAGGACAAAATAGAACAAAAACTCCAAAGTTGGAAAAATCGATTACTTTCAACTGCTAGTAAATAAACAATGATTAAATCAGTTATCTTTGCAATTCCTACTTACTTGATGTGTATTTTTAAATTCCCTAAAAGATGGTGTTCTCAATTAAATAGTCTAATTGCTAATTACTAGTGGGATGAGAATGAGAATGACAATAAAATTCACTAAGGGTGTCATGACTCAAGGAGGCTAGTCGTGGCAATCGCTGTATACCGTACAAAGAACTATAGATTGATTTCCCATGCAATCGATAACCCTTTATACGATATACAAGGCTATAACTGCAACTGACAATCAAAAGTTGTGCAAGTGTAAGAAATATCATTTCATGATAATAATAACAAGTTAAAGAAATATAAAACACATCTATTTATATAGCAATTTATAAATAAGAAGTCTATGATACATATTGACTTGGACTGATATCATTTCATTACATAATAAGATTCATAATCTAAATACACTATCCTAAATATACTCCAATCATATGTTACTCCCACATCAACCTCCTGATGTACAACTAACCTCAGGCATGCAACGGCGTGACTCCACAAACAAATCAGCCTGCAAAAGAAGACTATAAGGGTATAAGCTGACTAGCTTAGTAAGATAATCCCTTCAACCACATAATAATCAAGTTATACATCAATTAAGTTCAATCAAATGAATGCATGACAATCAGTATACCAACCAAATATACACAGGTGACCAGATACTGCATGCAACTCAGATTTAACGCCCTCCGAAGTCAGGGTTGAAGATACATCGGCACAGTTAGATCCGGGTATCATACTAGAACTTATATCATAACGAAACTCCTCGTTTCGTATTTAAAATGTAATGGTATATCCATTCTCAGTTTTATCAAAAATGAGTTCTACATATGATTGTGAGTAAGTTCACACAGCATCACTTACCCCTAAATGGAGGCTTCTGAACTCAACCCTTAGCCAGGAGGTTGATGCCTCCAACACCCAATAATCCCGCGAGTCAGAGTAAGGTTATATTGTATGTGTGCACCGTACAAAATCTATAACAATCAAATAATCAACCTACGTATGGTCTCTCGCTACCTCCATGTGATATGATGGTCGAAATTAGTTATACGGTGTATGATTATGCATGTTCCGAGTTAATTCTTTCAAGTCAAGTAAAATTAAGTCTTATTACTTAATAATCAATAAGGTCACAAACAATCAGTTCCTATTGAATCTACTATGCAACAATCAATACGTTATCATACTTTAAAGTAAATTCACTATCAACAAATAATATCATATACAAGCATAACCCAGCCCCACATAATATTCAATTATTAATCACGATTTATATTCACCAATTATAAACACAAGTAAGTATGGAATCATTAAGAAAGACTCCCTCAACCATGATCGACTCAAGGGTCGTGATAGTCCGATGGTAGCTTAAGGTTAAGGTTGAGATCACTTAAGAATAAGGAATATAGAAAATTAAATTGTAAATTTAGAAATTTAAAGCTAAACTAGTATTGTAATTTGTACTATTTACTTAACTTAGTTACATGAAATCATTGATTCCAGCTTTTTATCGAATCGCTTATAACTTTTTCGATTTAGCTCGGATCATTACAAACTTATAATCCATTTTAATCGTTTTCGAGCATATTTTCTCATAATGAAGTCTGTTTTAGATGTTGTGACTCGTAATTTGGACTGTGATATAAAAATATCACAAATTTAATATTTTAATTCAAAAGTTGTAAAATATTAATTTAAGCTTTTTCTTAGTATATTTACGATTTAATAATTATTTAAATCGTATAATTAATAATTTTCTTATTTTAACCTTATTTTACTCTAATTACTTATTTTTACCTATTTTTGAGATTTTAGAATTATTAATTCAATTTTTTCTACTTTATTATTATTATTATTATTATTAATTACGAAAATTAATTAATTAATAACAAATGGTGACGTGACAACACATATGAGTGCCACATGTCAAGTTTGCACATTTTTTCGAATTTTCATTATTTCCTATTTTATGGTATCAATATGTATATATAAAAATACTTATGATTATATTTTATTAAATTTGCTAATTTACTTAATTATTAAGTTTTTCTCTAAGTTTATGATATTTATGTATATATATACTTACTAATTTACTTTATTTATTAAATTATTATTATAGTATATTGTATACACTATTTAAGTATACTCGCAATTTTAAGTATACGTCACTATTCATATACGTGCATTTATACATATACTATACTTTATGTGATAAATTATTCTAACTTTAATTATATATTATATACTATATGTATAAGTATAATATAGATGTATTTGTATTTTATATACATATACCTACTTTTATACATGTACACATATACATATATATAATATAAAATACTATGTTTATATATATATAATCACGTCACTTATATATATATATATATATACAAAAAAAAATAACTTACATGTATACATAAATATAAAAATACGGAACACATGTATATGTATATATGATATACGTATACTCATACTTATATATATCATATATTAAAATAAACATTATGTACATATATACATACATATACATATTCACGTGTACATATATATATATATATATACTAAATTAGTGAAAATACTAAATACCTACGACATGTATTTTTATTTATACATACACACATGTACCTATACCATATGTTCTACATAATCATATATGTATACATGTCTACATACATATGTTTATACGCAAATGAAAGAGATACACATATATATTTATCTACTCATACATACATATATATACATGTAATCAAATATATAAGAAAATACTTAGTATATACATACACATACTATATAATATACATATGTACAAAGAAATTGAACATATACTTACCTAAATTTTTAATTAATTGAAATAATATTTTCCTCTTTTTCTTCTTCTTGGTCTTTGTTTTGTCCTTTTTTCTTTGCTTTTCTTTTTCTTCTTCTTTTTTTTTTCTCTTTGTGTGTTCGGTTTGTTTTTCTATTTTTTTTTTCTTCCAGATTTGGTGTAAAATATCAACAGAAATAAACAAATAAATAATAACAAAAACAAGAAGCTCATCCACTTAGATTAGGTATAAATCAGGATAGGACATTTGCTTTATTATTTTTGTCCTTTGTCTCTTAATTATGTGACACGTGTACAAGATAAAAGATCACATGGGCAGCTGATTTTTCCAGCAATTGCAATGTGGAGTAAGAGGAAAAATAGAAGAGGAAAAGAAAAGAAGAAAAAAAAAGAAAATAAAATAAAGAAAATAGAAGAAAAAGGAAAATAAAAATAATTATATGTAATTTTTCTAAACATAAAAATAATAAAAATAAAATTTATAAACTAATTTTAGAATTTTATGAAAATTTATCAATTTAATTGGTACCTATTGTAATTATAATTATAATTTTTATGAGTTATTTTAACGTTTTTGTTAAAAGTTTGACACGATTACACAATTTAATTGATAATTGTAATCGACTACAATTATATCACTATTAAGTGATATTTAATTATTTTATAAGCTTAAGGTTATAGTTTTAAGGTTTCAATCAAGTTCGGGTTCGGGTTTGAGTTCAGGTTAAATTTCGATTTCAAGTATTTACACATATATCGGATTTAAGATTTTTGTACACGATTTAGCTTTCGATTAATTTCTAAGGTTTTTATTATCAATATTATGTTCATTTTATTAATTTCATAAAAATTTTATCGTTATTAGCCTTATCGACTTAAGATACAGTTTAGAATACTCGAACTTAAATTAGAATTCAAACTACGGATTTTATAGGGCTTATAGAGGGAAGTGAAAAGATTTAACTATAGCGAAGGATAGGGGTAGTCTTGGTTTTAAGGATTTGACTGCATTTAATTTATCTCTTCTAGGTAAATTAGTTTGGTGAATTATACAAAACCAAGATGCTTCAAGGGTTAGCTTATTGTAGTTTATCTAATTTCATAATAGGGATTTTTTACATGCTTCACGAGGTTGTAGAGCCTCCTGGAGGTGGCAAAGTATTTTGGAAGGAAAAGGGGCAATTGTTAATGACCTATTGTGGTATATAAGGGATCGTTCCTCTATTCGAGTCTAGCATGATCCTTGGATTTCTAAGATTCCTGGTTATAAGCTAAATCTTAGACTTGTTACTCCTCATTTAAATGATTGGAAGGTGGCTAATTTATTCGATATGTCAACTTCATCTTAGAATCTTGAACAAATACAATATTTAATTTCCACTACTAGAAAAGATGCTATCAACTTAATGATAAACTCGTTTGGCCTAAAGAAAGATCCACATCTTATTCCATCAAATCAAGCTATCATTGCTTAGTTTCTTCAACCTTTTCATAGATTCAACAAAATGGAAAGAGCTCTCGTGTTATCCAAAGAGGTTTTTGCAGAATGAATTGGAGTTTACATTGTTTACACCAAAATATAAACACTATATTTGGAGACTTTGTTCCAATGCTTTAGCCACTAACCAAAATTTATTTTGTAGGAAACTCATTCAAAGTACAAATTGTTACTTCTATAATTCTCCAAAATCTCCTGAGCATCTATCTCTTCAATATGATTGGGTTCGTATAGTTTGGTTTGAAGTTCTTCATTTAAAGAGTGAAGAGTATGATGCATCTAGAATTGATGTGTGGACAAAAGAGATCATTCAGACTCAACAACTTTCTAAGTCAGTTGCCAAAGATTTTCTCTCGTTGGTTGCAATAGTTCTTTAATATATGTGGAAGCATAAGAATTAGTATGTTTTCTCGAAGAACGCACCAAATCCATCAAGTGTAATTTCTACTATTATTAAGGAACTTTCCATAATAGATAGTATGGGTTGCATGACCATTGCTCCATCATCCATTTCTTCATAAGCTATCATACAATGATCTGATGTTGATATTCGAGACATGGTGCAAGCTTGTACCCCAATTGATATATCTTCACCAGCAATCGTTGACAATTTTAGGTGACTATAAGCTATTATAGACAACTCTCTTACATTATCTTATCAATTGAAATGTAGTTGGACTCCTCCTCCTCAAGGGTAAGTGAAGCTAAACCGTGATGCATCTGTTTATTATCTCTTATGCTACTGCAAGACTTAGAATTGTAGCGACTCTTCTAGTGATCTTTTGCATGCATCCGCCATTCCAACTCCTCACTTCAATGTTAAGTTATCTAAAGCATTAGCTATCAGAGAAGCCTTGTCTATAGCACAAGAATGAGGATAAGATTATGTTTTGGTTGAATCAGATTGTCAAATTGTTATCTCTACAGTTAACAATCCAAGATTAGCTTTGTGGAAGATTGAGGGAATTATTTTGGACATATTTAGATTGAAAAACTTCTTAAGTTTGTGTTCCTTTTCATTTGTACGCTGTGAAGCTAATAGATATGCGCATTACGTATCCACTCAAGCATCCAATGAGATGAGCTGCTGCTTCTTGGTCACACGACCACCATCTCATTTAGCATCTACCTTTGTTGTTTTCGAACTGGGCATCTGAGACCCCTGACTTGTAGTTTATTTTAGTTAATGTAGTTCATATTTGGCAAAAAAAATATGCAATTAGTTAGTCATTTTATAATTTTATTTCCCTGTTAAGAAATGCATTATTAATTATGAATTTACATATATTTTCATTGTTTTTATAATACCTAAATAACTCAGGATGGTTAATCAATAGTATTTAAACAAATAATCGTTTTTTTTTCTTTTCATTTTGACTCCACAATGATGATATTAAGAGTAAGCATACATTAGGAACCCTTCTTTCACACAATGCACTTTGTATTGATAAAGATCAAGGAACATAAGAGTATGTATTAGAGATACATGAATCATTCCTCAGCAAAACCAAGACCATATTAAGGGATTACAGAGGCACAACAGAAATTGTTACGAGACTAACTACATGGCACAATCTGTGGATATGATTGATGTCACTCCTTTCAATGAAGTTCACCACCAAAGATAGCACCGGAAGGGATTACATGCCCACAGCAATATTTCTTACAAGAGGCGTCACTTTTTACTAATGTGCACAATATCATGCAGGATCCCTACAGGATTGATGGTGGGCATGGTGGTGGGCGTTGGCAGCTAAGATTGCCATCGCAAACATGCAGGCAAACATGAGAAGTGCACAAGTAGTCTTCTTTGTCTCCATTTTCGTCATCTCTTAGAATTTTGTTTAGTGACAATGTTCTTCTTATATAGGAAATAATATCTCCATTACAATCGAAAATTGGTTTATCAGTTGTAGCATTAGGAAAGACAAAATCGTGGCCCGAATACTATGTGTGGTTCAGAACAGATGGAGGAGTAGTTAATTTGTCGGTTAAACAAATATGTTTCTGACCGTAGGAAGCATGGACTTAATCCCATTACCAAACTAACTCCCCTTCTTTCATTATCAACAAAATAGCCTAAAAATAGGTTTCATTGTCAACAAAATAAAATAATTAACTTATTCATCGTACTCAAGCCCCCAGAAAATTTTTCATTTTATTGACTCGTACGATTCAAAACCATAGCTTGATGAACTTAGATACTAAGAATTTTGCTTATCATCAAAAAAAGTTAAGTGGATGTAATGCCCTTAAATTACCTAAACTTGACTCTAAGAAATTTTATATATACGATTTATACATCTTCGAGATATTGTCAAGTTTTCCCTCGTATATATTATTCACACCTTTTATCATACCAAAATTCCAGATTTCCTTAAATTTGTAAATTAGTTTTCATTTTTAATAGTTTGTCAAAAAAAAAAAAAAAGGATATTATCTTGTTCTGATTTTATCTAAGAAGTATAGTCTCTTTGTGCTTTATTTGGAAATATTTCAATTTCTAATCTCACTGATTCTTAAAATTGGAATTTTCTAAAACATATCTGATTTTCATAATAATCCTAAAAATACATATGACAACCAATAGTTTTTTAATTTACAAAGCACTGTAAAATTTTCCATAATATATCTGATTTACACTGTGATAACCAATAGCTTTTTCATTTACAATACGTTTATCCACTCCTTCTCTTGATCATTTGAACCTTATATCACGTAAGAAGCAACATAATAAAGCATAATTTTGTTTGACGTATGCTATTTCGTCAATTTTTTTACCAGATAGCAGTAAGCAAAACAACTTAACATGTACATTGTGATTTGCTTATATTTAAGCAACCACAGCTTTTGGGCAATATTCATATGAGCGGCAAGTACTAATAAATTTTATTTTTGTTTTCTATGGTGGGTATCACATGGAATCAATGAGATGATCGGAAAATTCTAATCCTTAATGCAAGAAATTGATGTAACTCTTCTACAAAGGTAAGATTTGCAAAGTCAACTATTTGAGGATTCATTTATATGTGATATTTTCAAAAGCTTGTTTTCTACAATCTCATGTCATGGCTATTATTTCAACAAATTGCATTTTAAAGATATAAAGATAAATATATATATATATATATATTTCTATAATATTAAAGAGAAAGAAATGAGTTTTGGTACCTGATAAATGTGTAAAGTTATATATTTATCTCCATTTAAATAGCATATTCATGCATACTTTTGCACTTACGTCCTGAATTATGCTTAAAAATCAATAAAAGGCATGTTATTGGGTCAATTGCATAAAAAAATAAAAAATAAAAAAGATAAAGAAGACGAGGAAGTCAATTCTGAACTAATTTAGATGTTCACTCTTCATTTTCATTCTCTCATATTTTGTGTCATGAGAAGCACAAATATGCAACTTGGCTAACATAATTTAGCTCAATATCTGTAGTCATGGAGCGCCATTCGAGGACAAAATTTCCCCTTTAATGCATTTCGGCCAAATAGCTTTTTCATGTACTCATGCCTACCTACTTTACACGATAGCAGCCTATGTTCACGTCGCATAAGCCATAAGAATAGAGCAGCTGCACGTGGAGAGTTGGAGCGGAGCAGACTTGTACAGCAGTGATTTCAAGCATAGTTGCTAATCTTAGCAACAGGCTGAGGTCTTCAATGAGAACAACCTATAACTGAGCTCATTCCACACTAACCAACAAGAGAGCTGAAATTGTTGAACTAGTGTCAGCCCCTTCGAGAGAGCAGGAGCAGCAACTCCATTCAACTACAGCTGCAGCAGCTCTTTATGATAGTTAAAGCAACCAAGGTCACTCATTAGAAGCCAGCAGTAGCATGTTTAACAGTAGTGTATAAAGGATTTGATGAACTTATGCAGTTGGTAAAATAATTCGGGTTATAAGGATGTGCTCAATCCATATTTCCAATTAGAATAGTAATTTCGGTATAAACGAATTACTATTAACCTGATGATTATAAATAAATCATCTTGATGGAACGATTTATGCGATAATTGAAACTCTATTATTTTGAGAGATGGATGAGTTCTTATGAGTTTAGTTAAATCCAATTTAGTTGATTTCAAATATCGCATCTAGGTATCGTATTAGTTTAAATGAGAATAGATCTATAAATTCTAAGTTAATTCTTTTTATCTCTTAGACTTAAGATCCTCATAGTGTAGCAAGGACATTTGGTTTACTATTCATTTTATTAATCAGTTTTTACTCTATTTTAATTTAATTTTCGATAGCTTAGCTTAGGAATTGCTTCGTGTATAATACAACCTTAACTCACCAATTATATTACTTGCATAACCCAATTCATTTGTTGGTTTTCACTCAATTTATTTTGAGTTAGTCTTTGTGCAATTTTCAAGTGTGAATTAAAGTGCGCGAGTCAGTACCTTATCTATTCTCATAAATTTTTCTTTTTATCAAAAAATGTCTAAATGCTTAATAATACTTAACAAATAATTAGTACGTTAAGGTTATTAATGAAAAAAAACCAATATATCAAGGAAGTATTTGTCTTTTAGTTCTACATCTCTATATGGCTTCAATAAAAAAAAAAAACTATCCTTATTAAAATACTCCTATATAAACAAAATTTAGTAGCAAAACAATAAAAATAAGGATAAAATTAGACTTTTCAATGTATTTTTCTCTGTTTGGCACAAGAAAAAAAGAAGTATTTTTCTCTCTCCTATTACTACCTCTTCCTTTCCCTCTACTCATTATCTATTACTGTACATTAATGTATAATTATAATTATATCCTTATATAGATAAACTACAGTAAAGACATAGATATATATATATATATATATACTAAGATGACTATCATTGTTACTTTATATAGATAAACTATAGAATCAAATCGTTGCAAACACACATCAATATACAATAATGATTGTATCCCTTTAGGCTATAGAGTCAAATTATAGTAATGTGCATTAATATATAACAATATTGTATAATCAAACTATAATAAATGCACATGAATATACATAATATTGTCTAAGCTTTTTTTCTTTTTTTCTTTTTTTTTCACTTTTAAGCTTTTGTAACGTCCGTACACGCCATATTTTTTTTTCTTTTTAATAAATAAAAAAAATATCTCTTCATTTCAGTCTTTCTCTCCCCTTTCCCTATGAATTGTTGTAACTGCTCATACTTACAATTTCTCGAGATGGTCTCCTCTTTCTTATCGTAGCACAAGTGGTATTTAGTTGGAGTGATTTGCCAAACAGGACGAGGGGCTAGAGATTTCGGTATATGCTTTTCTTATAGTCAAAGCTTATAACGTTATTTAACTTTTTATTAATTGCTTCCTTAAATGTCGCCAGTGAGTCATTTAATAATTTGTTAAGAAATGCATTATGTTAATTATGAATTTACATACGTTTTCATTGTTTTTATAATATCCAAATATCTTGGGATGCTTAATCAATACTATTCAAGCCATTTTTTTTCTTTCATTAGACTCCACGATGATGATATTAAGAATAAACATACATTAGGAACCCTTCTTTCACACAACGTACTTTGTATTGATAAAGATCCAAAGAACATAAAGAGTATGTATTACAAATACATGAATCATTCCTCAACAAAACCGAGATCGTACTAAGGGATTACATTCAAACACCAATAATTGTTACAAGAATAGATATTGGTACAATTTGTGCATGCAATTAACGTTATTCCTTTTAATCAATTCCACCAGCAAAGTTAACGGGAGGGATTGCAAGCTCACAGCAATATTTCTTACAAGTGGCGTGGCTTCTTAGTAATCCGCACAATGTCATGCAAGGTCCCCTACAGGGTTGGTGGTGGGCACGGTGGTGGACGTGGTGGTGGGCATGGTGGTGGGCGTGGTGGTGGGCGTTGGTAGCTAAGATTATCATCGCAAACATGCAGGCAAACATGAGAAGCGCAGAAGTAGTCTTCTTTGTCACCATTTTCATCGTCTCTTGGAACTTTTATTTAGCTAGAAAGAAGTTCTTCTTATATAGGACATAATATCTTCATTACAACCGAAAATTGTTTTATCAGTTGTTGCGCTAGGAAGGACAAAACCGTGGCACGAATACTATGTATGGTCCTGAACAAATGGTGAAGCAGTTAATTTGTTAAGTTAAACAAATATGTTTCTGACCGTAGGAAGCATGGGTCTAATCCCATTACCAAACTAACTCCCCTTCTTTCATTATCAACAAAATAACCTAAAAATAGGTTTCATTATGAACAAAGATAACATAATTAGCTCATTCATCGTACTTGGAAAATGTTTGACAATTCTTCCACAAAAAAATATTATGAAAATGCAGTCATGATCAAACTAAACGTGAATTTGAATATGTCTATAAATGTATCTGAATTTCTATATATTTTCTTTAAAAGCAGTTTTTGCATTTGATTACATGATTGGATTTGGACAGGCTACTTCCACACTCGAACTCGATCCTATAAAGAAAGGCAAGTCTAATTGTTGATCCAAATAGATATAAGATTTTTAAAAAGTACCGCATTACAAATTTATAAAAATAAAATACCTAATACTTAACTCAACCAATATGATAACTAGTCGATAACTCGCTTAAAATACTAGCTTATTTAAGTCATACATTTCTTTAAAATAAAAATCAATCTGTAAAATTACCTAATATATTCTCCATGCATAGCTTATTAATCTCTTAGTTATCTACTTCTCATAAAATATAAGAAAATAAAAAATGGAAAATTTGAAATTCAATCCACGATTCTTCTATTCTATTTTTCTACACCTTCTCTCCTCTATTTCGTAATAGTGTCATTTTCTCCCAACTATGATTTTAAAACGATTTCTTTTCCAATGTCCTCTAATTTCGGTGATGGTTATCCATACACACTAACTCTTTGTTCTAAAGCATGTAAAAGTAAAGTAATACCTAATTCTCTCCGTTACCCATATCCATCACAAATAGTGGTGTATTAATATAAAGCAAAAGAGATGCATTTAAGGTGGAAATTGAACTATTAGGGATTAGGAGAAGAAGTTGAAAAAGTGTAGATCAGACTATTTTCAGGAATTGGTACATATATGAGAAGACTAGGAAGAAAGAGAGGAAAAAGAAAGCATACACATAATTGAGGATAAATGAGAAATCTTGATTTAGGTTTGAGGACTTTAATAAGTACGTGAATTCAGAGAATATCTCAACTTTTGTAATTTATAAGTTTAGCCTATTGTTTAATTTATTGGGTCTCTTTAAATTTTTTGTCATCTTTTTTATTTCTACATATTTGCATTATTATGTACAACATAACTATGAAATTTTTAGGTTTTTTTTTTTTTCCTAATTAGTGTTCTATACTTTAAGTTAAAGGTTTATGATCATTTCTTTTATTTTTTAGTTTTAATCTGGGTGGTGCTTCTAATGATATAATTCTGCATTTAATCTTGAAAAGAAGGTAAGTGGATATAATGCTCTTAAATTACCTAAACTTGATTTCGAAAAATTTTATATATGTAATTTATATATCTTTGAGATGCTGTCGAGTTTCCCTCGTATATCCTATTCACACCTTTTGTCATACCAAAATTCTGAATTTCCTTTAATTAGTAAATTAGTTTTCATTTTTAATAGTTTGTCAAAGAAAAATGGATCTTATCTTGTTTTTTATTTTATCAAAGAAGTATAGTCTCTTTGTATTTTATTTGCAAATATTTCAATTTCTAATCTCATTGATTCTTGCCATTGAAATTTTCTAAAATATATGATTTTCATAATAATCCTAAAAATATACGTTATAACCAATAGCTTTTAATTTATAATGCACTCTAAAATTTTCTATAATATATCCAATTTACGTTGTAACCAATAGCTTTTTCATTTACAATGCATTTATCCATTCCTTCTATTGATCATTTGAACCTTGTATCACATAAGTAATACAATAAAGGATAAATTTATTTTAAACATATGCTATTTTGTCAATTTTTTTACCAAATTGCAATTAAGCAAAACATCCTAACAAGTACATTGTGATTTGCTTATATTTTAGCAACCATGGCTTTTGAGTAGCATTCATATAATAGGCACATACTAATTGATTTTTATTTTTGTTGTTTATGGAGTGTAGCACATGGAGTTAATGAGATGATTGGAAACTTCAACCCCTAATCCAAGAAATTAATGTAACTCTTCTACAAAATGTAAGATTTGCAGATCTAACCTTTTAAGGATTCATTTTTTATGTGATACTTCAAAAGCTTTCTTTCTATAATCTCAAGTCATGGTTATCTAAAGATATAAAGATAAATATATATATTAGGGACGGGCCGAGGGGGGTCCAGAGCAAACTCGTACCCTCTTATCCTTAGCCAACACAACCATCCACAACAACATCGAGCAACAATTAATTTTTTTAAATTTTTAGAAAATGAAAAAAGTAGAAATTAAATATATATTATAAAGAGTTAAATATAATACAAAAATAATGTATAGCTTAATGTTTGTGTTTAATTTTATAAAAAAAGCAGTATTGAGTTCAAATCTTATGTTTGTCACTTTATTTTTCTTAGATACATTAATTACTTAAATAGCATTTTTCTTTTTCCATTTATCAAGCTTTTTCTTTATAATGACCAATAACATTAATTTCATTAATTAAAAATCATATTAAATTAAATAAATTCTCCCAAATTATTTTTTTTTTTGTTAGTAACATGCTATAAATAATAATTATATTATCCATATTATATATATATTGATCGTATCATATAAATTATTGATAAATAGTACTAATTATAGGACTTGGTTAAGTACTTTTTTTTTTCTAATAATGTTATAAAAACAACTATGGATTACTCAATTATTACTGCCTAATAACTTATATTCAAAATAGTTTTTTTTGTAGTATTATTAATGAAAAAATTATACAAGGTTATCATAAAAAAGGATTAGTACAATACTTACATCTATATCAATTCGCCCTTTCGGCTTTACTTATAATTTCTTATTTAAATATTTTTTTTATGTATTTTTATTATGAGCAGAGCTTACATAAGTTTGATATATTAATGTAATTTTTATAAATTAATAGATAAATTTTATTTGACATATATATGCATGATAAAAAGGTAAAAATATTTATTATTTTAACTTCTTATAAAGTATATCGATCACCCTTAATCTTATTGCACATCAAATCATTAACAAGATTCTTTTATGTAGATAAAATATGATATAATTATGATAATAAGCACATTTTTTTATCAATGATTTTAATATTAATCTAACTAAAATATGTATGCCCTCCCTCCACCTCCCCCTCCCCCAATTATATGATCTCAAGCCCATCCCTATATATATATAATATTAAAGCGAAAGAGCTAAGTTTTAGCACCTTACTTATAATCATAATTTTTTATTTTTATCAAATAATGTCTAAATGCTAAATAATAATTAACGACTAATTAGAAATTTTTTTTCTTAAGTAAATGATCAATTTCATTAATAACCATCCCTCATGTCCCTAGAGTTCATGATATCAAAACTAAAGTCTTTCCTAACAAAGTCTAACATAATAAAGGAAAATAGAACTAAAAAATAAAAGGGTCCTCCACTTGCATTCCTCTCTTAGTCAAAACATCTGCTACTGCATTTCCTTCACGACCTACCATGCCAAACAAGACATATGAAAAAGTGGTTGTGATATAAGGCAAGTGCACCTATCAATTTTAATATAGCGGATGTGAGTCCGAGTCGATCCTTCAAAGATTTTGAATACTAATATTAACTTTAGCTTTATTATCTAACCGGAAAATTGTGATGAGTTAAATGAATTAAAAATACTGAAATTAACCATCTAAACTAATTATGAGACTTAATTAAACAAATTAGAAAGCAATAAAACTACAAACGACTTCAAGTATGCAATAATGTATTTAGGAACTATTTCCCCTAGTGTTTAACATGTAATCTTTTAAAATATGTTCAATTTAGTTTCTATTATTCTTGATTGGAAGGATTCACAATTAAAGCTAATATCTTTCTCAAGCATATTAACCTTAATCCTAAATTATTTACCGGAATCTCTTCACTTAGCAATATAACTTAGAATCGCATTAGTGTACAATGAATTCCCACACAAACAATTAACTTTCCGGAAGAAACATGTATCTTATCTCTAAATATACATGTAATTCTCTTCAATTATGCTAAGATCTAATTACACATGCAATTTCTTAATCAACATGCATAATATCATATATTGACACTCTAGAATTATCAATCCACAACTAAACAACATAATTGAATCAAGAAAAGATAGAAACTTTATTGAAATTATAATTCAATCCAAGGGTTACATGAAACCCTAGGTTCCATAATCCTAAATACTTGAATTCTAAGCTATCATAACGAATCTAAAAACGAGTTCCATCAAAAACATAAAATAAAACATGGAAAACCCTTTTAATTGATGAACAATTTCTTTAATTTTGAAGTTGATGTTCTCCTCAAGTCTCTTCTCTTCTCTTGTGTCTCTCCGTTTCTGTAATGTCTCCTCTCTTTTAAAACCCTAAGATATCCTTTTATATATATATTACAAGGATTCTATTTTCGTCACTAGACACGGCCTGGGACATGGCCGTGTCCCCAGGTCGTGTAACTTTCTGCACTAAGGTAAAATTTTCTGCATAACTTCAAAACTTCATAACTTTTTCGTTTGAACTCGGAATTGAGTGAAATTTGATTCCTTTTCTTCGTTTTTGATCCTAAAACGCGTTCAAACCTTGAAATCAAAATTTTACTCAATTAAGTATCGATTTCTTTAAAAAAAAACCAAAAATGTAAAGGAAATACTATAAAATCACCATATAAAATATGTTTAAAATCAGAGTTATCAGGTTGTAAGCTACTTACAATATTTTAGTATCTAATGACAAATATCTAACTCTATTCAAGGATTAGTAGTCCATTCCATCGCCTGTTGTGAATCAATTTCACAAATAACATTCGGAAAACCTTTCCTTTTGCCTAGCTCGAGGCCCTCTTTCATGGCGTGAAGTTCAGCTTCAAGTGTTGATATATTCAACAAATGTTTATGTAGCCTACTCAAGATCACTCCATTTTGATCACGACACACCCCTCCAATTCCAACAAATTTCCTATCCCCCATTACTGCTCCATCATAATTAATCTTAACTCAACCATCCTTCGATTTTATCCATCTTTAGGATATATCTAAGCTCCTTCCCTTAAGTTTTTCTCTTCTATTGATAGTCCACTAATCTTGATCTTCTTTTTTGATGTGTCCCCTGTTGTATTCATCAGCTTATTTAAGGTTGAAAATTTGCTTGCTACGCTCTCTCCAGATTCCCCTTAAAATGAAGGGAATGATAACTTCTTTCAGGGCAAGACAACTCTTCCAAGTTATCTGGTGTTTACTGCTTTTTCATTTGATCCATCTTTTCAATTCCTCATAACTGTAGTCCTATTCTTTTAAGGGTATTTCAAAACAAAGCCACATTTCTCTTGACCACATACAGTTCAGGAAGACGTACTGCAATGTTTCAACCTCATGACAAGATAAAGGATAATGTTGGCCAAGATTTAGACCTCTCTTAAATAAGTTGTCTCTAGTAGCTAATCCATTATGTACGATTCTCCAAATAAGGAATTGTCATCTATCTTAAGAAAGGATATGCCCCACCGTCTAACAAACTACTCTACTGAAAATTTTCAGCGAGATTTAAAGAACTCTGCATAACGTCCATCAATTCCAAGGGTTTTCATATTACCAATGCACCGCAAAGCTTTCTTGATTTCATCATTTCCCCAATTTGCTTTCAAACTTTGTTTCCCTTCCTTAGTATTCACTTTGCTATTTCAACACCACTCCATCAAATCTCTCTGGACCTTGATTCTTTCCGACATATGCAAATATTGGAACCATCAGTTAAAAAGGTTCTATATTCCCTTTTCATTATCAATCCAATTCCCTGATGAATCATATAATCCGCATATTCGATTCTTTGCACTTCTTGCAATAACACTTGCACGGAAAAAACATATGTTCCTCTCTCAATTTATAATCCAATTTGAATGGGCTTTAGCAGTCCATAAAAGTTCTTCTTGTTTCATAACCCAGCTAAGTTCTTCATGCAAACATTTCTCTCGGTCAATGAGATTTTGCAATGGTTTGTAAAATTAAGTGTTTTCTAATCTTTTGAATACAGTCTACAATATGTTTCTTCCTCTGAGGTAAAAATCCAAAAAACTTCACAATTCTAGGCTCTTAAAGCTTCCAAAAAAAAAAAGAGTGAAGATCATTGAGATATTTAAACGACTTAGATTTCCAGTTATGTGGGAAAAAAAAAAAAACAGCTTGAAATTCTAGATGTCTCAACCACATGGGTTGAAATCGAAAAGGTCTAAGTACTTTTGATCCTCTTCCTATACTAGGGAAGGTATTTAGGAGGATAAGGAGATGGTCTGAGTGGTGTGACACAACAAGAAACTACTAAGATTCTTAGAAAAGGCATCTCTAATCATAATTTGCCCAAGATCTATCTAATCAGGTTTGAATCAAGTCACTCAAAAAGTTCGAGCGTTTTGACCAAATATATCGTGACCCCACAAACCCAAAGTCAAACCAGTCTACAATAGTTCATGCTTTCTTGATACAAAGAGGCTCTATGTTGATTAACTTCTACATGTCCCCATTTTTCCTCTTGGCATAAAATCTCGTTAAAGTCCCCTAACATCAACCAAGGGCCACTAATTTTCCTTGCCGATGTTCTAATCTCATCCTAAGGTAAAAATCTTTGTTCTCAAATAAGGCTAGCATATATGCCAGATAAATACCATGAAGGTAAATTATTACATACTTGAATTTCCATCACTATTTGCTAGCGAGAGACACGACGCTCAAGGATATCCACCTCCTCTACATTCCAAAGGACAATGATCCCCCCGCCGAATCCTTCAGCCAATCATTCGGTCAAAGCCTAAGAAGTTCTAAAGATTTTCTGAGGCAACTCTACCCATTCTTGTTTCAAAAATAATGACAATTTGAAGCTGGGTAACATCCAATCAAGTCCCCAATTGCTTGTCTTCTATATTGGGGATTTGCACCTCGTGTATTCTAGGCCAAGGCCTCCAAAGGGTTTCTTGGCATATTTAAAGATAAATTATCCGAATTCATCGTGGCCATCATGATTAGTGAAGACTATAAACAATATAAATGAGGATAAATTTATACTTTTCAATGTATTTTTCTCTCTCCTATTACTACCCTTCCTCTCTCTCTCTCCTCACTATCTCTTACCATATATTAATGTATAGTTATAGTTATCTCCTTATATAGATAAACTATAGTAAAGACACGTTAATGTATACTAATAATAACTACTATTATTATTTTATATCGATAACCTTATAGAATCAAATCATAACAAACACACTAACATACAAATAATAATTGTATCCTATAAGCTTTATAGTCAAATTATAGTAATATGTATTAATATACAACAATAACACTGTATAATCAAACTATAATGAATGTGTATTAATATACAATAATACTATCAAAGCTTTTATTGACTTTTAAGCTTTTGTAACGTCCATATACAGCATATTGTTTTCTTTTTAATAAATAAAAAAAATCTCTGCATTCCTCTCTTTCTCCTCCCATTCTCTATGAATTCTTTAACTGCTCATAGTCATAATTTCTGGAAAAATTACAAGATCAAGTATCATATTTTAAACATATGCATTACGAATACATCATTTGTTAGTTTATAAGTAATGAAAGGACAAGGTTAAAAATGGTACCTAAACTTTATGCTAATACTCAATTTACTATCGAAAGTTTTAGGTCATCAAATGCATGTGCCAGTCAATTGGAGGTTTCTAGTCTATATGATTACTTGGCCAAACTTTATTGGTCTCTATTTGATGAGATGTACTATTCAGCGATTGGACATTCTATACGTCACAATTCACCTTTTTTTCTGTTTTCCTAGATTACATGAATTTCATTAACTAAAAAGTTTTTTACTATCCAGTCGCTTAAAAGTAATCTTACAATATGGTCTGTCATAAGGTCAAATTTGGACTATTATTCATTTTAAAAAATTAATAACCTATAACAAATACTATGAGAAATGTTTTAATTGTACTAATACACTACGTGAATCGATAAATAGTATGTAAATATTAATAAAATTTTAACATGTAAAAACTTTTAATCAATGCTTTTTTAAAAAATATATTCTTTTACTAACACGCATCAAATTTTTTTTGTACTTACATACTACTCATCGATTCACATAACGTATTAATACCATTAAATCTTTTTTTTAGTACTACAAGTTAAAGTAACAATAAATAATAAATAAGATAAGAGAATAAGAAAAAAGTAAATACCAAAAAAAGAATGAAAAATTGAAAAAAAAAAATTATATAATTATATATAAAATAATAAAATTGATTAAAACGATTAAAGAAGTTCAAAAAATTTTCAAAAGAAATTTAAAAAAAAACAAAGCTAAAAAGAAAAGAAATATTTGACCATCCCAAGATAGCTGAATGAGCCACTAAAATTCAAATAAGTTGCGAACCCACTTTTTTAAGTAGGTTATAACCTACTTAATGCGTAGTGGCCAACCCAACTACCCCAATGCCAAAGGAGTGGCCGGCTAAAACTTAAAGGGGATCATACGACCCTTCGAAAGGGGCTACCAACCACCTTCTTATATTAAGTTGGTTGGATTTTTTTTTTTTTTTTATTAAAAATTTTTTATATTTTTAAAATTTTTCAAATTAATTACATTATTTTATATATATACTATATTATATATGTTTAATTATATATTTTGAATTTTATCCCTTTTTCTAATTTTTTAATTATTTTTCATTATTTTTTACTTTATTATAATATGATAGCTTTTTTTTTTCTTTTTTGTTGTTTGAATTTTTTTTGGAATGACCCAAAATCAAATCAAGTATTTTATATAAATTGTTTTCCAAATTAATAAAATTATTTTCAGTAATTAAAAATAATTTTCTAAGCCTAAAATGGGAAAAGAGTTCATAAAATTAAGCCTTCTAAGGGTTTAAGTTAAAGAGACCCCCCTCTCCCCTTATTTATTCTTGTTTGTAGTAAATACTCTTTCAGTGCTGACAAATAAGGCTAAAGAGGGTTGTTTTATCATGGGCATTATAATTAAGAAGATATTAACCTCGTAAATTTAGCTATTTAAGTATAAAGTTAACTTTAGTATTGCAGGTAATCTTTTAAAGCCAACAAAATCAATAAATTTAAAACTGATTAAAATTTTAAATTCAAAACCTAAAACAAATATGAAAAAAAGTAAAATTCTAATCGAAACCCCAAATGCGTGTAAAAATCCTAAACTCTATATACGCGTAACCATAAGAAATTGAACTCAAAGCTAATAAAAAAAATCTTAAAACTAAGATTCTAAGCTTATAAAATGTGTAAAATTATTACAATAGTAATAACCCTAATTGAATCCGGTTAGCAATCAAAACGCGTAATAGCGTAGAATCGCTAAGACACGAGTAGAGATAACTCCTAAAAACTTATAAATGTAAAAAGTGATAATTTAATTACTAAAATTTATAAAATTATGAATATTATTTTGTGATTATTTGCAATTTCATATTTGTATATATATGCCAATTTTGTGTCAATTTAACTATTTTGAATCAATTTATCTATATAATTTTGTGTTTATGTATTAAATAATATATATTAATTTTATACTCCATATTTTTTTATAATTGCATTATAAATTATTTTAGTTATCATGTAGAAATGAAATATACTCTAGAAAACATTCATTTAATATTTTATCATTTTTCCTTTCCTTTTTCCTTTTTCTTTTTTTTTCTTCTTTTCTCCCTCTTTTCTATACAATTCCTCCATGTGGAACCTCTTTGCAGCTACTATTTGTGCTAATTTTTTCCTCATGTGCTTAATTTCAAGATAAACTTAAGTAGATATTTATTGTTCCATCGTATCTTTTTACTCTTTTCCTTTTTCCTTTTCAAATTTTTATTTTTTTTCCTTGCCTTCCTTCACTTTCAGTTGCACACACTATTACAATTCTTCACTTTGTTTCATTTTTTCTTTCAAGATTAAACATAAGAAAGACACACACAAATCCTCCCCTTAACAACCAACCTATTTCCATCCTTTTCTCATCTCTATCCTTTTTTATTTCTTTTATTTTTCAACAACAAATTCAAGAAGAAAAGGAGCTATTGGTTCAATTATTTTCAAGATTCAAGAAAATAGTTAGGTAGTATTTTTTGTGATTTTTAATATCAATTTATATGTACAATTGTTATATGTAAACCTTATTGTATTTTAAGGATATGTAACAAGGAGTATATGTATCATTTTATCCTTGCAATCCAAATTTACGTACATATGTTGAAGTATATGTATAAAGTTGTTCGTTTCTTTGATTATGCACCTGTATATGAAGTATATGTATAGATATGTTTATATACTTATGTATATGTATGGTACTTATTAATATGTATATAAGAGTATATAGCATGTATACATGCATATAAGACTTAGTATATTAAGTTAATATACATATACATAGAGTATGGCATAATTAATTGTATGTAAAAGAGTAAGAAAATAAAAGTATAAAACCGTATGTATAAGTATAAATATGCATATAGTATAAGTATGGTATATGTATAAGTATAGGTATATGTTTAAGCAATATATGTATAAATATACAAAATGATTAAATTCCCAAGTATATAAATATGCATATATATACTTGTATATCACAAGTAGAGAAAGAAAAATAGGGTAATTTTAAAAAATTTAGTAAATTATAATAATAGACATATATACGTATAAATATTAATGAATATCACAAAGCTAAGAAAATATAGAAATTTAGAAAATTTACAAAAGGACACGTGGAACAACAAGAAGCTACCACGTTAACACCTTGTTTACATAATTAAAATCGTAAATAATAATGATAATAAAATAATTAATTAATTATAAAATTATTAATATAGCAAAAAAGTGAATTAAATAAGTATTTAACCCCTAAAATAGTGAAATAAGTTAATTATTGTAAAATAGAGTCAAAAATAAGAAAATTTCAAAAATATAAAATATATAAATTAATTAAATCGCAAAGAAAAGCTAAAAATAATAATTTATGAACATTTAGGTCAAAATAATAAAATTTACGATATTTCAGAACCATCATGAAAAATGTAAGTCGCAACGTCCAAAACGAATCTCACTACATGAAAATATATCCAAAAACGAAAAAAATAGACTGTAAGTTTATAAAAATTAGAGTTAAAATGAAAAAGTTATACATAATTGATAAAAATATTAAAACCGAGATTTTTATACAAATAAGTAACTAGTTTAAGTAGTTATTACTAAATATGTATTTAGTTTAGTTACTTCACCAAACTTATTACCTTGTAAATTTCCTAAATGATAAGTGATCCTAATACGAATATTAATCTACTAGTGGACTATAGATTAACCCTATGGATGAGTAAGTACTCTTAATGACTCTATACTTGTTTTGTACTTATAATTAGTACATTTAAAGTAAATATTAATAACTTGATGCATAGGGGTTTGGGTTATGCATGTAATTGAATATTGGTTATGTATTGTATAAAATATTGTGAGACATAATAGTTGAATAACCAACTGCTTAATTTATTGTTACATAATTGAATAGTTTCTTAATATTGGTTTATTATTTAATAAATTAACTTAATCATATTTAACTTAACCTAAATTAAATGGATTGTGCATAAGCACAAACATTACATATAATGTTACAACCGTTATCTCACGTAGTTGGTACTGAAAGGCCTTATAAGGATGGGATTCCTCCATAATTTGATTAATATAATACAAGAGCACTAGTACAACAAGACCCTATCCTTGGCTTTTGTGTTTACTTGGCGTCGAAGACGCTAATCGTAAGTACCTAAAGGTCAAGTCTAGAAACCACCATTGTAGGCGTAAGCATAGACTGTAAGGGCCACTCACCGCTAAACTTGAGATTTTGTATACTATTTAATTTCTTTGAAATGATAATGTATTTTATGAAATACAAAATTTAAATTTATGATTAAAAACCCTAAGTGCTAGAACCCGGTTATAATTGGTGCCGATATATCTCCAATCTTTATTTTAAAAGGTGTTAAATATGATATTGTATACAGCACCAATCAACTGTATATATTGTTTGGCATACTGCTTGTCTGTTTATTCATATGTTTATTAACTAATTGTTTGATATCCTACTTTTCAATATGGTATGAGAGATATCTTACTAAACTCATGTAACTTACTCCTCAACAGTTCTTCTTTGCAGGTTGATAGCTGTTTGGGCATGGCTAAGAATCGAGTGTTGAGTACAAGTATCAAAATGCAGTTGGAAGATAGAATTTAAAGATAAATTGCATAGCTAGTTAGAACACTAATTGTAATTACTATTCTTATAATTAGATTTTATAATTTTAGTAAAGTTTAAATTTTAGATCTTTACTATATGATCTTATTGTTTGGTAGAGGATATCGATTTTCTACGATTTTAAGAAACCATGAAATATTAGTTATCCATAATTATTTATATTTTACAGTAGATTAATTATTTTAAAATTAGAAACTCTAGTGTTTTATTATCATATCATGATCAAGAGTGCACACGTGATATAAAAATTTTAAACAATTCTACTAAACTTCCCTTAAGGTTATGACAGAAGGAAAGTCCAAAACATACCCATCTCTTTTTTACAGATGATTCTCTACTGTTTGTGAAGGCTAATAGGACATTTTTAGAAAATCCTAGATTCACTCTAGATTCTTATAACCTAACATCTAGTCAACAGATAAATTACTCAATGTCCTCGATTTCCTTCAATAATAATACACCTAAAGATATTATTCAGGAATGTAGTGATATCTTAGGGATTTCTACGATTCAAAGGCTAAGTAAGTATTTGGGTCTTCCTATAGAATGGAGTAAGTCCAAGAAACAAGCACTTACTTATGTAAAGAATAGAATTATATTAAAACTCCAAAGTTGGAGTAATTCCTTTTTGTCACTGGTTGGTAAGGAAATTCTTATTAAATCTGTTGGTTTTGCTATTCCTATTTATGCAATGAGCATATTCAAATTCCCTATCACTTGACATCAAAATGTTTCAACTATTCTATCTAAGTTTTGGTGGAGTGGAGATCACATGAAAAGGAAGATTCATTAGAATTCTTAGCAAAATATTTCTCTCCAAAAATTTGCATGGTTAAGGTTTTAAGGACTTAGAGTTGTTTAATATTGCATTGTTGACAAAAATGGCATGAAGGATTATTAATAATTTGAGAGCTCTTTGGGTGAGAGTTTTGAAAAGTATGTACTTTCCATATTCAGATTTTTTATCATCAAAAATAGGGGATAGAGCTTCTTAGTGCAAGCAAAGCATTCATTACAGCAAGGAAGTAATTATAGAAAATAGTTACTAGCAAATTAGTAGAGGAGATCAGGATTTGCTTTGGAAAGATGCATGGGTTCTAGGGTGCCATGATTTTAATTACACCCTATACATAACCAGCAGGTTAATGAAGATTTGAGAGTTACAAATCTAATTAATGAGGCTAGAAGAGAGTGGTTATTAGATGACCTGGTAAGCTTTATTCTGGATTCTAGGATTAATGCTATTAAAGTGATTCCTTTAGCTAAGGAAAGTAACAATGACAAATTGATTTGGCCTTATGAAAGGAATGGAAAATATTCAATTAAATGTAGGTATTTCGAGGAGTGGAAAAAGAAAAACGTTATTGGACAAATTTCCAATAACAACTTAGTCTCTCGAGCTACTAAAGTATGGAAAGTTTTATGGGCTATTTATGTAGAACCAAAAGTTAAACATCATATTTGGAAGTGTTGTCACAATGCCTTACCAACAAATGAAAATCTATTTAAAAGGAAGTGTATCTCCTCTCCTTGTTGTGCTTTTTGCGGTGAATCTAAAAGTTCTATGCACTTGTATTTCTTTTGTCCTTGGTCAAGGCATATTTGGTTTTATATGTTGGGTTTGAGAAGTGATTCTTATCATGTGAATAATGTCACTAATTAGTTGTTGTGCACTGTTTCCAAGTGTCAATGTTTTCAGGTGGATTGGAAAGCTGTTTTACAAAGAGTTTTCTTAATTATTTAGCTAATTTGGAAGTATAGGTATGGGTTTGCTTTTGAAAACAAGCAACCATAGGTTGATCTTCTTTGTGAGAGAATTTATAAACATCTAGAAGAGATGCAGCAAGCAACCAAAGACTATGAAGAAGTGCCATGCAACAATTCCAATAGTCCAAGGACAAAAGCAACCAAAGATGTTGATAGATCATGGTGGAAACTAGCAAATGGCATTGTTAAAATCAATTGTGATGCAACTCTTGATGTAAGGCAACGTAATGTTGGTTTAGGAGTGCTAGCTCATGATTCAAAGGGCAAACTACTTGCTGCAATTGGATATGAATCAAACTCCTTTATCGTTGAGCAAGTTGAGGCTAAAGCTGTGAAGAAAGGATTAATTCTTGGGAAGGATATGCATTGGCAAAACATTCAAGTTATGAGGGACAACTAGTTGATTTTTAGAAGTTTAATGAATCCAGATTCTGTTTCTTTGTTTTGTAATAGTTTGGTTAAAGACATTTCTAGTTTGAGTAACTCTTCTTCTTATTATTCATTTTGTTTTATCTATGGAAACACTAGTGTATACGCTGATTAGATTGTTAACCAAGCTAGAAAAGGGATGTGCACTAATATTTGAGATCCAAATCCCCCATGTCCTTTAGAATTGCTCCTTTTTGTGGACTATGGTTTGAGATCAATAACCGCTATTTGACTCCACTTATTTGATAAGTTTTAGTATAATTTTTCTACTCACGTACCAGAAAAGGTGGAAGTTAGGGGAATAGGGTGGGAGTAGATCACAACACGCTGGAAAAGAGCGTGAGAGGAGAAGAGGATGTGTCGCACGTCATCGCGGGAAGGCTGAATCAATAAATAAATAAATAAAGAGAATAAAATTTTAGAAACTATCCCTTTATCAAAAATTTTAGCATGGGGGTACCAACACTACCTGAAATTTAATTAAAAGTAAATTTTTAATTTGTTAAAAGTATTAAATTGAAATTTTTCTTGTCCACTTGCCTCTATAAACTTTTTTTATATTTTTAGCACTCATCCCCTAATATATATATAGTGTATATATATATAATTGATTGTTTTTAGTAACCTATTAAGGGAGCTCTATACTGGTCAAGCAGTCAATAATATTTAGCCATAAATAGTGCAAATCGAAAATTCGATAAGCTGTCCGAAAACTGATGTGAAGGGGCGTTATTAAATATTGATGACAGGTACGTGTTATCGTAGTATTATGATACAACATTATGAATGTCGGATCTTTTATCGTTCAGATGGTGTTTTTTAGGATATCAGTCTAACTCTTATTTCATTTTTAGTTTATATCCGCTAAATTTGAATTATAAAAATCATAATTAATCCAATAATTAAGATTTAATAGATATAAAATCAAAATTTAAGATGAAGGATTGGATCGATTATAATACATGAGCACAAAAATTCTATAACCATAGATTTAGGTCTTATAAGTTCATCTTGGACAATAAACAAGTTTGCATGAATAATAAGATGACACGTATTGACGCATGATTTATATAGCAGAAACTACAAGTCCCGTAATATAATGGAACGTGATATTCAAATTATGAGGAAATTGAAATTAGGCAATTGGAGAATAGATTGTGCATGAAAAAAAAATACCAGAAAGAAACGACTAGTGCGAGTACATAAAGGAGGAAAATCAATAATGTCTTATCATGGTAAGGGTGGAGTAGAAGGACGATTTTTATATATCATACTTTTAATTAAAAAAAATGTAAAGCTTTAAAACTCAAGGTATTATAACCCATAACATGTCTTTAATATTTAATGATACGTTATGCGTTGATTGATAACTAAAATCTCCAAATATCACTATAAAGACCCTAAAAAAAACTTTTTTTTTCTCTAAGCCAGTTTAATAATAAACATTAACCATAAGAAAAAAAAACATTCTAACTATCCTAACTCTTATGTCATATATAATCGTCACTTTTTTCTTCCAAAAGGTAGTATAGTAAGGGTCCCCAAAATTATTGTAATCTATTTATTGATCTAGGTTTTCTATAGTTGAAAAGGAAAGAGGGGTGAGCCGAAGCCCAGTATATAACACCACAAGCATATACGCATGCCACACAAAATAATAATTCACATGCATTAATACAAACATATAATGCAAACAATTCATTTATTATCTTTGAATTAGTTTATCAAACACTACTGTCTTAGTGTCTCAATACTTGAGGTAACTCAAGACCTTAGCACACAATATATATATACATAAATATTATGGTGTTGAGAACTATTATTCCGAGCCCTAACAATCAATGAGTCCCTAAATCTACACATGTGCCGATAGACAACTCCACCAAAGACAACGTCACCCATCAATCAATGAGGTGTCTCTTAGGGATTTGTCACCCCGGGCCCCAGGCTAAGCCAAATACAAACGGCAAACATTTTTATAGTCAAATATTTCATTAGTTTATTTTAACTTTCTATCCTAATAAGCACAACCAATAAACATGTGTTAAGTATCTTACTCGTGAACAATCATATTCCATGATTCACAATTGACATTAAAACTTGACAAATTCATATACAAAACTCATCACATATCTATACTTAATTAGAAACTAATACCACGACCTATATCTATGGTTTTGATTTGAATTGCTCATACTTTACACTTGAGATAAATTGTCCAAAAACTATATTAATAACTTTATAGATTAAAACTTATAGTTAAAGTTTAACATTTCCATTTACATTAGATTAAAACTTATGAGCTATATATATTTATTTATTATTTATTAATATACACTACTTATATTTTTTCATATTAGTTTATTTGGTTATTATAACCAACGCAATTATTTTATTATTCTTTTATTATACAATTATTCTTTATCCTATTGTTGTCTATTATATGTAAGCTAATTGTTATATATCTCTCATAAATTTTGATAATAACAAAAAGAGAAGAATGCTAGTGAATTAATAAGTATGTATATATTCAAATAGTTTCTCAAAAAGTTTAAAACTACAAATTAGGTTATTTTCATAAACTTATTCAAAAGGTATGACTCGGTTGAAAAAGAGATAACTTTGAAAATCTTTAGAAAATAATTTTGAAACCTTGAAAAAGAGTCGACACAGTACTTCAAAAACTTATTCAAAGACTTTGAAAGTAATCCAAATGATTGATCTAGAAAAATCACATTGAAGAAATTGTACAACATCAAATTCGAAGTAAGCAAAACCTAGCTCTATTAAGTTAAGTGTATTAGAGAAATAAACTTAATCCTGTTTCACTTAAGATGGAATTAAGAATTCATGGAGATTATTTTTAAGTGAATTTATCTTTAAGATAATATCTTACATTGGATAAGGATAAAGTTAGTTTCGGATCTCATGGGATTTCAATTTCAAATCTAAAGATTATCTGAAAATTGCTAACAAGCTTGTCTTATCAAAACAAGCTTAGAGGGGCTTAAATTTTAAAACACCGAGATCTTCTCAAAAATATCTATGGATTATCTAAGCGTTGAAAAGGATAAACAAGATTTGAAGATAATTCTCAATAAATTTAGCCATTAGAAAACTCAAGTATAAAAGGAAAAGTGATTCAAAGTTGTAAATACAAATTTGATTTGCAAAAAATTACAAATACACTATACTCGAATCGTGAGCAATTTCTACTATCACATCCCAAAGCGATAAAGTTATAATAGTCCCGCCATGTCAACTATTCTAAGATAGAAGTCAACCATATAGCCATTATCTTAAACCTGATTTACACAAGGTATATACCACAAACCCGTTTTGAAGTAAACGGTTTATAAGTTAAATAAATTATTTATTTAAAAAAGTATGAAAACAGATATATACACCAGGATTACAGTATTACAAATATTGTTTGCAGGGTTTCCTTATCCTATATTTTTTAAATAATACATTATTTGAAAATGAAATATTCTAAATAAAAGCTAAGACCTTAAAGATATATCTGTTCTTCAAATGTATTTCCTCACTTCCTAAAATCCAGCAATTACTAACTTCAAGATAAATATAGGTCACATCCTAACTAGCACCTGCAACAACTTCTATAGGAATATGAGCAACCACAGCTCAATAAATTGGGACGGAGACTTAAAACTATACCGCAAACATAAACAGGGTTATTAACCAAATTAGTTAGATGCAATACATGTTCAAACAAATGCCATTGCATGACATTGTCTAGCCCATCATAAGATTAGAAAAATTACACCCACTTAATCCAAGTTGAGGAGTTTCCATTAATACAACAACTTATGACCAAACCTAAGCTTATGCATTGAAAACACCACTTCTCCCACGACTACCTTCGAACCATTGACTTTATCCTTACCATGACCTCTTCACTTGTCACTTAGTTTAACTAAGGATGAAGAAAGAACCAATTATGCCATCCAACGTTATCACTTTCGAAGGGGTCGGTATTTGGCTGAAAAATCCTAATATTCCCCTAATGGATTGCTATACAAGTCTAGTTTAAATTTATGAGTCAAATATTTAGTTAAATCCGATTTAAGGTGTTCAATCATTTCAAACAAATCACAAAATTACAAGCCAGAGTAGCAAATTAGATCGTATCATTAGCTCAGAATAAGCACATGCACATAGCCAACCATCTAACAAACACAATCAAGTATAATTTCAAACCTCCAAGTACTACAAAATATAATAACGTATTAATCTTAACTTACCTGGACTTCTCGATTGCTCACTCGAGGTGCAACTCATATTGGCCATCGCCAAAAATCCCTGTAATATAAATATTATTTCAGTTTCCATATAACTGTCATAAATTTGTTTTATCCCAAAACGCTTATTGTTATCTTTTGTTTAGAGTTTAATATACCTAATTATTTATATTTTTTCTTTTACAATTATTCTTAATTTAGGCTAGGTTCTAATTTCGTTTTATGAATCCAATTTAGATTTAGGTTCTAATTGAGTTCCAACTATGAGTGATATATGTAATCTTAAGATTTCATTTCAAATTATAATGTGAAATTAATCACATTATGCCCAAGTATCCTAAATATAGTATTTGGTCTCTAATTAGCACTATAATCCATTTGGTACACCAAAATCCTAATTTAGCTACTAAATTTATTCTTGATGTAAGAAAAATTTATATTTAATATCATATTTATTTTATATTAATATTATTATAATATTATCACTTTTGATATAATATTTTCTACTCATAAATGTCATATATTTCCATATTATGTATTATTACATAATTAACCCCTAAATCACCTATTTAACATTTCCAACACTATATATATTATCCTTCATCCTCCAATAACATATAAAATGTCTAATCATATCCTAAATCATAAATTATATATAATTAACCATAAATTACAAAATTAACTTAAAATATACCATCTACCTACATATTTAATACATATTATACATAATACATACAACTAATGCTTCAACTCCCGTAAAGATATGGAAAATATATTATAATCAGTAAATTATGGTTATTATATTATGATCATGAAAAGTACTAAGATAGTTTAATATATATTATTTTCCGGTATACTGGTTTTAGGTCTGATTTTACTAAAAATTAGCTTAAATTAGGTGAATGATCAAATAAAATTAGAAGATTCAAACCAAATATTTCCAAAATCATAACTAAGCTTGAGAATTCATTACAAATCAGATTTATTAAGGAATTTAATTAACAACCTATTATTTCTTTTATATGAAAAACAGGGTAGATTCAACAAAATAATTTTAATAAATACCAAACGTATAGTTCATCAAGAATTATTTTTATGTAAATTAAATATATCATATAAGAAATATGTAAACCAAAAATTATCTCAAAATAATATTTTTTACTATTTTTGAAAATTCATACAAAATTCATTAGAATCAGGCCTATTCTTAAGGAACCTATATAAGAACTTCTGATTTTAAAAATCTAGTTTAATATTTTAATTCTACACACAAAAATAATTGGGGAAACAAAATTTCATAATTTTCCATACATATTTAATATTTTTACTAAATTAAATAAATTCGAAAGGGAAATCAGAACTCACCAATTGACAAGCTTCCAATGACGAACAGTGGCTCCACCATTGTCTACAACTCTAGACGTAAGGTCCACTATCTAGTGGTGGTGGTTGTTCCTCTCTAGGTGGTCGTCGAGTGTAGGTTTCCTTTATAAGCCCTAATTACGCTATAATTTGTTAATTTTTAGTAAAATTGTTTTCTCTCCTCTCCCTAATCTTTTTCTGATGGTAAACTGACCAAATGAAGTGTTGGAAGTGGTTTTCTAAATTTATAGTTGGGTTTGGATAAATTAGTGGTTTATTTGGTGTCAAATGTCCCATTTACTTTTTGTTTTTCACCTTTTAAGTGGCCTAATTCTATTTGTTAAATTTCTATCTTGCTATGCCTATTTTCTAGACAATTACATAGTTTTCCATTTTTTTCTTGATTTTTATTTAATTTTTTATGAGTTTTTTAAAATTATTTAGTCTTATTTTAGCATATTTCGGATATTTTATATAATTTCGCATATTTTATCCTATACATAAATACATATATGGTACAAAAAAATATTCCTAAATATTATTTATATTATTTTATGATTTTTAATATGTATATAATTTATCTCTATCAATTCACTAGTTATCAAAACTCGTTTTATGCATTTTCGACAAATAACAAATAATATACATATAATTCAATATTATAATAATTAATTATTTTATTCCTTATTTTCCTAAATTTAAACTCATGAAATCACTTTTACTAATAATCCTAACTTCATCATAAAATTTGGGTTAAATTGGACAATTTGCTTGATCGCCCTAAATCTTAGAAATCGAATCCCGAATACTTAATTATAATTCTTACATCTACTATCTGAAAGAGCATAGAACTATTCTCAGATACTTTTTCAGAAAGTTGAACCAAAGTGAATCTCTCATCAATCATTATTTATGTTTTTATCCAAAACATTTGAGATCCATATTGTTGTTCTCACTTGCTTTTTGTAAACTTTACATATTGTTTAAGTGTTGAGAGAAGTTTGATTGTATTCAATAGATCTGTAATTAGCTTAGATTATAAAAAGGCTAAATAGGCATAGCAGATGGTTGTTAAGGCCAAGTGTGTCTAATGATTGTAAACTCTAATGTTTTGTTTGATTTAATGGATGAAGTGAAACAGTACAAGTAAAGCAAATCGAGTCCCTAACAGTGAAGGTAAAAGAGAGTAGTAAGTAGAAAGCTAAAGCTTTATAAATCTTAAGCTTAATATTCTTCTCCTTATCTCTTTTAATTCATGTTATTTGCATTGAATTATTAAAGTGCCATTGTTCATCAAATTAAGTTATTAATAGAGATAATTTTATTTTACATTGAGAAATTTTTTTAAAAAAATTTAATGATATCAATTCAACTCACCTCACCCCACCCCACCACACCTACCACCCCTTCTCTTAATATCTTATACGAAACCAACAATTGGTATTAAAGCTACGCTCTAATATCATATAGAGTTTAAGATCTAGGTGAACCAAGTAATAGTTTAATAGTTTAACCTAATAAGGTACCATTTTTTATGGAACTAACTTTCCTTATTGGAAATTTAAGATAGAGACTTATGTGAAAATATCAGACTATCAGGCTTATAAAATCATCTCAACAAGAGATCTCAAAGTTCCAACCATTATTACATCAAATGATGATATCACCAAAGCTAAACTTAAATCAAAGGTTAAAAACCTACTTATGAGTACTATTGCACATTCAAAATTTTACCTAATTATTTCATGTGCAACAACAAAAGATATTTGAGATACTTTGATGTAAACTTATGAAAGGACGAAAACAATCAAGGACACAAAAATCAACTCACTAGTTCAACAATATAAAATATTTGGAATTCTTCCTTGTTCCTTTAATAGATTCACTATTATAACTAATTGTCTTCTCTTATAAAAATAATTAATGATGCAAATATGGTGTGCATGATACTAAGAATTCTTCCCAAGATCTGGAATGTAAAGAAAAACATATAGGAGAAGCTTATAATCTAAAAACACTAACCTTAAGTCAATTATGTAGCAAACTTATGGCATATAAAACTTTCTTAAATCAAAGAGTACCTCACAAGATTCAAAGAAAAGGGTCGTAGTTTTCAAAGCCAAAGAAACAGATGCTAACTTTGAAGAAAAAGAGTCATCTGAAGAAGAAGACAAGGATGTGACACTTCTAGTTAGGAAACATAGAAAATGGCTAAAGAAGAAAGGTAAGAAAACATTCACTAAAAAATTTTATACTAATAAGAATCAATCTGATAATGTAGAAAAGGCAATCAAGGAAAAGGAAAAGAAAAAGTTCATAAATAAAATTATTTACTATGAATGCAAAAAGTTAAGATATATCAAGTATGAATATCTGGTGTTAATCAAGAAGATCGAGAAATTTTTTTAAAAAAGTGCAAATCTCTTATGACTACATGAAGTGATTTAGAAAATTCAAAAACTAAGTTAAAATGTTCGGAAAAATATGAAGAAACAAATCTATATCTTATAACACTCTCCCCGATAGATAAAAGTATATTTACCATTTATTGTAGAAAACCTGTTGAATTTTACATGGTTGGATTCATTGAGGGCATGTACATGGTTGATTAGGTACGCACTTTATTGGGGTGACGACAAGGATTAAATGCTGCATGCATTGGACACATGAAAGCAATGACTAGTACCAATGTCCTTTTGAATTTACATTCATTAAATTTCTTGTTTATATTATTCTGGATTTCTTGGCATCCTTAATATCTCTTTGACCTTCCCAACTCTGTGATGATATTATAATATCCATTGCTTGCATTTAATGCCATTGCTATCCTTATCTTGTCCACGCCATCATCTCAACTTTGTTTTTCTTTTTTCTTTTCCCAATTTTTTCTCCATGGTCAATACTAAGCGAGTCGTGATAGGTTAGCCGAAACTTTGTTGCTGAACCAAACGTATAAAAGGGGTGTAAATGAATAATCTCAGTTTGCTAATTGTTCAAGTTCGATTTAATTTTTATTTGAATTTGATTTAATGACAGTCGAGTTGAACTTGAGTTCAAATTATTTGAATAATAAATCAAGCTTAAACCTAATTTTAGAATTTTAAACTCGTTAACTCGTGAATTTGATAAAGCTTGGTATAGTTTTTAATTTTTTTTTAAATATAAATGAATCATAAATTATTTGGAAAAAATTTATAAAAAATTTAAGTTTAATCGATTCAAACTTGAGTTTGTCTAATATATCTTTGAGTCAAACTCGATCTCAAAAATTAAAGTTTAGTAACTTAAGTTTTTAAGTCAAGCTTAATCTCAATGTTGTTTAACTCAACTTAATTACACCTTTATATATGACACATGTACACATGTTTTCATGGCTTCAACGTATGAAACAAAATTTAACCGAATATATATTATATACGTTTTGATATTTTCAAGACATTCGGCCAGGATTCGTAATAACAACTTCGGCCTCAATAACATTGTCCACACCAAAATGGTTAAATTTACTTGAGAATGACTTATTAAAAATTTTAATTTTTAGATAGGATAGAACACGATCGGACGGAGATGCACTGGGCTTACTTAGGCCCAGGCCACTAACAAAGCCCACCATGCAAGCTTGAGATTTTTTCCACCAAGACCCAACCGGCCCAACTGCTTTTTTCCAAGAACTCATAATTTTTTTTATCATTTATTAGCCTTTTAATTAAAATTTATAAATATTAAAACTAGAGATTATTGATTTTTATTACTTATTGCTGAAGTTAAAACAGTTTTCATCTGTCATAGTCTTTATACAAAAATTTTCATAAAATTTGTTTATATAAGGAATTACATGAAACAATAATTTCATATATTTAGTATTATAGTTTGAAAAATGCACCCTTCTAATCTTTTATCGAAACTCATAAATCAGACGACATTTAATTGATATTACTTCAATCGTTTTTTCTAGAATTTCCCCTTATAATTGTTTTGATTAATCACCTCTTTAGAAAACGATAAAAAGCTAAGGTTATATACTTTAGTTGCATAATATTTGATCCCTCGATGAAATGAACTAGGTTAGATTCTCCTAATTTCAAAAGTTATAATATACAATTGGCAAAAAATAAACAAATAAGTAACAACTGTGAGAGAAAGTATTAAAATTTGTACGATTAGTTTTAAAAGCTTTTCTAAATTGGGGCAATCAACCGCTAAGACCCATCCGTTTGTGCTCACTATTCATCATAAATTCATGATGGATCGATATAGTCACTAAAATTTATTTTAGACCAATTAGGTTTCTAAGCTTATAATTTCACCATGTAAATGTAATAATGGACCACAAATTGATGTAAATTTCTAATAACATAAATAAATGCTGAAACTTGTAGCCGCATTGCGGGATATAGCATACCACCACGTAGAATCTGCCCACATTACAGGTTACTCTATAATGTCAACCTGACTTATACAAGATCATTAAGTGTAACAATTGAATTCGATAAATATAATAGAAATTCAATCAAATTTGCCTAACCTTTAGCTCATCATTTCAGGAAAAACACAATTAAACAATTAAATTTATATTGAATTTTGAATTTAAGCCGATCAATGAGCTGCCAATATGGATAGCCTGCCACATGACCAGGCTTCACATGTGTCCAACCTACCATTGGTCCTCCACCCTTTAGTTTTGGTCATCATTAGTGGCATCCATGCTCGAAGACCTCAGATAGCCGGAGGTCCGCCCAAGAAGCTAAATATCAGATGTTAAGGGAACATCGTGGAAGCACCGACCATGGGAATCACCGAGAAGCCACGTTACCATGGGCATCTCAAACCATATTTGATTAAAAAATATGCTTCTCAGTCGAGGTAAGATATCAACATATTCAAATCTCCTCTTCCAATTCTATAAATAGGGCATCAAGTTCTACAAGTAAGACACTTACATAGGCGCATACAAGCTTTCTTACTTTCTTTTTCCTCTCTAATCCTATAACTGACTAAAGTATCAAAATAATCACGCTAATCACCTCTTGATGCCCATTAATCGTATTCTCTTTTGTAGAATTTGCTTAACCTATAACTCAAACATTGTAGAAGAAACATGATTAAACAATCAAATCTATGCTGAATTATGAATTTTAGTCTGTATTATTGATGGACAATGTAAGCCCTGCAATCAAAAATTCAAGGTTGATATATAAAATTTAGGACAATTAGATAAGTTATCCAATTAAGCCCAAATTTTATGATGAAAATAAAAATATTAGTAAAAATGATTTTCAAATTTGAATTTAAAAAAATAAGTGATAAAATAATTAAATATTATAATATTTAATTATAAATATACTATCCATTATTTATCAAAAATATATAAAACGAGTTCCAATAACTAATGAATCGATAAAGAAAAATTATATGTATACTAAAAATCATAAAATAATATAAATAATATTTAAAAATATTTACTTGTATTATATATATATTTACATGTAGGTAAAAATACTCAAAATTACTTAAAATACATAAAATAAGATAAAATAATACTAAATAATTAAAGAAAATTCATAAAAAATTATAAAAAAAATGCTAGAAAAATGAGGAATTGTCCAGATATGGTCATGGCATGTTGGGATTTAGTAGAACACAATTATCTAATTAAATTTAACCAACTAGAAAGTAAAAAGAAGTAAAGATAAGGGATACTTGGCCACATAAAAAAAATCAAAAAAAACCCTAAACCTCTCTATAAAATCAAAAATCACTCATCATAACCCATTTTGATCAATTAGGCATTCAGGAAAAATAGAGAGAAGTAGAGAAAAAAATAACAATTTTACCAAAAATTAAAAAGAAATAGTGTACAAATAAAGCAATATAGGGCAACCAATAACCAATGATTACCTAAGGAAGGACAGCTAGGCCACAGCTACCACCACTACACCTTAGCACCATCGTCCCACCCTACTGACATACTTGGAGCCACCCCTGGTGATTGGAAGCTAATCAAACAGGTGAGTCCAATTTCTAATTTGATTTTGTTAAATTTATTAAAAATACTAAAATTATGAAATTTGATATTCTAAGGTTTTTATATATGTATATTTAGGGAAAAGTATTAGTTTGATGAATTTGGATCTGAAAATATATCGTGCTTAAGAAATCCTAAAACCTGAGCTAGTTTTAGATTTAAAAATAAATTATCTTAATAATATAGTTTTAAACTCAAAATTTTTGTATAGACTATTTAAAGTACATAAAATAATGTCGTGAAGAGATTTTTAAAAACTAATTTTTGAAACTTTTAGTTAATTTTTAAGCCTTTAAATTATATATAAAGAGTAATTTTTTGGCTTAATTTAGTGATTAAATATATAAATATTGATTTAAGAGTTTTAGGATGCAATCTATTGATGTAGTATGATATTTGTGGTATTTGAAGTATTAGATATAAGTGTTATGAGTCTTGTTGTTAGTGAATTTTGGAACAAGGAAAAATCTTGCAAAAGAAAGTGAAATACTTGGTACTAAGGCCAATTTAGTGCGATTAGTCCGGAGTAAGGTAACTTAGTAGAGTAAGTATGTGAATAAGAAATGTTGAACCCTTACAAAGTTTTTTTCGGGTATTTATAAATGGTTGTAGTGTCCAAGACAGTTATCGGGATAACTGTTAAGATACATGGAAACTTCTTGACTCGACATCTCTCCTCATATGTAGGAGTAGCAAGCGATTGTGTTATATAACCATATTTATGATAACTGTTCACGCCAAACTTAAATTCAAAGTAGAAGCACTTCTTATACTCGACATAAATGTCATGCATTATCTAAGTGGTGCAAATGTCGAGAGAGTTTTTTTCATACGGCTTCTCGACAAACCAAAGGCCTGGTGTCAAATGAACGAAAACTAACTATCAACAAGTCTTATGTAGTAATTATGTGTAAATTAATAATATGTGAAATTTGAAATGTAATAAGTAGAAAATATTAGGTTAATAATAATAATAATATACAATAAATCTAATATAAAACTTAAATTTAAGTAATTATATAAAAAATATAAATTTTTCTAGCATCAAAAGAAAATTTGATAATTAGATTAAGAATAAAGTATACCGTACATACTAGTATACTAGTTAGAGGCAAATATGAGATTTAGAATACTCAAGTATAATATGATTAATTTCGCATGATAGTTCGAAACAAGTTCCTAAGGTTCACATATAAAACCCATAATAAAAAGCTAAATTAAAACTTAAATCAAAAGCGAATTCAAGAACTGAATCAAAAATTAACCTAGATTAGATCGGTAGTAAGTAATACATATATATTTGAATAATCGAGTAAAATCATAATCTAAAGCTTATATGTCATAAGAGTATAAATACTAAAAGAGTTTTTATATTATAGGATAAGCATATATGAGTTGACCTGCAGCAAGACAAGTGAGCAAATCAAGAATTTCAGGTAAGTTGAGTTCAATATATCACTGTATTTTAGAGTACTCTATTAAGTACTCGGAGGCTTAAAATTGTATGTAATTGTACTTATAAATAACCATATGTGCGTATGCTTATGTATTTCTAATTACTTATTAAATACTAATGCCGTGTTGTGGTGGTTTGTTGTGAATAGAGTGATGTAAGATTATTTGGTCACTCTAAACTAAACTTAATTATAATCAACCTAAATTTCCCTATTAGATATGCATTGTAATCCTTTAAGAGATGATTAGGATTCTCTAATCAAATACTGACACTTTCGAAAAAAATAGTATTGGATGGCATAATGGTCTTTTCGTTATCCTTAGTCGAACTAAGCGACAAAAGAGAAAGTCGCGATAAGGATAAGGGCAATGGTTTAAAGGATAGTCATAGGAGAAGTAATGTCTCCATTGCACAAATTTGGGTTTGGTTCTAAGCTATTGTATAAACATTAAAACTCCTCAACCCGAATTAAAGTTGATGAAATTATTCCGATTTCACAACAAATCAAGCCTCGTTGTATGATAACATTTACATGTTGCATTGTATATAATTAATTATTTGAAAACCCTATTTGTGTTTGTTATACATTCTTAAGTCTCTATCCCTACTTACTGACCCATTATTTGCTCATGTCCTTATAAATTTTCTTGTAAGTACGGATTGAGATGTCGCGCAATAACTATCTCGAGATTAGTTTCTTTTTTAAGTGTCTTAGGAAAGTGAGGATCAAACTAGCTAATCAATCAAATCTTTAGAGTTTTTCTTATTAACTCTTAGGGTTATGTAATGGTTATGTAATATTTACCTATCAAACTACTATTGTATGTAAATATTTATTGGGATCATAAGACAATATAGGTATCTTTATATAAATATGACTTAAAATTTCTAGTTCTATATATAACTTTTATCATTAATCATGAACGAGCTGTTTACTTCAAAATGAAAAGTTGTAAACACCTTATGTAAGTTGTACCTACGATGATAACCATAAGGTTAATTGCTATCATAAATTAGTTTACACAGCGAGACTATTACAAGTCCGTCGCTTCAAGGCATAACAAGCAATTTTAGATAGTAGGTTACTAATTTAGATAATGGGCCGACTAATCTCAACCCATGACCGACCTAGTAGAGTCTAACTCCTAGTCTGGAAGGACTTTCCGCTACATGAAACTTCACCGTATACTCAACCTACCATAGATCAAGACCTCGACCCTTTAGCTTCGGTCATGATTTGTGACATCTAAGCCCATTAGGATCAAGAATCTCTATCAACAAAATTCTCACGATAACAAATGTTATGTTTTATATATACATTGTTTTCGTATTGTTTTGTATTTCATTATCAATTAAAATTTAGAGCTTTATATTTGCTATAACTAAACCTTTAAAATGCAATATTAACTTAGGAATAGTATATCTAAATGAAAAGGTCGAACCTACCCGTCATTAGGTTCTCAAAATGAAGGAACCAAGACTTACAACCCCTCAACCACACCCCAATTGAAGAAGGTTCTCCTTCTTCCACATTCTAATTTTGCACTTTCATTACCCAGAAAGCACATGTTACATAACATATTACAAATATACAAACAATTAGCTTCGATTATCTAATTAAAATGACAAAATCATTACATTATTAATTAAATATTACAAGTAGATAAGGATACCACTCCCTTTACAACAAAATACAAATTTGTTGAAAATGAAACAAGATATTACAACTATAATTATGTGACATAAGAAATAATACAGGAATAGAACAAAGTCATTAAAATCTACATGATAACATGATTTACTAATATTCATACTTTCTACATATTGAAAAGTTTTATATATACCTTTATAACCTTCTTATAATCACTATTAGCATCCTTTTATGTGACCCTACTCCTACATGCCAAATCTAAGTGCCAAATCTAAGTAATTATTCTCCTATATGTACTAAGATCATGAGACAATGAAGTAGCAAATTAAAATGAAAAGTATTATTGAGTTTAACGTTTAAGAAGAGATGGAGAAGGTAGTTCCTTTAATTGTTCATTGATTCTAATACCAGACACTATAAAGTACTTCCAATTTTAAAACAAAGTAGAAATTTTTTAGCAGAGAACATGTATTTCAATCATTTTTTCTATCACTTTATCAAGAGTTATTTATAATGGTTAGTAGATTTTTTTTTTTCTTTTTTTTTATCCTCAACTTATAGGAAACTATCTACTACCTATATCCACTCCAGTTCAACCACTTGCTCAAATTGCAATATCATCAAGTTTTTCTTAAGTAATACGGTGTTCATGTAAGTTTCCCCACTAAAATTTGATAAGATTTTGAAAACCAACAAATAACTTATACTAATTACCTGTCAAAAAATTATAGTAAAAATGATTGCAATACATACTGTTGTTCTTCAGTTTTTGCCGGTAGTTGATTAAGATCTACATATACTGAGTCTGCAAAATAATACACAGTAAAGAGACGTCTGAAGGTTGTCCGGTGTGATCACTCCAATATTTAAATCAACAATAAATTTTCTATGAAATAAAGTACTAAGTAGCAAGTTTAGAATACAGAGTCTGTAAAGAGGGTTACCGTTGAATAGATATCTAGTATTTATAGTAAAGTAGAGTCGACTGTTAAAGATCAATTGGCAGGAGAGATCTTCTCTTGTAAGTGTGAGAGAGTAGAGCTGTCGTGTCCAACGTATTCCTAATATTTAGGACATGACTATTTTATCCTTATTTTATAGTTTGTGTCCGTTACAGTTCATTATGGATGTTACTAAGGGTTAGACTCGAGACCTACAAAGGCAAGCCTAGAGAGATAAGGTTTGGCGAATCTGATCGAATTTAGGAGATCCCTACCCAAAGTATCCTGTTAACACATACCTTTCTCCAAAAATAAAAATCCATCCAAAAGTTTATCCATACCGTATTCTAAGCAAAATGAATGAAACATTATAGGAATCTTGTCTTTATATCTTTCTTTTATGTCTTGAACTTTCTATTTTCCTCCATTTTAATAACTTACTTCATTTATCAAGAACCTAAAAAGAATAAATGATAAAAATAGTGCCACATAATAACGTATATTACAGTACATATGTTGTAGAGGAGTTGAAATTTTTAATAATATATGAAGAATGTTAATACTGGAGCCATTTTGAAAAGACACGGGAGAAATACTAACAAATTATCCCAAGAGAGACTGTGTAGCATAGCCTCTCTCTCTCTCTCTCTATATATATATATGTGTGTGTACGCTTATCTAGCAAGACGCCGTGTATGTACGTCGGGCACGTATAAATTTATAGCAAAGTGGGGTGGGGGCAAAATGTGTGTGTCAGTAATGTGTTTGCCATGTAATGCTGCAAATTCATAGCATGGACCAAGATATTGATGTCTTGTTAAGGTTTCTTTTTTCTTTAATTACAAAAATATGTATGTGTTACGAATCAAAACTAAACGTATCAGAAGATTCATTTTTGGTTTGACAAGGGAGTATGGAAGTTTTGAAATTAACATCTTTATGAAAAATTCACCATGATATATTTGATTTCATCCAAGCATGATATCGTCAAAAATAGATAAAAAAATTTTATTGCTTAATACCGGTAAGAGGTTTTTCTGAATTCCAATTGATTTGCAAATGAAGGAATCTCAAGGTTTTTTCCCCAGAATTAAATCAATCAGCTCCAATTCTTTTTCTATTCGTACTCTTCGAATAATTCATCAGACCCGGACCTGTCCAACCCTGTACGTCAATAAGCAAAACCCGGTATTACAAAAGGTGCATGTTCGGTACTAGGGGCAAACACACTCAACCCAAATATTATCATAAAAAATTCATACGTGATATTATCTACAGCATTATCTCCGCTGTCATCCGTTGCCCTCTTCATTGTCCTCTACGTTGTCCAATATGTTTGATGTTGCCATCTAAGGTAAAGGGTTAAAGAGAAAAACTTTCAAAAGCAGTCTCACAAGCCACAACTCATCATCATCATATATAATTGCCTCATCTTTCAAAATTTCCATCTACAAAAGCCCCGGCAGAGATCCTTTTACTGCATTATCTACAGCATGCATTAAACATGAAGCATGCAATCCGTAGAGTTTTCTTATCGTATCTGCCATAACACGTCATCGACCATTGCTTCTACAGAAATTTTTCATGAGAGCTCAACAATTTTAGGTCGCTTCTTTGATTTCCTTTTTGAATGGCTGGTTCCCACCGTATTACCTAAGTCATCTTTGCCCAACTTAGATTTCTTCGCTTCAATTGAGCTATCATCACTTTCATCATCCTCGTCATCATCATCCTTGTCACTGCTAGAGGTGTCAGATTCTGTCCTGCTACTGCCAGCACCAAGAGGAATCACTGGCTGATACCCTGCTAGTGCAGATTCTGCAGCAGCTACTGCCTCGGGAGTGTGAAGATCAGCAACACCCAACATTAAATCCTGCAAAATGCCAAAAAAAAAAATTGAAATGGTTAAACACTGCCAGCAAACTCTAGGCCAGAAAAAATAAGAAGGAAATTACCATTTCTATGATTTCCGATTCATTGCCATCTAGCACTTCAATGTCATATTTTGCAGAATTATCCTACACAAATAGCAGTATAAAGATCAGTTCTACAGAAAAGGAACAAACAAAGAGATACACAAATGAGAAATGCACATACCTTGGCATTGGCCCGCAGTTCTTTATTAGCTTCAGATATGACTCCTAGGAAATCTTTCACTCGTCCAAGAACTGCAGCATACATAAGAAGAATTTTCAGCTAAACAAACAAGTGTGAAGAACTTGACCAATAGAACGACAGTGTCTTTGAACAATTTTTAGAGGGAGTGCATATATTTTTAATATATTAAATAAATATAGAATAACTTTGGGTATTTAGCAAAACTAAGAACAAATAAGTGTGAAGAACTTGACCGATAGAACGACAGTGTCTTTGAACAATTTTTAGAGGGAGTGCATATATTTTTAATATATTAAATAAATATAGAATAACTTTGGGTATGTAGCAAAACTAAGAACAAATAATACTAGAAGCATGCAATACAATAGAAACCGCTCAGGGTGTATCTCAGTTATACAATTTGGTAATACAATTCAACTCCTTGCACAATTGAAAAGAAAGGGAAAGAAAAGAAAATGACAAACTCTGTACTAGAAAACAAACTACAGTCCATTTGGTAGCACTAAAATCTAAAAACCTGTCTGGACCATTTAAATTTCAAACGTCACCCCACAAACACCTAATACCACTTGATTATGTATTTAAAAGGATGATGTGCTCCGAAAGTAAAGCCATTAAAAGATATTGATTCCTGGAAAAACCATAAGAGGAATTATGACTACCGTGGCTTTTAGGAACCTGACCAGGCAGGGGTTTCCCATCAGAGGGTGGATGCTTTTTTTCACGAGTTGTATCCTCTTTGTTGCGTATAAGCAATGCAGATTCTAGCAAAAAAAGAAACAATTAGACAGTGGGACTCAATATATCAAGCCACAAAACAGATAGCATGATTCAAACTAAAACGTCAAGGTGAAAATTACAATGCAAGGAACCCACCTATAGATGAGGTAGACAAAGTCTTCTTCTCTAAATGCAGAAGCTCTTTACTTGTAGGAACCATTTTCCTATCTCGACAACTGAAGATTGATGGTTAAGCTCGAAACTTGCAGCTAGCTTTTCGCACTTCTAAAAAGGAATAGAGCAAGCAACTGTTGGATTTCGAAAGTGAAATACATATAAAGTTCTCGTAAATTTATAAAACGAAGGTCGTAAAAGACAGCAAAATCGCCACAAGTTCTTTTTTGATATTTTATTATATAGGGCCATCCATCATCCTTTTACGACATTTTCATTCTACCGAAAGCAATAGAAGCTTGAACTACAGTCTAACTATACATCAATTTGAAGAATCACAATTCCTGACTTTCACTACCTCAGCTCAGCCCATGCACATACTTCCTCACTAACGTTAAACCTGCTAATTATCAAAAAAATTAAGCTTGCAGTTTCTCAGAAAGAAAAATACAGTTTGTAGCCCTATATTTCTTATAGGTATATCACATGTCTTTGTTGTCTTTGGTTTGGTTATATAATACTTAGTCTTGGAAAAATACTTTTTGAGATAGTGACCTATTTCTAGAATCGATTAGCATGGGATGATTAATGCGAATGCCTGCCAAATGCTAGAGAGCCTGTGACAAGTTTCAGGATGCTCTCAACTGAATGCATGACATGTTCTGTCAATAGAAAATGCAATAATCCGAGCATTTAACATTAAAAGCTTTTTTTAACTTGCACTATGACTTTCATACATGTAATCCATCTCCCCCAGCCGTACAATCAGAGTTCTTTGCCAAATACCCTTTTTAATGCAGTCCCACTCTAAGTAAGACCAAGCTATTGGCAAATACTCCTGCTCATTTTACTGCTACTTCCTAAATTCTCAAGAACAAACATCGATTTTCAGCAATTCATCCTTTAATCCCTCTCAATTAAACACCATTGTAAAATGCCTGAGCTAAGGCAAAAGTCAACACACAATCTTCTCATGAATTCTGTCTCAACTTTTAATTGTTTACTAAATAATTTTTTTCTTTTTTTTGGGATAGTTAAAAATTCATTAAAAGAGAAATGTACAGCCCTTTGTAGACAAGAAGGCTACACAGTAACTCTACACTACAAAGAAAAATTATACAAAATCACTACAGGAAACAAGTATAAGCTAGTCTAAAAGACTTCGACTGAGCCTAGAGTAGGCAATGATCTAGTTGGCTAGCAAGAACAGTTGTGGAAGATGTTTTTCAAGGCATACATGATTTCAACGTATTAAATAAATCACTGTAATCAAAACTTAAATTTATAATGAAAAACTCTTCCAATGCCCTATGAATTCAACAGAATTGTAATGATATGACCTAAAGTAATATATGATCTTTTTATGAATTCTCTCTCATTCACAGAACTAAAACCTAAATTTCAAGTGACTCATCCAATCCACTAAATTATACAACATTGTTAAACAAAGTTCACCATCTCTCTTAGTACTTCATTCCTATCACCTACATCCTCAAAATTGAACTTAAAACTTCCAGCAACATCTTGTTCAAACCTTGGCTTGAGCAACATTGACAAACACAAGCACAAGTACAATACAATCTTCTCCTAAAACTCTCTTCTTATCTCAATGCTATTTTCAGTTGGTCAAAATCGAAATTAAAATTTCCAGCAACTCATAGTTAGATTCCCTCCAATAATACAACCATGTCAAGAAAGAACAAAAGTGAAGTATAATCCTTGCACAAGCAAACTCTTACTTCTTTTTTTCGGGTAAGGCAAACACTTACTACTTATTCCATTTCTTTTCCTTTATCCTCAAATGCAATTACTCCTAATTGAACAGCAGTACTAACTAACATACCAAAAGCAAAATTCAATCTTTTATAGAAATTCTTTTTCTTATTGTTTCATGAATACTTCGGTCAATTCCTAAACCCGATAACCAGCTTAAATTTTCCAGCAGTGTCTCCATCCAGTTCCACTTAGTTGGACAACAATCACAAAGCACAAAGCTTAATTCACAAACAATAAAAATGCCACTTCTCAGAAAAATTGGAGCATTAACCTGATCAATTTAGAATCTAGGGCTTCTAAACTTAGAAAATATTAGAATAAGTAGTAACACATAAAGTAATACTTGTCCATATTATTATTAGTATTTTATTCAGTACTTGATTAGCATGCTGAAATTTATAAACTTCAATGAACCAATTAAACATGCTAAATAAGTGGCTAAATTCTAAACTCGTTAGAAAAATTTACTGAGGACATTAATTAGGGAAAATTCATACTAACTTATTTATTAGTAAGGAACATATGCTTTGGCCATGATATATCCAGAGCTGTGCAAATTTTCAGCTTGAACCGCCACACTGCAGGCCAGTGTGTTAAACAAGCTGACAGGCCAACTCGGAGCACTGAATCCATTTATACGATTTGGTGGGTTAACCCAACTACACACCATCCCATGCGATCTTTTCAACTAAAACTTTACAAGTATTGTAGTCTTTTTCAATTAACAAAACCAATCTCCTTCCTAGTTAACACATGAGATTCAATAACAATATGATTCTCTGACCAATTCTATAATCATCAAGAAACTATCACAACATACAAGTACAAGAATTCTTAAGAAGTACTTGTTAGTTTATTTAGTTGCAGTTGCTCAAACCAATTTATAAGTTCGACAATAAATAAATATTTTTTGTAAGGCATTAAAAACTGAAACTGATTTTACATGCTTCAAAACTGGAATAGCATAGCATAGCCAGCCAATTAGATAACATTTTCAAAAAAATTCAAGCCAGCCATCAGAAACTTTCGTCATCACATTTGAAAGAGAATGAAATGCTTGGAAAATAAAGATGTAAACTTTACATGAAAACTTGAAAATATATCACTTTCTTTCGTATGGGTGTCCTCAGTCCTCATCAAAACACCGAAACTCACCGGTAGAAATCAGTGACAGCAAACACCACATCGCTAGGGAAATTAAACTGAGCAAAGAGGAAAGGGAAAGAGAGACCAGAAAGGAAAGGACCCGTTATAACTTATGCTGCCGGCCGAGCGGAGAATATACTGAGGACGAGCTAGAGAGTGGAGACTTGAGGTTGGACGTCGGTCATTGTCGCCGAGAGACAGAAACGGTGGAGCGATGACTAAGGAAAGGACTTGAGAGCAGAGGGAGCCCTGAAGCCTAGGGTTTCTTAATTTTTACTTTCTTATGCTCTTTTTAAATATGAAACTGGAGGAGGTAAAAAAAAAAACATACATGAAATCAGCTCCAAAACAATGGGTTTGGAAAGAAAGAAAGAAAGAATTAGAGAGAAAATAAAATGTAAGGAATGAATTAAAAAAAAAGAAAAAAAATTATATATTCTCTTATTTATATAAAAAAGGAAGGAATTTATGTGGAAATTTAGTAATATAATTCTTTATTATAATAAAATGACATAAAAATCCAAATAACTTTAAATATACTTTTATTTTAAGGGTACAATTGTCATTTTCCACTAATTTCTTTCAAGTATTTAAAGAGAATTGTTTTTTTGCCCAATGAAAAGTTTTTTCTTTCAAATCCTTTTTCCTTTCCTTGTTTCCCATTCATTTCCTTAAGAAACAAACCAAAATAAATTATGAGTAGTTTTTTCGCCTTTTTACAATTTAGTGTAAAAAACTTTCAAATTGAAAATTATAGTTAGTTTAAAATTGAAAAATTTACGTGTTTATCATTGAAATTAATAAATATTACAAATTATAAAAAATATATTAATAATTTCTCATTAGATGTGATATAACCATATACATAAGTATATTTCATTACACAGTCATATCACATTTTCCAAATGCAATTTATGTTTTACACCTACTATCATATTTGTTACATATGATATGGTTGTGATATTGACTTTTCATAATCACATTCAACAAATGCAATATCTTTTATGATAACAAACTAACATTTCAAAGATTCAATTTAGTAATAGTAAATCCATAATTAAAATTATCTAATTTATATTTATATTTATATAATTTTTTTCCTAAAGACGATAGACATGTTCTTCACCTTTTTTGAAACTATAAGCTAAAGCAATTTATGGAATCAAACCTTTTTACAAAAATTCTTTTATCATAAAATAGCACCAAAAAGAATTGTTCGTTTATATTTGTTAAAATGTATATGTATTTAACTTTTATTACCATAGAATTATATATATATATATATAACTCAAAGTTTATATTAGATGTTAAATCTATGAATAACATTAATCACTAATAGGTATTTGAATTATCTTATTTGCATGAGTAATGACTTCATCAATCTCTTATATTTATTATTACTAAAGAATTTTATACTTTTCATATAAGATTATATGTTACACAAATATATTTTCCTAAATTATAAAATACAATTCAAATCTATAAACCAAACAAAAGTTTTATGGTTTTGATAAATTTCTAATTCAAACTATGTTCAAAATTATAAAAAACGTATTTTTAGATTTTCTATAATTTTACAAAAAAATAAAACTAAACTAAATCACATCTACCCCTAACAAAAAGATGTAGTTGTGCTTTGTTTCACATTGTATTTTGCTTTTTTAAATTAGTTTTGCAGGTTTTGGGCTGATCTGACTCTGGACGAGTTTAACCACCACCATTAAGTCAAGTGTACCTAAACAGTTCACTTATAAATGAGCTAAAATTTTAAATTCTAACCCACTTATTTTAGCAGGTTATGATAGCTAGCCCAAGAGCCCAATTCATTTGAACAACTTTAGCTATATATGTTATAATACTGTTTATTAAAAAAAAGTATAAAATACCATTTTACCTCATAAGCAGTTAATCATATCATACAAGATATCTATCTATACCCTATTTTGGTAGACATTATGCTCATAAGACAGGTTTTAATAGTAATTTTATAAAATTTACTCTTGTGAAGAAAAGTACACATATGAGGTCTTCATACTTTATATACACTCCATAAACTTATATTTTAAGAATACAAAGTACAAATTTCAGGATACCTTATGATATAATATATATTAATCAATAAAAAATAAACTTTGATGAAGAAATCTAAAAGAATAAAAATAATATTCTATTGATGCCGAAGAGAAACCCGTCAAGTCCTGTATAAACCCTAAACCTAGAGTTAATGATTGAAACATAAAAATACTAACTTCAAACTCCAACAAGCAATATTTGCTGTTAATCTTGAAGAACTTATATCTTATTATCTTTTGTGTGTGTTTCAATAAGAAATACCACAATAGATTGCCGTTTAAAAAGCACCATACTAGCGCACCGTACTTGATAGAGAGAAAGAAAGAGAACATAACTTTGACAGCTGCATTGTTCTGTCCCTTAAACACCCACATATTCTATCGTGAGGCTCTTAAATATAGGTTCATAACATTTATTTATACTACATGCTCTAATAATATTATTAAAATTTTCTAAAGTGTAGTATTTGGCAAACTTTTATTATCCTACTTTTTTTCTTTTTCAAGAACATTCTATACATTCCTTATAGCGGGTTCTTTTTTTTAAATAAGGATACAAGACTCCGATAGAATAATAATGATAAAGGGACAAATTTTCAATAAAAAGAATAGGTAAAGTTTAAGAAGTTCAATGAATATATTAAAATAAGTTAACAAATGAATGATCCGGGTAGAAAGTAGTAGAAAATGAGTGAGTATTTTTCTCATAATAATAAAAAGAGAAATTACCTCAATGTATTGATAGACTAGAGTGAGTATGATTCTGTGAACTTACGGATAAGTTTGGCCATTTTAGGACCTGTTGAAAAACTCCCTGAATTATTTTACTTTATTCCTAAGATCCCATAGTGTACAAGGATGACCTTAATGGCATTGGAAAAGCATGTAATAGTGCATGTATTTATAATGTACATAACACGGTCAAAGAGTTCGAAACACAAGTTCGTAATGGACACTCTCAACAACACTTTCAGTTTCGATATGAGATAGATGTTTCTAAGCTATGCCTATTACTCCTTCCCACTGACTGAGCAGAACAGGTACTCATGGGTCATGGCCCATAAACACAGGTTAAGAAAATTCTTTTTCTTTTTTTCTTTTTCTTTTTCTCTCCCAAAAACTGGATGTGATGAGAAATGATTAAGACACAAATAACATAGCCAGTTGCACTACACAAATTAGACATAGATAAGGTACAGGTAAGATATGAATATGAAAAAGAGAACCCTTCGGCTAAAGCAGGTCAAATGGCCAATGTATGTTCTTTTTATCCCATACTCTGATAGGAGGGGGTTAAGGTGGAGCGTTGTCTAATGTGCTACGTTTACAAGCCAGATCGTGCATTATCCATGCATCTCTACTTTGAACTGGCCTTGACCATGAATGGACTTAAAGAATATCTGCATTTCATTTTCCCAGCCTATGGATGGAATATACAGAGCAATGATGCAGCTGGGGAGCTAAGAGATTTTCCCCCAGCATCTCGGCTTGTAAGATACCTCAGGAAATGAAAAGATGATAATGATATATATTTTATTTTACAAGCTTGTCAGAAGCTATTGATTTTTCCCATACGCAAAATCAAAGCGGTGATCATGGAAGGCGCAGGAGCTTGTTTACAGCAGAATCCAAAGCATCGACATCTCTCCGCAATAGTTTTCTAAGCAAGGTTCAAGAAAACAGGGATGACAATATTGGACAAAATGAAACCGAGAGAAAGCAGATAATGGTTTAAGCATTGCTACTGGACTGGTAATACAGAGCCGGGACTAACAAAAGGGTTCTCTTTAGACATAGAGAAGAAATGAAGCGTGAATGAGTTAAAAGGAGCAAGAGATAAGTTCAGATGCAGTGCCCATACAAAACCAACTCGAAAAGGATACAGTTGCATAGCTAGATTTTCAATGCCCTTCATCTCCTCATTCAATCTGTAAATGAAAGCCAGACAGCTTGGTTAGAATATCTTGCATAAAAGAATCGTATTGATAGTAAAAATCAGCCCTCTGTGTATCTGATAATGAAATCTTTCAAGTTGGAATGCAATGATGACTGCATATCAGATGGATTAATACCATGTTTTTATGTACGCATAGGCAAAAAAATTCTTGAAGGCGATCTTGAGTTAATGATCAGCCAAGTTATATTGGAAAAAAATATCAAAATAAGAAAACTGTATGGGAAAGAAAGTTTAAGTTTTCATCATCTAACATCTCTGCATTTTTTCTTACATGTGCTCTCATTCCAATCAAACGAACTTGATAGATTCACTTTGATGGCTGACAAAAATGTAAGAGCTATAACTTCAAACTTAAAAGTTACAACCAGAAAATCTAGAATCTGTCTGTCCTTATCTTTGAGATTTTAAGTCGCTTATTGAACTCTAATGTAAAGAATACATGTAATGAATCATTCACGGACTAATAATCTAAACTATGACCTTCAAGTAAGATTTTTTAATATAAGCATGCACCGGTTTCCAATCATTTCCTCAGCAATGCAATAATTATCTGCAACTCATACCATTTGCATATTTAAAGTCATACTAGAGCAGAGTGGGTTGACCTGGTGCCCAAGTCCTGGATTTGGGTGTAAAACCCCATTTAAAATAAAGCCATTTCCTTACTAAAGATTAAAAAATGCAAAGGCAGCATGTGTCATCACCTGAGGCAAGAGTTTATGTAGCGATTCCCCTTGTTTGCTGCATCAAGCACTATGAAGAGAACCAAAAGAACAAAGTTTGCAATCATGTTAGAAGATTCGGGGTTAGTACATATCATCACTACATAAAAATAACAGAAGAAAAAAATCTCAACGACCACTCCATCATATTAGCTTAATAGATGTGCTATGAAGTTTTGCATAAAACCTAAGACTGGGAGCATCATATAAAGGAAGAAAATTAGAACCTTCAATACTACAATAGTTGGTTGAACCTTGCAAGCACTTGCACTTAATAACCAACTAAAACAGCTGTTAACTGTGCTATACTTCCTTCAGCTTTTTTAATAACTTCAGAAGCCTATAGTTATGACATGCATACAATTGTACATGTCTTTGTGCCTTAATGTAAAATAGATAGTATCAGCACACATTGCAGACCTTGTTAATGCTATCATAGGAAATTGAAGACCCTCCACAACAACTACAGCAAAACTAATGGAAAGAAAAGGCTTGACTACATCTGCAGTCCTTGGATAACACATTCACCCTGTTACTTATTAGATGAACAGTGATACAGAGAGCCTTGCTCACTATGACCCTGATTTTAGGGTAGAATTTCTTTTTTGAAATTTCCAACAGTACCTGATTCTTGAAGTCGACCAGCAGCATCATTGAAGTATTGCATATGATCAACTGAGCAGCTTGTTCCCTGCAAGTAAACAACCTTTGTCAGGTGGCTGTATTACATCAAAATCAGAAAAATAACTTACTTGCCGTGAGTTGCAGTCTTCAAAAAAATTTCCCACTCACTTCTGTACAAGTGTTAGTGGGTGTAACATTTATTATTTTGATTGAGCTTCTTCAGCTCTGGATCCTATAAGGAAATGCACTCCCAAAGAGCATGTATAGGAGAAGTAGCATCTTAAGAAGGCACCACTTATGATGTCCCAAAATATGTACTCAAAATCATATTCAACCAGATTGCTCTAGTCAAATTACTAGAATCAATTTAAAGAGCCCTTCATGTTAAATATAAGGAAATGCACTTCCTAAGGGCAAGAAGAGGGGAAACAGCATCTTAACAAGCCACCACTTATGACATCCCGAAGTGAGTATGTATTCAGAATCATATTTAACCAGACTGCTCTAGTCAAACAACTAGCAATTTAAAGAACCATTTCATGCTAGACAACATTCTTCTACCTCTTAAAATATAAGGTACATAAATTGCATCCTTTAAGTTAAGCAGAACACCTCTGATAAATTCTAAGAGTACTCAGCATTTTTATAATCCCCGGATACAATATATGGGAGATAACATTTCTGATAGGCTGCTTCAACTTTCTATTTCCCACTTGCAATGGGATTTTGTAAAGTTGAAAAGTCATAAGATTCACACAGATAAGTCCTTATCACATTGATGTCCTCTCTCATATTTTATGTTAAACCATGGAAAAGCTGTTGAAACAATCCTTACAACTGTTACGTACTGAAGATAGTTACATATAATTCTTGTATCTTAATGGAAGCAGTACTTTTATCGCGATTATGTAGATAATACAATATCCTACCGAGGCCCTTTACACCACTGCACTCATTTTCGAATCGGCTCTTCCAAGAAAAAAATAAAATTATACTCTCTCTAAGTATACAATCCAATGCATCATCAAAAGAAATATTTTATCTGCAGATGATCCAATAAAGGAACTTTTAGTTTGACGGAAAATGTTTTTGATATATTTCAGCCCATCCACTGTAAAACAAACACCCCCTTTATTGATGATAATCCAAAATGTCCCTTGATCAAGTAATTCATAATAACAGATTGAGAGCACAACCATAAAATACCCAAATATACTCGACGATAACCTTGCTTTTCTCAATAATTCTAATGATTCAATCACTCTCAATGTCATTATTCCTTTTCTGTGAATTCTCCCAATTGGCATTTACCGCATTCACTTCATTTTTACTGCAACGTTTAGCATGAAAACTGATCGATCATAGTATCTCATATAATTTCATAGGAATAAGGGCTGAAAATTTAGTTGTTTCAAGTAGTGCCATAATTTCCCATCACTCTCTACAACAACAAAAAAGTTTAAACTTTCCACACATACCCTTAGCTCAAACCTACCATAAATTCACTGAGGCCAATGTAATCACTGCAACACACCAGCACGTATGCATTTTGATACATACATATAGGTAGCGTTAGAAATGAACCAAATTTGCTTGTCAAATACATGAATTCAACTCCGATATTCACTTGAGTTCGATCCAACAAGCAAGTTGACATGTAAATAGATTTGACTACAAGCTTCAATATGATCTTAATTATACATAGCATATTTTTAAAAAATACACAATCTTTAAACGAGATTAATCGAGCAAAACTCGAACTTGTCAAGCACAGCAAGATGGGAGCAGCTAGCGTAGCGTATTGTAGCCTGTGGGTGTCTAACAAATGTGTGCCCTACGTTGGCTATTCCAATAAATGACGAGCTGTTAATTGACTGAAGCTCAAGGCAACTTAAATTTTAAAATTTTGACTCGAGATTCTAATGTGATTGGGGTAAACAAGTACGGACAGGGAAAACACCCTCACAAGCTAATTATTCATATTGGTGCAGAATTAATTCAATTTCTTCAGACATGACACCAATGAAAAGGGGAAAAAGTAGGAAAAATTTGTAATGAGCAACTACCTCGGAAAGAGCTAAACGCAAAGAAGCGAAGAGAGAAGTGAAGCTCTGAGCGATGGCCAAGGAGTCTCTCTCCACTACCTCCACTGCCCTAAATATCTGCGTTTGATTCAGAGGATGTGTACGATCGTCGTCGCCGGAGGTGGAGGAACAGGTGGACGGCAGATTTTTGTCGTTGGAGTCCGGGAGTCGTGCGGTTGATTGGAGGAGTTGGGGATCTTCTTTAGATTCCATGTTAGTGAGAGAATTCAGTGTTTGTTTAGATGGGAATGAAATCAGAAGGGAAAGACAAGAAAGAGCGAGAAAAGGAGAGAAAATTTTGAACAAACTAAACGAGTATAGTTTGTAAGGGAGATTTATAGGAATACTGTCGTTTTCCAAAAAAATATTATGGAAAAACGCCTTATAAAAAATATTTGGAATCTAAAATAAATTTTGTTTTTTACACCGAAAACATATATAAATACTTCAATCCATACACATTCAGTACTCATTTTCACTACAACTAAATTCTAAAACATCCAAAACATGGAGAAAACACTCATCCAATTTTTCGCACTAGTATATATTTGAAACAGGTTATAATACATAATTTATATTTATAAATTTTTTTTTAATCTTAATAGTAATCCTTATTATGTGTTTTTTTCTTAGAAAAAAATCCTTACTATATTATGTATGTTAAATAGTCATAAATATACCGTAAGTTGTGTAATTTATTGATATTTCAGGAAAATTTATTATATTTTATCTATATTAAGATATTTTTTTATATGTAGATTAACATTGTTAGTTTCTTTTTCTCTTTTTTATTTTTGCGTTTTCAATGTGTTATGTTAAATTAATGAGTTAAAGTTAAATAGTACGCAATGCAATTTAACAAAATGACTTCGTGCATTTTGTTAAGTTATTACTCGGTATATAGATGATGTTTTTTATATCATTTAAATATTCGGTTCATCGTAGAATTAATAAGGTGAAAATGACAAATTACATGAAAATTGTTGTGTATACAAACGAAAATATTATAATGGGTAACTGAACGTCGGAGTATAATAGAAAACCAGTTAAAAAGCTGAAAATTATGAAGGATTCGAACTTCTCTCATTTTATTTAGAGAATTTGTGTATGCATTGGAATTAACTCAAGTGATGTTGAACGTATCTATAAGCATCTTTTTTTTTATAATGTTAGAGTTGCTTACAAGTGGATAGCCATTAAAGATGATAACGATATTGAGAATTTTAATAAGATGGCCAAATCTTTTAGGCAACGAAGTATTTAGGAAGTATACGTAAGGTATAAGGGGAATCGAATGCCTAGGCCAAGCATGAAATACATAAGCTAAGCTAAACAATCCAATCCTTCCCGATCTCAATATGCATTTTACAATGACCGATGTGGAGCAAACAAATGTTGATATGTTGAATGAACTGTATGTGGATTTCACTAAGTACAAGCACGTAGATATTACAAAAGAGCAGCTTGACGAAGCATTAGATCATATTATCAAACACGAAGAGACTTATGATCTATATGTAGAGAAAATGCACATAGACACAAACATCAACGATAATAGGCAAAATGATGTTGGACTTGAAGATGACTACATTGAAGATTTAGGAGAACCCTAAGTGCGACCAAATGTCATTAAGAGTAATGTACCGGTTCGGCCATTTCGTGAAGATTGCTTAAGTTGGCCTCATCGTTGTACTGGTGAAGTATTATCTAACAATCAATTTGAGGACTTTCTGCAAATAAATAAATTAGTGGAGAAGCTTAGGAGAGGTCCTATCCCATTTTGCAACAACTAGTACGATGATAACAAATACGTGATATTTGAGAGAGACATTAACGAAATGTGCAGCAATATCAATAGTTCTAATGACTTGAGTGTCGACATGCGTTTCAATATGAAAAAGGATCTCATGGATGCAATGAAGTAATTCTACATAAGGAAGCACTGTGATTTCCATATAGAGATATCGAAACCAACTGTATACGCGATCTATTATAAGAAGAAGGAAGAAGGTTATAAGTAAAGGTTACGGCTTATCTGAAAAAGGTAGAGTGTCTTTTCAAAATCACAATTCTAGAGGGCCCGCACACTTATATAAACCTGATGATAAACCAGGACCATCACCAAATCGACAACAACATAATGGCTCGACTATTCATCAATAGTGTAAGGAAGAATCCTCGTACATGCTTGCTATCATATATTCTGGTACTTGTTTTCTACTTATTTTAAGTGGACTTGTTTAAGAGTGTACAATTGACACCTAACTATCCTACAATGCTAGGTATTGTAGATGGGGCACTATAGTTCATTAAGTAGCACAATAGCCTCATCCTCTACCCATAACACAAGAGCATACAGTAGTCACCCATGTAGACCATAACAAGGAATAGGGACTACCTACGGGCGAACATGTGCCGAATCCTTATGCACCACCTAAGGGCAGAGCCAAAGTTCAAAGAGGCAAGGCTTGGTCAAGACATCGCCAAGCAAACCTCGATGACAATGTCCCACCATATAGACGTCATTCTCTAAACATTGAGCAAATCAATAAGGGATACGGCATATGCCCCTAGTCAAGAGCTGCCTCCACCTCAGGAGCTAGATTCAGCTCTTACATTACTCTTGAGTTCCAGCGTTATCTTAATCTTACGACTCCACCAATACCTCAAAAGCGACATTCCACCCCTACATAATCCTTTATGGGTAAAGGCATCAATCAACTATAGCAAGCCTCTCCAGTCGATCCAGATCCTCCTAAGGATCTTGATCTTAACGATCTACCACATCAGTTTACGTAGTCACAATATGGACGAGGGCATTCATTTTTATCCCGTGCCGTGAGGACCTTCACACGGTGTAAGTAATAATAAATTTTTTTTGTCTATTTTTTCTTTTTTTCTTCTTCTTTTACCATTATACCGATATTAACATTGAGTCACAACAAATTTTGTATATATATTGATTATTCGAAATATAGTTTAGTTTTCATTAAAGATTGTAGTTCATATCGTTCTTTATTTATCCTGACATTATAATTTTCAATTATTATTAATTGTAACCGACTCCTATGGTAAATGGATAATCATTCTATGTATCGATTTTTTTCTTACTTACTATCTTTGTTGAGGCCTTCCATTGACTGTTATTTTATGCCATCGACTTCTATAGCAAACTTTTCATTCGATTTATCGTGTGCGAATAGCAAACTTTTCATTCAGTTTGTAGTGTATGGGTGGAAGTATATGTTTTAATTGTGTCGAATTGGGAAAAATTACTTACATTTGGCTTCAATTAAAATAGGGCAAACTGAAGGCACATGCATTACATGTACCTTCAGTTCAAATTAAAATGCTAAAGGTACATGTATTAGATGTGCCTTTAGTGTCCACAAAAAATTTGAAATCAAAGATGCATGTAGTGCATGTGTTACGGACCTCTCGAAGTGGGCCATACTTAGGAGGTTCCTAAGGCCCAAAGACGAAAGCCCAAGCCCACTAAAAGCTTCTAGATGATGAAATGTTCTAGAAGGTTCTGGAGAAGACTAGAATATTGTAGTTGGTAAAGGTAGGTGAATGTNTTCTAGAAGGTTCTGGAGAAGACTAGAATATTGTAGTTGGTAAAGGTAGGTGAATGTAGTAGTTGGGAATCAATTGTAACCATTAGATCGAATTGATCCTGACCATTAGATTGTAAAGGCTTTCTGTATATATAGGGGTATTCCCCTCAGATGTACAACAAAAAGTTATTTGAGTGAATACAGTATACTATCAGAGTTTCTCTCTCTACTTTCTCTCTCTAACATTGTGAGCGTATTACAGGCTGACTTAGCCTTCCTTAGTGAAGTCAGGAGCGCTAAGTGCCGCACGGGGTCGAGCGACGGAATCCGCCCGTGACACATGCACCTTCAATTCAAATTAAAACATTGAAGGCAAATTTAATACATGCGTTTTTTGTGTTTTATAAAATATTTATGTCACACCAAAGGTACATGTACTATATGCGCCTTCAATGTAAACTATACCAGTTTCATAATATATTTCATATGGGGTCCTTTTCCGTAATATTTTTTAGAAAAAAACCCATATTCATATAAAACTCATTTGTAAGGGTAGAAACTATAGACTTACGAAGGGGAAGAAGAAGAGAGAAAACAAAAGAGGAAAAAAAAAACCTTTTTTAATTTTCAATAAGAGAAAAATAAATGAGAAGCGAAACAAATATTTTGTATTTTGTACAAATTTCAAAAAGACATGTAAACATAATCCATCTAAACTTTAAGCATCTGTAAATACTTCATTTTTGTTATTTTATTTTAACTTAGGATAGTCATTAAGTGAAAACACAAGAAAAAAATTTGAAAAGAAAATTAAAAAAAAAACACACAAAGGGAATCATAAAATGGAAAAATGAAAAGAAAAAAGAAAATCAAGAAATGAAAGAGGCCAATAAATTTTTAAATAAATAAACAAGCCAGGGTGAAAAAATGAAACATGTGTATTTGAAAATATTGGTAGTCCAATGGGTTAAGAAAGCATGCATAGGTGTTATTAGATCATCTTTATTCCTTAGGAACTTTTAAGGTTCCTTACATTACCATATTAACTTATTTAGGAACCTTATAATTCAAGAAACTCTATACTTTATTCTTAAGTTCCCCTACTAAAATTCCTTAATACTTATTTATATTTTTGTAGGCCATATAGAATGACTTTTAAATAATTATTTTTAATATTTTATAAGTATAGTTTTAGTATCAATAAATGTAGTTTGGTTCAATATAATAAATAATATAATAATAATAATATTGATTGATATTAATTTTTGTAATAATTAATATTTTATTTGGAAATAAACTATCATTTTTATTAACGTTTTTCAAAAAAAAAAAATTAAAGCTATGGGGATGTACCTTGTCAAAGGCACATGCCTATGTTAAGAGACATCATGTAACACATAAGGAACTAGACAAAGTTCCTTCCCCATGATAAGGGATACGCAATAAAGTTAGCCTTAGTAATCCATTTTTTACATTTGAGCTTTAGGGATTTCATGCTTTAAGAATTGATGATCATAAGAAATGAGAGTTTCCATAGCTCAATCCTCTAATTTAACAATATTGATTCAATCTTTCATCACATTTTAACTATTGAAAATATAATTAATTTAATAGTTTAAATCAAATGGATATTAAAGCAAATGTTAGATAAAGAGCTAAATTGATCCCATAAAAAAATTAGACGGGATCATTATAAAACCTTAAAAAAGGTTGGCACGAGGAAAAAAGATTCATTTATTTTGGCATGCCACGTATTTTTATGAATAGTAGGTAAATATCAATGATATTTAAACACAAATTAATGATAATGAATTCATATTTTTACGTACTAAAATTTTATTGACACTTATTTATCACTTATCAAATCACTTAAGTATTAGTACCATTAAAGCCTTTTCAGGATATGCATCACTTTACCTAAGTGGTATATCCAACTTTAGCCTAGAATTATATTAAAGCCATGCCCTACTCTTTGGTATATTGTACAAAAGTATGGCTTCCCATTTAAGTGGAAATATTGTCCCTTGAAATATTAGCTAACAACAAAAGCCTATAGCATAGAGCTAAAACTAAGTGAGCTAACTCTAGCATGAAAATTGATACTTTCATCATAGCAGGATAAAATGATGCTCTCTACATTAAATCACTCATAATGAATGTCCAAGGAGTGATTTACTACAACCTCTTTTAAATTTTATGATTTACTAAATGATAATTCTATTGTTAGATAGTATTGGGACCAACAAAGATGGTAGAATCTACTACAAGTCGCTTTAGCAAGCTTAACCAACTTGTAAAATTACGTTAACAAGAGCTAGCAGCAATTCCTACTTATCCAAATTTAGATTTCAACCTCAAGATAAGCTATATGGAATGGAACTTTTTGAAATTTTTTATTTTATTAAGGATTATAACCTCTTTTCAAGTGAAATTAGCTAACTATATAATGGGATGAAGAGGTAGTTTCTTACATCATTTTGTCTTCTACCAATTATAGGAGGGTTCTTTGGATGGACTAAAAACTTGATGACAAAGTTACTTTAGTCATCGTTACGAGATTGGGATTTACCTTTATGTTTCCATTTTGGTGGTGTAATGCCCTAAAATGTCACAGACCGTTACATGTAAGGCTGATAATTTAGCATCTGGACACAATAGACTCGGACACAACATAATACGACATAATACTATTCAAATAGGTTAGTCTATGAAAAAATCTAACACGAGGCACAATACAATCAAAATCATGTTAGAGTTCAGGTTAAGCTTCCAAACTTGAACATAGAACATGAGACACGCTATATATTCTTCTATATTTGTATTTTATTACACAAATCGTTTCTTTCTTAGTAAGAGATCTTAATTAAAAGTATATGATATTTTTAGCTATATATTCTTCTTATTGCATCATTTAAATAGGTGAAAAATTACGAACTTATATATAGATTATTTTATTTTCTCTCTTGAAAATTCGACGGATAATATGATAAATTTCGAAATTAACACCGATAATAATACTAATATCCATTTAAATCATAATTTTACTTAATTCAATGATGTTATGTAACTTAAATTTAATAATATTAAAAAATTATGAACTTATGTGTATATTCTTTAATTATCTACCTTGAGAATTTGACAAATAATATGATAAATTTGGAAATTAACACTAGTAACAATATTAATATCCATTTAATCTATGGTTCTACTTAATTTAGTAATATTATATAACTTAAATTTTCAGATTTTCTATATTAGATAAGATTTTTCTTTACTAAAAACTTTTATTTAGGTTATAGTTTTTATTAATAATAGAGATATTATGTCATTTATCTTCGTAAAATTTAAATATTATTTTTTTTTTCTCTTTGTATCTATAAATATTTTATAAATTAATTATAACTTTTAAATCAATAAATAGTATCAAACTTAAGATAAATGAAGTACAACATAGTAACATAACTTGTCAACCCCAACATAAATGGGTTTAACCTGGACACGAGGTATGTTAAGTCACAGGTTTAAATTTTCATACATGATCAATAAATGGGTCATGTCATCAATTTAGGTTTTTTTGGATACAAATCCGTTTAAACACAGAAATAAGACATAACACGATACAATACAATAACATGAATTACCAACCCTAGCCACCTGTCCCTAATACTTTATTAATATATTAGGCTTTAAAACTACAAGTGAATATCTCAAACTTGGCATTAATAATCACCAATATCAGTATTCTCGTAAAACTCCCATTTCATAATATTCAAACTCCTTAGTAAATACTCTACAAGTACCAACAAAATTAAATAACTCTCTTGTCTCTCATAACGGAAATAACGTAAATGAAATCAAACCACTAGTTCCAACAATAATTACAAAACAAAACAAGTCTCAATAATAGTTCTAATTTCGATCTTCATTATTATCCTTAGTATCATTCACTATCATCATAATAATAATCTCCATAACCGTCATCCGAGTAGTAATAGCTATTATTTTAATCCTCAACTCCAGCACGCTCATAACCAGTGAAATCTCCATAACTATAATCTTCATGGACATCATTCTAACTTGTAGTTAGGGAAAAAGAAATGAAAAGGTGAACCAAAGTTTATTGCATAATATATAACCATATGCGCATAACTAAAAAATCTATATTCACATGTGTTGAAATGTAAAGCAAGTAATCAACACAATTTATTTAATTATCTTCACTTTTAATCCAATCATGCAATACACAGTAGCTAATAGGGTCGCACTAAAGACTGACAAGGTCGATCATATCGAAGATGAATCCAAGTTTACTGAAAACCTATAATAGAGATGGAATGCGTGAAGAGAGAAGCAAAAACTAGCAAAACCCATGATTGGCTCCAAGGATATGACATACTACAAAACTATTGAAGATTCACGAATTTGCTTTATACAATGCACAAGTTGATCCCATGAGAATAGTCACTACCTAGTTTTATTTAAGAGTTAGGATAAAAGTGATAAATGCAAGCAAGCAAATAGAAGGGAATGTTCATAGGCAAGCAAGAGACTTGGAATATTTTGTAGTAATGTTGGTGTATCTTACGGCTACAATGTACAAGAAGGTATTTATAACCAAAACATTAGGGCAACTATTATAAATGGAAATGACTAAAAGGGTATTGTCTAAAATAAGTAATGTACAAGGAATGTTAAGGGGCATAGATGAAAAATCAAGAAAAGCATCTATCCTATATGAAAAATTCTGTTACATGGTGGCTCAGACATGTAACTAGTAGCTGGTGGAGAACTTCTAGAAAAAATAGATAAAGTTGTACGGTCAAGCTAAAGATTACTGATCAGAGGTGCTAAAGGGAACTAGGGTTTCTTCCGAGGTGAATTCAGCTTGGACATGCTCTAAGTGATTCAGATTATGGTCGGCTGAGTTGGGGGTCTGATAAGCCAAGCTATTGTTCGAAAGTATCTTAGGTCAACAGTTAAAGACTATCAATAAGCTTGGGAAGGTTTAGCTTGGACAAGGCAGTAGATTAGCAAACTGAAGCAACTCGAACTCATCAGCTATAGGCCGATGCAGGAGAACTTGCTTGGCCATACTCTCAAGCCTTCAAGCTCAGGCTCGATTTAGAGGTCTAATGCTCTAATTCCTATTAGTAGCAATCCTCATAACACAGTCATATCACAAAGTGTTTCACAACTTAACATTTAAGTGTGCTTCTTTGGACTCTTTTATAAGGCATGCCTCTTTCAACCACTCTACAAAAACCTAAATCTACCCCAGATATTTTTATGTGAGACTTTACACGGGACAACACATTACATGGATCATTCGAGTTACCTTTTAGGGATCTGCTATTATAGGCCCTAGGATAAGCTAAGCACAAGTAGTAAATAGATACTTAAGCCAAGTATGCATTTAGTCTATTTTAAATTTGCTATCCTAACACTCACATATAATAAGTACGTGTCACATACCTAAATAGTTGGAACTTGTTACCAACAGACTATGCCTAGCTTTATAACCTAAAAACATTAGATACACATTAAACTCCTTAAATCTTGAATAAGTGATTTTTTTAAGCTAAAACTCACTTTTAAACTACTTATTTTAACTTAATGAATTACTAAGAAGGTTTACTTTTAATGTAACAAAGGAAATTAATCAAATAAATAAGAAAACTCGAACTTAGTACGATACAAGCTGAGACATGGTTTGCAATATGGTTATGTCAAAGTAACCGTATCACTTACTAGTCACTATAAGTGACACAACTTGTGACATGGTCATGTCAAGTTAGTCGTGTCACTGATTGGGTTAATCACTTTTGATCACTGGAAGTAACACGACTTGTGATACGATTGTGCTTAATTGGTCGTAGCACTTATTATTCCCAACCAAAAACGCTCCTGCTAATGACATGGTCGTATCACCTTTATCATGTCACTTTTTGCACTTTGAAAAACTCACCTTTTATTCACCTAGACTCCTTTCTAAACCTAATTTGACATCCGAAAACTTCAACACATATTTCAGAATTCCCTTAATTTGTTAAAAATAACCCAAGTCCACATCAATACCCTAGCAACAACACCCTGCAACAACACCCTACAACTTTCTTATCTTTAACTCTTAATTCAATTCAACACTACCTAACAAAATTCCATTATCACATTATTTTAACCAAGAAAACATTACCAAAAATTGTTAAAAGAAACAAGGATCATAGAAAATCTACGATATATGAGATACTTTACCTTATTTTGAATGGTCCTTTAGGGTTTCTTATTTTCCCTTAACCAAGCTATACACAACCTTAAAAGATCACACATAAAATTCTTAGATTTAAAAAAAAAATAAACTCAAATTCCACAATTGACTTTTCACTTACCAAAGTTCATCAAGGTTGTGTAAACCTAGCGATACCCTTCTTCACATGAGTTACACTTGTACTACCATAAGATTCTCAAATTAATCTACATTTCTCCACTATAGTTAATAAGAATCAATGGAATTCTCACTTACCTTGAGGGTTTTCAGAGTTTGCAGGAGAGGAATCCAATTTTATAGTATACAAGAAGTCCAATGAGTCTTTGATAAAAAAGAACATAATATTTTATGCACTAACTAGGTTATGATTTTCTTGAAATTCCGATATTACTCTTCATTAAACCATAGCTTAAGACCTTAATAACTCTTGCTCAAATTTAATTATCTCTTATTTTATTCTATGACTTTTATTATTTGACAACCTTTTTCTCTTCTTTTTTTCAGGGGTATTACATACTCCTCCCCTTATAAAAACTTTCATTGTCGAAAGTTACCTGATTCTTGCAACAATTCGAGCTACTTCTTTCTTACCTCTTCCTCTAACTCTTCATCGATCCTATAGCACCTTATCTTTCACTCTTTATGGCTCATTATTTGTCTCTAATGATTGAAAAGGAGATAAAAATCAATGATTTGAAAGGCATTAAATTTAGGAGGAGAAGTCCCTAATTAACTCATTTTCTATTTACTAATGATTCTCTATTTTTCATGAGGGCTTTTGAAGTAAATATGTACATGCTAAATAAGATTTTGGAAGATTATCGCAATGCCTCAAGCTAATTAATTAACCTTCAAAATTTGTTACTTTTCTTTTTAGCAAGAATACTAATGTGTTGGTGAGGAAAAGTTGTGTTGAAGTCTTACATGTTTGTCAAGATATACACCTAGTAAATGTATCGGGCTGCCTACTGAATAAAGAAGATAAAAATAAGAGGCTTTGGCTTTTGTCAAACTAAATTGGAAGGATTGAAAAGTAAATTTTTATCTCAAGGAAGTAGGGAGATCCTCATTAAATTAGTGGTATTCATGATATCCACATATGATATGAGCATTTTTAAATTTCCTTTATACATTATAAGGAAATGACTGCTTTAATAGCCAAGTTTCAATGAGGAATGATGAGTTAAGAAGGAAGATTCATTGGAAGTGTTGGTCAGATTCGGTAACATCTAAGATGGTGGGGGCTCTAGGTTTTAGAGACTTATTTGATTTTAATAAAGCTCTTTTGGGGAAGCTAGTATGAAAAATTTGGAATCATCGGATGGTCTTTGGGTGAGAGTTATAGAAAGCATATATTTTCCAAATAAAGAGTTCTTGAAAGCTAAGAGATGAAGGCATGCTTCATGGTGTTGGTAAAATATTTTAGAGGGTGAGAAGCTACTAAAAAAATATTACTTACAGCAAATTGGGAATAGGTATAAGGTTTAGGTATTTAAGGACACATAGGTGCTTGGCAAAAAAAAAAAAAAAAAGGAACACAAATACCATCAATTTGTGGATATAAATTTATAAGATGTGGATGTTGGTGGGAGATATTGGATATAAAGCGACATTAGAGATGCTTATGAAAACAATTATAAATTAGATGGTTTTGATTAGCTATTGTCAAAACATTAAAGGATCACAATTCTTGAAACATAAATCTCCATTCTTAAGTCATAAGGTGTCCACTTCCTTTATTCTGGACAAATTTTTGTGGGAAATAATATGGATTTTGAGAATGATGCCAAAATTGAAATATTTCCTCTAGAGAATATGTTCTATTTCTAATGCTTTAACTTGCAATTTGAATTTGTTTAAAAGGAAAATCAAAAGTGATTTCCTTTGTCCATTCTGCTCTAAGGAAGAGACAATTAAACATATTTTCGTTTATTGTTCTTCAATTTACAATGCATAAAAGTCTATGCTTGGTTATCGTGTTGATTTTTATCATGTTAACAGGATATAACTATGGCTAACGCAATTAGAGAGAAGATGTTTTGTAGATCGTAACAAAGGAGAGTTCTATTTATGTAAGATTGTTATTATCTTGTATGGTAATGCATTTTACATTCGTCTAAAAAGAACTTAAGCAACTTATACGTTTGTCTTCACCCTTGAAACGTCTCACTTATTGTTGCACATTTGCATAGGACATACTTGTACAAATATCTTATTGAAATTTTTTTGGCTAAATAATACTTTGCTAAAATTATGTAACATAGATTTAAAGAAAGTATAATGTATATTTAACGAATATTTTATAAATATAAAAATAGTATATGAAAAGAATAAGTAAAATCTCTTTTCACCTAAAATGTTTCGGTAAATACTTAGTCTTTCTTTTTACTCCATCATTTATAGCATTGTTAATATATATACTTATTTAATTGGCATCCACAAATGATACATGGTAATATAACCAAAAAACTGCTAAGTGTTACTTCTCTACACGACTGTAACATAGATTTAAAGAAAGTATGATGTATTATCAATTATAAAATAATACAAAATTTTTCTCAAGAAATTTCTAGATAACCTAGTCCTTTAACTGTTAGTTGAATATAATGCTAAAAAATCATTCACTACAACAAAATAGCACTTTATCGACAAATATATTGATAAAACTATTGCTTAGAGGTTATGAATTGGATTTTTTTTTTTTTTGGAAAAACATAATTTTGTTAGTATATATACAGGTAGTGTTGGTCTCACATTTTCAAATTAAGTTGTGACTACTTATTTTTCTCATGCCCCAAACTAAGAAGTCGTAATAACTATGCTGTGTAAACTAACCTATACTATAAACTAGTCATTTTAGCCACTAACATTAGTATGGTCTATACTAGGCCTTTACTACTCTATAGCTTAGACTTATCAAATTCAATACTTATTTGGTATCAACCTATGGTGCAACTTTCTAAAATAACTGTTGAAAGAGAATCTGTGGTATAAAAGCTTGAGAAGAAAACAAGTTTTATAAATGACTTTAGAAAAACAACATAATAAGGATTTATAAAAGTCTCTAGGTTTACAAAATATAATACCAATAATAGTAACTAAAAACTATAGTCACCTGAAGAGACCCTATTAGTTTTTTTAGTGATTAGTAAAGTCAATTAACAAAATAGGAATCTAACTAGTTAGTCTTGAATCTTACTACTCAACTTCGTTCTATACAATTTTGGAACATAGAGTAGTACTAGTGTATATATTGGGAAACCTACAAAACAATTACAAGAGAATGAACAACAGCTTGTTTAGTAAATGAGACGAAGACAATAGTACATATCTAACATCAAGTAACCATGGTTTTCAAGTAAGGTTAATTAAATGTAATGCATGTTCAAACAAATACTGTTGCATAACATTGACTAATCTATCATGAGATCAAAGAAATTACACCTACTCTAATCTAGGTTTTGAAGAGTTAGACGCAATGCACTTTGTGGATCGGAACTAAATTAAGGCTTATATAATAGAGAAACACACTTTGCCCAAGATTACCTTTGAACCACAGTCACTAACGTTACCGCAACCTCCTCTCTTGTCACTTAATTTGATTAAGAGTAAAAAAAGGACCATTTATGCTATCATCATTGAAAGGTCCGTATTTAGCTCGTGAATTCTAATCGTTCCCTTAGTAAGTTGTGATGCATTTTTGGTTAGAAGTTAAGCCAAGTTTTAGTTGGATTACTTTTAGGTTAATCAAGTCATTTCAAACAGTTCAATTAAGCAACATTATAAAGCAATCAATACATAAAATCCAATACTCCAAATAACAAAATATTATTCATGTACACACGTTACATACAGATAGGCAACTAACTTACAATCACAACCAAGACATATATTAAGGCCTCCAAATATCCTTAATAATACTTTAAAGTGCATTGAAACACTAATCCTACTTACCTAGATCTGTCAAGCCTGACGGTACTAATGATTGATCTTGTCTACTTCAATTGTTCCCTACATATTCAATATAGTTACTTTAATTTTATTAAATATAAAGTTAAACAAGTTCGTTTTAATAATTTAAGTGTAGATATAACTTATTTCTAAAGAATGGTGTAAGCTTTATATTAAGTTACAACTTGCTGTCGAAGCCTTTGAATAAGGTTTTGAAAGCTCGCCTGGTATCAAGTTTTGATCTCAAAACCTTCTAATTAAGTCTTTGAGATTATTTTAGTATGTTATGCTCTTATTCTAAGCAACTCTTTAAACAAGACTCTGAAGTCATTTCCATTAAGCATTTTGCATCAATCAAACCTCGAATTAAGTTCCGAAGTCATTCTGACTACATTTCCCTTACCAAATACTTCTTAAACAAGTTTATGATGGGAGTATAATTAAGTCTCTCTTACTATTCAACTTTTTTATCACTCTCTAAACTAGAGATTAGGCCTTATCTTTATAAACCAACTTTCTAAAATGATTTCACCTAAGTCTTCTAAATTAGCCAGCCTTTTAGTCAAGTCTCTAAAATCAATTCGATCCTACTTCTTCCACCAAATAATTCCTTTAAACGAGGCTTCAACATCTTTCGAGTTAAAGTTCTTTCATAAACCAACCTTCTAAATATATCTCTAAAGTCATTACAACTATACTTGTTTTACCAAATAGCTTCTCAAGTAAGGCTCTAACAAAGTTATAATTACAATCTTTTTACCATCTATTCTTTGATCAAGTATCAAGAATTAAGTCTCCTTCTACTAGTTCAACCGTCTTAAAAAACTCTCTAAACAGAATTAATTACAAGTTTATTCCATACGACACATTCCAACATCATATTTTTTATTACACATATATTAGTACATGATTGTTCAACAAGTTCATCATACTCATTGACACCATATTACCAAAACTTCCAAACCTTCATTTTCCAACTTTAGTACATTAAGCTCATAACTGGTGGTAGGTGCATGGTTCCACTTTACTTCAATCCCCTTAACTTTAGATCATATCCAACAACAGAACATAACTCATATGAACTCTAGAATCAATACAAATTAATTTCATCAAAGCTAATTACACAAAATTGCCCAAAAATAAAGTTTTTCACCAAATTTAAAGGTTAAAAAATTACTAAAAATTATGGAAATTATTTTTGTCTAAAAACTCTTCATGCAATATTCACATGTAATATAAGGGCTCTCAAGAAGAAGTTTGGTGTTGAAACTACATTAATAGGGTTATTCAAATAAACTTCGAAAATCAATCGATTTTGCTTGGTTTCTTAAAGAGGTACTATATCCACTTAAAAATGTTGAAATCTAATGTTTTTTAGTAAAAGTACACATAAAATTATGTCAAAATAAAATTTTCTATAATCTTCAGAGTAATTTGATATTTTTGCGATTTTAAGGAAATCTGGGTACCAAAATGAACTCACCAAAAAATTGGGCTTCCAGCTACTGCTCCATTAGCACTCCTTGTTGCTGCCTCTATGTCAGGTGATGGTATCGATTTACATCCAAGTACTCTTTGGACTTAGATTTCACCGTATTGTTTGATTTAAGTAGCATATGTTGTAATGTTTTCTAGAATTTATCCTACTTTGTTCTTCCTGATTCTATGATTTTCCTATAATCCCAAGGTGCTAAACAACATTCTAGAGAGAGCTAGTGATATTTCCTAGGCTTATAATGCAAAAACGAGGATTTTCTCTCTTTTTGGCTTAAATACCTCTTACTTAATGCATGTATATATGTCCTAAGTTTAACTTTTAATCCCATAGCTATCCTTGCATGTGCTATGCCTAAATCTACCTTGTTTCTAGTGATTTAGAAATTTTTCCTAATTTTTTTTATCACTTTTCTTGTAAATTTTTGGTTAATTATAAGTATTTTCAATGCATTTTAAGCATTTCCGGATATATAATTATATATAAAATTATACTCAAAGTACACATACTACATTTATATATTATTTTATGTTGATTTATAATTTTAGTACTTAAATAATTTATCTCTAAAGTTTGAGTAATTTTAGTTACCGAAATTGTACGTTTACACGGGTAAATTATAATATAACGTAATTTAGTAAAATTACATATTTTTAGCTATAGTTTTATTATTTCATTATATTTTAATATTTCGGACTCAAAACAAGTCATTATTTAACTTCTAGGACCCATATGTGAAGTATTACCTTATTTGGTTGATTTTTACGTATAACCTAAATTGCTCACTCAAATAACCACATGAAATAATGGGACTCACAATTTTCTTGGTAAAGATATGATATATAATGACAAAAATATTGCTTAGTCAATATACATCAAATGCTTTGTGGCAAATATAATTTTATCAGTATTTATAAGGTAGCGTTGGTTCCTGCATTTTAAAGTTGACTTATGACTAGTTATTTTGTTAATGAAGATGTCAAATATACCAATAGAAATATTGTTTAATTTATAAATTAAGTGTACGTACTATACATTCAATTTCATCATCTATATCTTTTGCACCTGTGAATTCGAGGACATAAATTCTATAATTGACACTATTCAATACTCATTAGGAGGAGAAAACATATTGATATACAGATTTTAAACTAGAAAGTGACTTAATTAACATTTTATTATCTTCTTACAAATAAAGTCTTACTACATCAATTATTTACCCATCATTTTGAGCCTTTTTGGTCAAACATATTGTGTCACGTCAATATACTTCAATTAGCCATTCATTTTTTAAGAGGTTTCGAATTTACCTCATAACAATTCATCACATAATTGCAACTATTAAAAGAAATAGAAATGTAAAAAAATTGAAGTATGTTACTAACTACAACTTGTTAGTGTCATACCATGATAAGAACCTTGTCTATGTCTAATTTTTATAGTACAAGTACCTATATTTTTTATGTCTCAATCATTTCTCATCGCATCCCCTTTTTGTAAAAAAACATATGAATTTTCTTAACCTGTATTTATAGGCTATGAGTACTTGGTTCATTCAGTCAGTGGATAGGAGTAAGAGGCATAACTTAAAAAAATTTGATCCTATATTGAAATTGAAAGTGTTGTTGAGTGTATCTAATGTGAGCTTATGTTTCACGCTCTTTGACCATGTTATATTAGTATAAAAACATCCCCTATTACTTGCTTTTTTCCAATGTTGTTAAGGTCATTTTTATTATTAGCCATCAAAAGATCCTACTAGAGAATTGATAATAGAGCCAGATCTTTAGATCTCTAAAGATTTTTCAGGGGAGAAAGGGAGATAGGATTACTAGATTTCACTTAAATTCATAAAGGTTATATACCTTGTTTAAATAGTTTATAGTAATTCTATTTCTTATATTAGTAAATTAAAACTGTGGTCTCGATAATAAGTCTCAAGAGAGGTAGTGATAAGTCTCAAGAGAGGTAGTGAGACCGTTACTCAGCAAGGTGTTTCTACAAGTGAATAGATTAAGACAAATTTATTTAGTAAAGTATAAAGGCTTTATTAAAGAAAAATGAATCTATTAAGAATATCTTTCTTTTATTCCAATCATAGATTTGGACGAAACTCTTTTTCAATAGACGCAAAGTCTAATGATTCAAATTAATATGTTTATAATTCATCTAAAATTAAGATTTCTCAAATTGAACAAAATTTAGATAATTGGTCAATTCCTATAGAAAAACTCAAAGAAATTTATGAAATTGGAAATTTTAATTTAAAACATGATTACGTGATCAAAACAATTGAAAAAGCTATTTATTTATCAAGAAAACGTGAAGTTCTCAAATTTCTTTCAAAAGTAGTTATTCAAAAACATAAAGAAAAATATAAATATTTAAATGTTTGACCTATTCAAATTTCAATAAAACCTCTCTGTAGGATATGTATAAATCATTTTGTTTTAATTTGGTTAAAAGATATTAGAAATACAGATTTTAATAAAACTATTTTGTCATTGTTTCAAACCAATCTTCATAAAGGAACTTGGTATACTTAATGTTTTCCTTATTTTTCTATAGGTTTAAATGATCCAAAAATTATGGATAGTTTAATATTACATATTTAATCTTAAAATCATAATTTTGTAAAAGAAACTAAAGTTGTGACACTTATCTTTAGAATATACTACAAAGTTATGAGTTCTCAAATTAATCTAAAACCCAAAAAGTTATCTCCTAAAGGAGAAATTGTTCTTTTAGAAGCTAATATTGTAAAATCTCTAATATTTACTTCAAAATCATTAAATTGGAATAAAGCTCAATTCTAGAGGAATGGACTTTAGAATAACTCCTTCTACTGAGGCTTAATATTTCTCAAACTAGACCCAGTCTTGCTCAAAGATTTGATAATAGTAGTATTAAAATTCAATTTCCTAAAATAATTGATAGAAGGTCAATTGCTCTAAACAATAAAGATTATTTTAATAAAATGAATATTTTCTTTCCAAGAACTAGTCAAAAAGGAAAAACACCTACAGATAATAATAAAAGAGAAAATATGCATTCAGAAACTCTTACTAAGTTTGTAAGACTTAGAGGTGTTGACTTTCAACTATCAATTCCATAATCAATTTACCAACCTCAACCAAATTCTCCCACTTATTCTCAAATCAATGAGTTAAATGTAATAAATTCAGAAGAACTATTTGATATAAATAAAGAATTTTTAAGAAAATATTTTTATTCATAAAAAAATAAATTGAGAAGGAAAAAATATTTCAAAACATATACTAAAGAAGAGACTTATTTAATAAGAGCTATGTGATATAATGCTAGGCAGACTATATTAAGAAGAAGTGAACTTTTTTTTAAATGGTTTGCTAAAAACTTTAGTCTAAATAAACTTCAAACAATTAATTCAATAAACCAAAAATGAGAAACTTAACAAGGAGGAACTATATGAACTCATCCTCCTCTTTAAGAAGTAGATATTAAAGTTCAATATGAGATAATAAAAGTTTTACCTTTCAAGAAAACCATAGGAGAAAATCAAGATTTTAATAGTACAAAAGCTCAAAATAATTATAATAATCAAATTTTACATATAATTAGTTAACAAATTGATATGATAGAAAATATGTTGATAGACCCAATAAAGAAAAAACTCTAATAGGAATTTCAAGAGAAGAATCAAGTATACGAAAATCTATAATTGCAAAACTAATCTATCTATTAACATTTATTTCAGATATTCAAAATTTTAAATTTAGTAAAAGTGATAATTTCTTAGAATAAATTTCAAATAAATTAAGTAAGTTAGAAATAGGAAAAAAAGAAACTATCAATACAATTTACGAAAACATTAACGATTTGATAAGTTGATTTTTTCATAAACTAGATATTAATAAAATACAACAAAAAACAAGAGTCACCTCAAATCAAAGGTCATGGTATTCAAGATCCTTACCTTACAGATACTACGTATGAAAAAAAACTCTATATAGATCTAAGTAAATTTTCTAATAAAGGAATATATGAATAGAATATAGATGGTTAAGCTGAATATCAAATTTTAGATATTCTTAATTTAATAATAATAACATCAAATTATTATAAATAATATGAAAACACCGATCAAAAGATGGTAGAAATTTTAGTAACCGAATTCACTAGTATACTCAAAGGTTGGAGAGAAAATTATCTTGGTGAATCAGAACGTCAATTTATATTACATGCAAAGAAAGAAGTAATGAGAGATAATACATTATATCAAATAGAAGATGTTGTTCCTATATTAATATATGTTACACCTAAACATTTTGTTAGAGATTTTATTCAATTTAGAGAAATAAATGGTAAAATTTTTCAAAACCTTAGGTGTCCAACTCTTGATGATTTTAGATGGTATGAAGATGTTTTATTTGCAAAAGTATTTTCAAGAAATGATTGTAATAGTAGTTTTTGAAAGGAATGGTCTCTCGATGATTTTAAATGGTATGAAGATGTTTTATTTGCAAAAGTATTTTCAAGAAATGATTGTAATAGTAGTTTTTGAAAAGAATGGTTTATATCTAGTTTTCTAAAGCTATTTACAAATAAAGTAAAAGAAATAATTTATCAAAATTATAATCTTATAACAGGTTATTCAACTATTACTTTCTGTAAAGTAGTTAATATGATCAATTTAGAAGGATTGAGTTTATATAATAATCTAAAGCTTAAGTGAAAAATTCAAAAAGAAAAAAGAAGTCTTAAAAGGGAATTATGAGACTTTTGTTATCAATATGGTTTTGAAAAAATATAAGCTCCATCTTAAAAAATAAAAGGAAAATATAAAAAAATGTAAGTTTAGTAAATCCTGTTACACCCGAACAGGAGAAGTCATAATAGTCCCGCTGTATAGACTATTCCAAGATAAAAATTGATCTCACAGCTGCTATCGTAGATACAGTTCATACAAAGGCGTGCACAACTCAACTATCTTGAAATGTCTGTTCTGATACTTGTTAATAACCAAACTTGTGGTAGAGCTTTACAAAATACTTATTCTTTACAACCTGTTGTCTCATATCATAACAATTTTTATACAAATGTTCCACATCCAAAGTTAAAGTTTACAATCAGAGTTTATTAAAAACAACAAGTTTTGCAGTCTATATATAATAAGTTAGGAAACTAATGGGCGTCCAAGGGAATTTCCAGTTAGTTTCCTCAAAACCTAAAGAAAGTTAGAAGGTCAGGTTCAATTAATTTCTCGTTCCTCGCTTTCCCAAACAATAGCATACTAACCTGGGGGGCGGTGGTATCGAAACATCTTGATCCTCACTCAACACTTGCAAAAGAGTTTATGGGGATATAAGCACAACTAGCTTCATAAGTAGGACGGAGTCAAAAGAGTACCATACAATCACAAATAAGGTTATTAATTATAATGAAATGCAATGTAATCAATCAAATGAAATATCGCACAATATTATCCGATCTACTGTAAAGCTAGAGAAATTACATCCGCTCCAACCTGGATCAAAGAGCTTTATCGTGACTTAAGTCAGACTAAACCTAGGTTTGTGTAATGGAAAACACCCTCCTCTCATGATCGCCTTCAAACTATGGCCCTTACCTTTTTCGCGACTTCCTTACCTACCACTTAGTTCAATTAAAGATGGGGAAATGACCATTTTAGCTGTCCTCATAAAAAAAAGTCGGTATTTGGCTTGACACTCTTAATTGTTTCTCCTCATGAGTGTTATGTATGTCCAGTTTCATTTTAATCGAATAGACATTAGTTTTAATTAAAGATGGCCGAACAAGTTCATACAATACAAAAGCTATACGAATATGCAAAACAACACACCAAGGAATTCAACTCCTGTGACAATTGAGTATCATACATACATACAGTATGCGTATAGTTAACTAACTACAAATACAATTAAAAATACTCTTAGGTCTCTAGATATTTTAATATAGTATCCCAATAAACGGTGAAGCCACCGCTACAATCTTAACTTACTTGTTTAGATGTTCACTATTGCTGACTTGAGTCATCAACAGTTTTTGTACTTGAAGATTCTATTTACACAAAAGACTCAATTTCAGTCTTCGTAATAATTATGAAAACATTAGGATTTGATCTAAAATGGTTATATATATTATTAGTTGTATTATTATTATATATCGAGTTAAGTTGTTAATTGTTGATACTATATGCCATTTATACTATTACGTATTATATATCGTTTTAATCACATCGAAACGTACTTTCAATTTATTAAATCACGTTTTAATTCCAGTAGAGTTATTGAAATATGTACATTCTATAATATGATAGAGTTTTAGGTTATATTGCCTAAGATTGTCTGTTTTGAATAAAATTACTATCGTTAGGTTCGTACAAACCTAATGACACGATTTACGAATCATGTTCGTAGAGACGACTTTAACGGATAGTTTGAGTTTTTAATACAATTATATGTATCTATATAAATATTATTGCATTATACATAATTTATGTTATTAAATTGTATTTTACTTTATTTGTCTATATAATGCTATAATATGAATATTATTTAATCCTAATACACTTTTACTGTATCCTGATTAAAAAAATATCAATAAATATATTAAAAATACTCTTTTTATCTAATTTGATTAGTAATCTTATACATAGTTTTTATTTAATTATTTATTTCATTTTAACTTATTATTATTAAAAATACATCCCAATTTGTAATTTAAGCCTTTTTACTAGGTAAATTCATAATAAATAGTTCGGGTCACCAAATAATTCCTTGAAAATTTCTATAGACTCCTAAAAATATAGGGAATTCAATTATCACTTGGTTTTAAGTTTTCGACCTATTGCCTATATATTCGTATTTATGATTTTACCTCTAAATTATTCTAAATTACTTAACTATGATTTTTTTACACCAAATTAATTTCAATTTGACCTAATATTATCATTATTCACTAGAGATCAATATATGTCCATTTCATTAATTAATTTCATAATTTAAACCTATTTTCGAGCTATTTTTAGGCCAAAAAATGCAATAAGTATTAAAAATATTCAAATAAAAATTTAGGCTATATAGAAATTATTTATATATCATACACATCTTACACAAAAATTTTCAGTTAAAAACAATATCATTTAGTATATTTATTTTACAATTCTAAATTCGAATGAATAGTAGATTTCTTAAGAAAGTATAAAGTATATTAAATATTATGAATTTTTCAAAAATGAAAATATCATATGAAAGAATATTCAAAATAACCTAACTACAATTTTTTTCATAATTTTCTGAGTAGTTTATATATTTTTTACAATTTATTGAAAAACAGGACAGAGAATCAACCTAATTATTCTTGGAATCTCTAGTGGCCGATGACGGTTGGGGGTATGTTAGACGGCTTAGGTGCGGTGGTGCCTGGTCGGGCTCCATAGCAGAATCAATTTAGGTTGGGGTTCTGTTTTAGCACGAATTTCCTTTGTTTTTTATATATTTATTTCTAAAATGTTTTGATTTCCTTAATTTCTTTCCTTTGATTTTTTTTAGATGTTAAGGGTCCTAAAGTGTTTAATTTCTATCCTAAGTTACTTTTATATTGGTGCAAAAACTTCCAAAGTTTTCTCTCCATAAATGTATGGTTATCCAATTATTTTCCTTAGCATATGGTGTCAAATTCCTAAAGAATCAGCTTTTGATTCATCACAATTCTGAATCTACAGCATGCCATGGCAAATCCAGCAACTTTCCAACCGATTCCAGCAAGCTTCAATGCATTTGGATAAGTTTTATTAAATATTTGCTTAAATATGGATATTATATATTAGGATTTAGTTATTTATTAATGTATAAGTATATATATTCAATAGATATATCACGTATAGTATCTAACTATACTCATATAATTAAGTTTCTAACATATCTTTGATTTTTAAGATATGTTCTCTTAATCAATTTCGTGAATTCAACGCAATATATATATATATATATATAATTATATAATTTAGGGTTATTTTATGAGTATAATTATTATTTATACCAAGTATACTCATAAAAATATACGTATATTCATATAGTAAATTATACTATATTATCTTATTTTATAGTTCAATTAACTTATTTTTAAGTTTTCGTTGCAATCTAGACTTAATTTTTAGGGGTTCCAAGCATTATTGTATTATATTAAATAATCTTACTTCTAAGGATAAAATTGGGATTTTGGGTTACTATTTCCAAAATTTAACTTCACTATGTTACTTTGTCTAACTTTTCTATTTTAGCTGTAAAGTTTGGACTTAATTAGATAACTTTTCCTAAAAACCTTAAATCTATGTTCGGTTGTTCTAAACACAATTTTAAAGGCTTACAAATCTCATAAGAAAAAGGAATACAAAAAATATAAAAAATATAGACCTAAGAGAAAATCTTTTAAAAAATAAATAAAATGTTATAAATGTGGAATTAAAAGATATATTGCACCAAAATGTTCAAAAAAAATAAGAAAATTAATGAATTAGATTTAAATGATAAAATTAAAAAAGAATTATGTAAAATTATCAATAAAGAAAGTATAAAAGATAGTGATTTAAGTTATGAAAATTGTGTTCAAAATGTAGAAAATAATTCAAATTTCCTTTAACAAAAGAATCTGATTTAAAATGTTGTTATGAAGATATTTGTTCATGTAAATAATTAAATATTATTATCAATAAAGAAAAAATTCTTTTAGAAATGATTAATCAAATTAGATATTCAGAAAAACAAAGAAAATATTTACTAAAAACTAGAGAAATTTTAATGAACAAAAGAGAAGATTCTAATAATGAAGAAATTTATTTTTTAGAAAAAATTTATAATAAATTTTCAAAAGAAAAACATCTCATAATTATAAAAACTCTTCAAGAATAAATTAATAAGAAAAAAAGAGAAATCAAAGAATTAAAGACAAAATATAATAACTTAGAAGAAAAAATTGAAAAATATGAAAATGAAAATTTAGTATCAAAAGAAGAAGAACTAAAACCCAAAGAAGAGAGTAATGAATATGTTAATTTAATCAAAAGAATAAAAATTCAAAAATGGTATGTTAAAGTGATGTTGTCTATTTATAATAGTTTTAAAATAGAAGTAATAACTCTTTTAGATTTCGAAACAGATCAAAACTGCATTCAAGAATTATTAATTTCAACTGAATTTTGTGAAAAAACTTCTAAAAGACTAATTTCATCTAGTGGTTCAAGATTAAATGTTAATTATAAAATTCCTATAGTAAATATTATTCCTAATGACATTAATTTTAAACATCTTTCATTTTAGTAAAGAATATAAATAATGTAATGATTTTAGGTACTCCCTTTTTTACTATACTATATCCATTTCAAATTACTTTTTAAGGTTTAAAAACCCAAGTTAAAAATAAAAAAAGTAATGTTTAAATTTATTAGTCTGATGAAAGAAAAAAAAGTTAATTTATTAAAAGATAATATGATTGGTTAAATAAAAAAGAAATTAAAATAGATTAATTTTCTCAAAAAAGAATTAGGAGAAAAAAAGAATATTTAATCAATTAGAAAAACCAGAAACTAAAGAGAGAATTAAAACTTTACAAGAAAATTTTGAAAAGAAAATTTGTTCAGATATTACAAATGCTTTTTGGTTAAGAAAAAAACATATAGTTAAGCTATCATATATTGAAGGTTTTATGAGAAGATAAAAATCCTACTAAAGCTAAGCCAATCCAAATAAATCAAGAATTATTAGAAGTAAATTCAAGATCTTTTAAATAAAAGGTTGATTGGAAAGTCTAAATTTTCATGGTCATGTTAGGCTTTTTATGTTCAAAATCATAGTGTAATAGAAAGAGATGTTTATAGATTAATCTTTAATTTTGAGCCTTTAAATATAGTGTTTAAATGGATTAAGTATTTAATTCCTAATAAAAAAATTTACTTAATAGATTATTAGGAGTAAAATTTTTTTCAAAATTTGATATGAAATCAAGATTTTAGTAAATTCAAATCGATAAATTTGAAAGATATAAAATAACTTTTTTAGTCCTTTCAGACATTATGAGTGGAATGCAATGCCTTTTGGTTTAAAAAATATTCATTAAGAATTTCAAAATATTATAAATGAAATTTTTACTCTATACACTAATTTTTTAATAGTATATATTGATGATGTTTTAATTTTTCCAAAAAGAATAGATCAACGTTTTAAACATTCAAATATCTTTTTTTAATATTATTAAAAGAAATGGTTTAGTATCATCAATTAAAAAGATAAAATTGTTTCAAACAAAAATAAGATTTTTAGGGGCATGATATAAATCAAGGTATCATAAAACCAATTACAAATTAATCAAATTTGCTCAAAATTTTCCTTACGAGATAAAAGCCAAAAAACAACTTCAAAGATTTTTAGATTGTCTTAATTATATATCTAACTTTATTCAAAATCTAAGAATTAAATATAAACCATTATTTCAAAGATTAAAGAAAAAACCTCATTTATGGAATGAAGAAATGACTAAGATTGTTTAAGAAATAAAAAAGGAAATAAAATATTTACGCTGTTTAGGAATTATTAATCCAAATTCAAAGTTAATAGTGTAAACCGATGTTTTAGACATGGGATATGACGGCATATTAAAACAATTAATTAATGATCAAGAACAAATTATAAGATATTATTCAGGAATATAATAAAATGCTCAAATTAATTATTCAATGGTCAAAAAAGAAACTTTCTCTATTGTTCATTATATTTCTAAATTTTAAGATGATCTCTTGGGTAAGAAATCTTTTATAAAAGTTTAGTGCAATTATGCAAAAGAAATTTTATTCAAAGATGTTAAAAATTTAGTTTCAAAACAAATTTTTGCAAAGTAACAAGCTATTTTATCTACTTTTGATTTTAATATTGAATTTATTAAAGGAGAATCCAATTTGCTTCCAAATTTCTTATCTAAAGATTTTCTTTAAGGTAAAAATGTCAAAACCCAAGGTAAAAATGTGCTCAAATTTTCTTCTACAACTCTATCAAAACCTAGTTAAAAAACACTTGTTCCATCTACTTATACAAAAGCGGTTGTATCATCATCATCATCTTTAGTAGACTTTTCTATTCAAAATCGTTTTCAAGTACTTTATCTTACTTATCAAGCAAAGTTAGTTCATGTTCAAACTAAAAATTACTTTTAGAAGAAAAATAGTCAAATATTGTTTCCAATAGAAGAAAAATATCAAAAGAATTTTATGAAAAAGCTTTATTTCAAATTATTCAAAAATATTTTCCAAAAGATTTCATTTTCAACTAACTCATTCAAAGAAAAATATAAAATTTTATGAATCCATTCTAGTTGATACCGACAGTATCGAGTTGTTCCATCAAGATAAAGATAAGAATATTACCTACTCAAAATACAAGATTAAGAAAGTTATTCATTTGAAACAATGGGGTTTAATTCCTTGGAATACTAAAATGTTTTCTCAATTATTTGATTCCCAATATATAATTACTATGACTACATCAAAACTTGGAAAATTATATTTTATATTAAAAATTATTTTCATTCATGATTTATCCGATTCAAGACTACTTAAAAAGATTTTCTAGCATAGTTCGGAAGTTGGTTTGAATACTTTGGTCCAACCGAAAAGATTCTCCTAATAAAGATACATAAAAGATTTCAATTATATTGCAAGAATGATGATCAACTCAATTTTTCAAGTTTTTAAAGTTTGTAGCAAAGTTCAATTTAGGTTGGATAACAACATCGATTTATGCTATTAAAAAAGACAAATATGGCTAACTATTTGTTTCAAGAGTGTACCAAGTAAAATGGGGAAACATTCAATATATCTACTGCAGATACCGAGAATGTTAAAGCATACCTTGATCAAAGTAAAAAAATGTGTTACTTACACTTGTGAATTTTTAAAAGAAAAAAAAAAGAGTCAAATTCAAGCTGATTTGGTAAGAACTTCAAATCCCTTTGAATATAAAAGAAAAATATTTGAAATTGCTTCAAGGTTATTAGAGGAAAATAGTTTTAATAGTAATGATCTAAATCAAAATGAAAATGATTGCTTTAGAATTAATATTTCTCAATATGATTAAATGTCCAATATTATTTTTGTTCAAAATGTAAGGAGACGAGTGTTTTGTTTAATCAAAACATAATTGTTCAATATTAGAAATGGGAAATTTTGTTCAAAAAGACAATCCTAATGACGAATGGATACAAAAGAGACATGCTCAAATTATTAAAGCCTATGCATTTACGTGTATCCACTTTAGACAAAGGTTATGACATACAACTGTTAAACTATTTAACCACTTTAGACAAAGGTTCTCATAATCAACTTTTCAACTATTTATCTACTATAGGCAAAGGTTCTAACAATCGACTGTTCAACTATTCATTTACTTTAGGTAAAGGATTAAGAAAAAGCAATTGTTCCAGATATGTAGTACAATAATGTAATTAAAATTGTAAGTTCTTATTTCAATAAGCACTTACACTTTTGTATAAACAGAGTAAGATGAGGAAGGAGGGGCCATTGATTAGAAATTCCTAAAATTCTCTAATATATTCTCGAGTGTTTTTTTAGTGTATATTTAGTTTCTAATGTAACCTATCTTATGATCCTATCTTGTATCAAAGGATTCTCTCGAATAATATTGCAAGTTTTATTTATTTTATTTATCTCTATTTGTTTTATTTATTTGAATCTTATATTTCAAACTTGTCATGTAAAATATGAAAAATTTCATAAAATATTGTAAAAATCAAATCAAACGAAGTAAAGACAAAATAATTACATTATAGTTTGAAATCAAATATTTATAAGGAATTATAAATAATCCACTTATCAAATTATATGATGATTGTTTACAATTACATCAAAAAATAATTTCTTAAAAACAAAAGGTAAAAAGTACTTACAAACTTATAATAAAATATTATCATGAAAAAACATCATCTGTTGTTAAAAATAATGTCTAAAAATGTTAAAGACAATAATAGAAATGATCTTATAGAATTTTTATGTTATTTAGAAAATATTATAAAATTTTTAGAATATATAATTTGGATATATTATATTTTAGGAGAAATTTTTTATTTATATGATATTTATTTTAAGCAAAAACAATCAAAATGAATAGATTTAGAGATTGTGTAGAAGATTTAACAATAGAAGAAATATGATCTATTATTAGATATATTCTTTATTTAGAAAATGGATAATGGAGAAATATTAATAGTCTCAATAATCTAATTAAAGAAGAAGGTGAAAGGGATAGATTTTATTCATTATTGATAAATGCATTTAGATAATATTTAAGTGAATTAGATAATAGCCATCCTGCATTTTTAGGAAGTTGTCTTAGAAGATTAAATCAAAGACATAATCAATATAATCAAAACGACATATAAAGACGAAGACAGACACTATAACCATCGAAATAATTATTAAAATCTTATATTTAAAAAATCCTATCAAAAGATCCTATTAGAGAATTAGTATTATAGTAGACCTCTTAAGATTTTTCAAGGAGGAGAAAAAGATATAATTACTAGATTTCATTTAAGTTTGTAAAGGTTAAATGGCTTATTCATGTCAAATTTTTGTAGTATAAATACCTATATTTTTTGTATCTTAATCATTTCTCATCACATCCCTTTTTGGAAAAAAAAAAAAAACATATGAATTTTCTTAACCTATCTTAATGGGCCACGAGCACTTGGTTCGCGTGGTCAATGGATAGAAGTAAGAGGCATAGCTAAAAAAAATTTGGTCCCATATTGAAATCGAAAGTGTTGTTAAGTGTGTTCAATGCAAGCTTATGTTTTATACTTTTCGACCATGTTATCTATATTATTAAAGTCTTTTGAGGTTTAAACAATTGTTACCTTTAAAATTATATATTTACCTTATATTTAACAAAAAAAAAAAAACTAATACTAAAATTATAAATAATGGATAAATATATATATTTTTCCTCTTTCCTCTCAATCTTCCTTTCTCTCTTCGCTGTTAGTCTCTCCCACTCTTAAGATTATGCTTGTGTGCCATCCTTAATTTCCACTTTCTTCTCTCTCTCTCTCTCTCCTCTCCATACTTTTCAATAGCACTACAACTCCAATTTTTCAATTTTACTATCCTACAAACTGTAAATAACTTTACACATATTAAGCTCTTCACACTTCCTTTTTATTTGATCTAAATTTTACATATTATTGAAACCTTGATATAAATTTTCATAAAAGATATATAGAAGTTTTTTAATGTATTTTTTCAAATAATTAACCTTTAGTTTCATAATTGTTTTATATTTTTTACGGACATATATTACAAATATAATATATGTTAATTATTTTTTATTAATGATTTCAAATATAATTATTGATACACCTATAATGTGGGTATATAATTTGCTAGTATTAGTATAAAAAGTTCCTTGATATATGCTTTTTCCAATTCCATTAAGGTCATTTTTATTATTGATTGACCTAATTTCTCAAGCTAAACACCAGTGAGTTCCTTTAAAGATAAAATTGCAATCTTTGTTACACCATGGGATTGTTAGGAATATCCTTGTTGCACAAAATCAAATTTCGGGGAGTTTCTTGAAAGGAGGTGTTCTATAACTTAACCATATTTTTGAATTATTTGTTATTGTTTGATAGTTTAGAAATTAGAATTGATAATTTGGACTTCTTAAAATGGTCAAATATATTCGTAAGTTGATGTGCTCTAGTATGTTAAAATGCTACTAATGGCTCATCATGATGCATGTGAAAAAAAAGGGAAAATACTTTGAAACAATTCGAAAAGAAAATAGGAGACAATAAAAATTCTTGGATACTGTATTTATTTTTAAAAAAATGTATACTTTTGAAGGTAGATGTCTTTATTGAATATTTGAATTTATAATATTTAGAAAATAAGAACATCTTACAATCATTTGAGTATAATTGAAACAATAAAGTATGAGAGTCAGATTTGAATTTAAAATTTTAGTGGTTTCATTATCTCCATAAAAGGTGGATAGTGAAGAAGATTATGTTACTAAATGTTGAGCAGTAATTTAACTAATTTAACTGTTACTAATAATTTTTAAAGGGTACGGAGTCAAAGAAGTTAGTATATAAAATGAATGTTAATTATTAATTAAGTAGAAAAGTTAATTCCCTTTTATTGTTATTATTATAAAATACTTTTATATTTTTTTTACCACATTCTACCAGGATCACTCATTTTTTAACTTATGTTAACATAGTCATTGAACTTCTCAAACTTTTTCTTTTTTTTTTTTTTAAGCCAAAATAACTCTCTTTTCTATTGATTACCAAATAGAAAATTTCAACCTTTTGTCATTTTTCTGTTTGAGTTTTATATCATTTTAAAACATTTAAGAAAGGATGTGCTAAGTATCACGCTTTTAAAATTTTTGATAGAATGATTGGAGCATGTACAGTTGTAGGTGCTTAACATACCTACCAATATTAAGGTTTTGCCTATCCATTCAACTTCTCAAACTTTTCATGCTCTTTTTGTTTTTCATCTTTATTTTTTATTCTATATCTTTTTGATATATCAAGGGAAAAAAAAGACCTCCATCAGACATATTCGGAATCTTTTTGAAAAAAATAAATATATTAACAAAGATTTATTAAGCAATACACAATAGAAAATTCTAATGGAATTAGTAATAGGCATACGAAGGAAACTTTTTTAGTTTGTTTTGAAAAAAATGGAGGCTAGAAGAAAAATATTAAAACCGTGAGATTTAATTAAAATTATTGTAAAAGGTGAATCACACAAATATAAAATTTTTTTTTTCAATTATAGAGAAGTGACCATTTGAAACTTAATCTATTTTATTAGAAGATAGTAGCATGCTATTAGATCCTTTAAAAAAATAAAAGATAAAAGGATTCAAATAGAAATATGGTAATAGTTTTAGGGTTAGTTTGGATTATCTTTTTTCATTTATATTTAATTTGTATTTAATTTTTATTTGATTTATATTTATTTGAAATTTTATGTTAAAAATATTATTTTATCTATATTTTATTTTATTTTTTTTTATAATTATAATGAATATGATGATTAAAATACTGGAATTGAAAAATAAAAATTTTTGTACTTTTAAGATAAAATTTTAAAAATATATATTTTATGCATTCAAATAATTACTTTTAATAGGTATTTTAGAAAAAATATATTTTTATCTTTTTAATGTTTTAATCTTGCTAAATACAAAAATTTAAGTATATAAAAATAAGATATCAATAAAATAAAAAACAAATAAATGAAACAGAGTCTTTAAATATTGGACTCCATAACCCACTAACAAAAGGGTTTGGGAGCATTGGTTGACGCGGCTCAACCGATTGTGTGCTGGGTTGACCGCCAAACAGAAAAATTGACGAGAAAAAACCCGTAAGGGCCATTTGAATTTCATAATTCAATAAAGCTTAAGAAAGCGAAAACTAAGAACCCTAAGTCACTCTCACTCCACCGCTTCTCTGTCTCTCGGTGACGCGGGCGGACGTCCACTCAAATCTCCACTCTCTAGTTCGTCCTCAGTTTGTTCTCTGCCCGGCCGACAGCATAAGTTATAACAGGTACTTTCCCCTCCCTCTCTCTCCCTTCACCCCCTCTCTGCTCAGTTTCCCTAGCGGTATGGCGTTTGTTGTCACTGATTTCTGCCAGTTCGTGTCGGTGTTTTGATGAGGATTGAGGATACCCATATGAAAGGAAGCAATAAATTTTCAAGTTTTCACGTAAAGTTTACATCTTTATTCTCCAAGCAATTCGTAGTCATTTAAATGTGATGACGAAGTTTCTGATGGTTGGCTTGAATTCTTTCGAGAATGGAATTTAATTGGCTGGCTATGCATTTCCAGTTTCGAAGCATGTAAAATCAGTTTCAGTTTTTGATACCAAACAAATAATATTTATTTATTTATTTATCGAACTTATTAATTGGTCTGAGCAATTGTAAGTAAATAAACTCATAAGCACTTCTGGAACGTTCTTGTACTTGTTGGTGGTAATATTTTCTTGAAGATTATAGAATTGGTCTGAGGATCATATTGTTGTTGATTCTCATGTGTCCACTTGGAAGAACATTGTTTATATATATTGAAAAAGACTAGAAATACTTGCAAAATTTTAGTTGAAAAGATAACACAGGTTCGTGTGTAGTTGGGCTCTCCCATTTAACTCTCCAAATTGTATAAATAGGTTAAAGTGTACGGTTGGTGGCTTCCTGTTTACCTCACTAGTCTGTGTTGGGTGGTTGAGCCGGAAATTTGTACAGCCTAGATATATCAAGAGCAAAGCATGTTTTGCCCTTATCAACTGTGGTTTTCTCAGTAAAATTTTTCTAGAGTTTAGAATTTAGCCATTTATTTAGCATGATTGGTCATTGCCTTGAAATTCATAAATTTCTCAAGCATGCTAATCAAGTACTATATAAATACTAATCATAATATGTACAAGTATTACTTTATGTGTTACTACTTGTTCTATTATTTTCTAAGTTTAAAAGCCCTAGATTTCAAATTTGATCAGCTCAATGTTTCATTTTCTAATAAGTGGCATTGTTATTGTTTGTGAATTACGCTTGTGTTTGGAGATTGTTGTCCTATTAAGAGGAACTGGATGGACATGTTGCTGGAAAATCTAAGCTGGTTTTTGGGTTAGGAATTGACTGAAGTATTAATGAAATAATAAGAGAAGGAATTTGTGTAAAAGATTGAATTTTGCTTTTGGTATGTTTGTCAGTATTTTTGTTGAATTAGGAGTAATTGCATTTGAGGATAAAGGAAAACAATGGAATAAGTAGTAAGAGTTTGCTTGTGAGAAGATTATACTTCATGTTTGTTCTTGCTTGACATAGTTATCTGATCGTGAGGGATCTTACTATGGGTTGCTGGAAAATTTAATTTTAATTACTACTTATTGAAAATGGCATTGAGATAAGAGGAGAGTTTTTGGACAAGATTGTATGTACTTGTTCTCGTGTCTGACAATGTTGCTCAATTTAAAGGTTTGAACATCAAGTCGCTGGAAGTTTTAAGTTCAATTTTGAGGATGTAGGTGATAGCAATGAGGTACTACGAGAGATGGTGGTGCTCATGTTTGACAATGTTGTTCAATTGAGCGGATTGGATGAGTTACTGGGAATTTAAGTCTTAGTTCTGTTGATGAGGGAGAATCCATGAAAAGATTATATATTGCTTTAGGTCATGTTATTACAATGTTTTTCAATTGAGAGGGCATTGGAAGATTTTTCATTAGAAATTTAAGTTTTGATTTTGATGATTTATGAAATATCTTGAAATCATGTGCACCTTGGAAACCATCTTACCAACTGTTTTTGCTGGGCAACCAGATCATTGCCTACTTTAGGCTCAGTTGAAGTCTTTACACTGTTTTACCCCTTTTTCCTGCATGATTTTGTATACTTGTTCTTCATAGTATAGAGTTGCTGTGTGGCCTTCCTGTCTTACATTCTTCCTCTTTTAATGAATTTTTAACTAATCCAAAAAAAAATACCATTAAGTTGGCAATAAAAAGTGGAGACAGAATTCATGATGAGATCGTGTGTTGACTTTTGCCTTTGCTCAGGCATTTTAAATGGTGTTTAATTGAGAATGATTAAAGGATGAATTGCTGAAAATCGATGTTCATTCTCAAAAATTTAGGAAATAGTGGTTAAATGAGGTGGAGTATTTGCCAATAGTGTGGTCTTACTAAGAGTGGGACTGCATTTAGAAAGGTCTTTGGCAAAGAACTTGCTAGGTGAGATAGATTACATGTATGAAAGTTGGCAGTTCAATTTGAAAAAAGCTTCTTAATGTATATTCTTGGATAATTGCTTTGGAATTTAGGGCATATTTGTGAGATTCGGTTCCCTCTAGTGGAAGAGGGAATTGCATTCTCTGTTGGAATGTATGCAGTTGAGAGCATTCTGAAACTTATCACAGATTCTCTAGCATTTGGCAGGCATTCGTGTTAATCATCCTGCTAATCATTTCTAGAACTAGGATACTGTCTCAAAAGTATTTTTTCAAGATTAAGAATTATGTAACCAAACCTTAGGAATGTGATATACCTGTAAGAAATATAGGACTATGAACTGTAGTTTTCCTTCTGAGAAATGGCAAGCTTAATAACTTTGGTAATTAGCAGGTTTAGTGTTAGTGAGGAAGTGTGTGAGAGGTTACCAAGCAGCTTCACCCTTTTACTTAATAGAGTCCAATGCCACTTAGTGAGTTTAGGCTACCTCTACAGCATGACAAGCCACCTCCACAGCATGAGGAGCAAGCTTCGGTATTTCTCGTGCTACCATTGCACTTTCATAGCATACATAAATACATGCATATATATATATATATATGATCAATGACTCTTGATTATGACTTGGAAGTTTCTATATGGAATATGGGGATTGCATTGACTTTGTGCTGGATATGGGAGTTTGCATTTGAGAGTATGGTGATTGTTTATGTGTTGGATATAGGAGTGTGCATTGAGTATGAGGATTGTGCTTGCATTTGCAAAATGATGCAAACTGGTGGATTACATTTTGTGTTCGAGTATTGCATTACATTTTATATTTGACTGATGCATTTTGGTTCAAAATCTGTGGACTTGCAACTGGATTATATTTAAGGTGCATATTATGCGCATGCATTTATGTACAAATGGACTAGGCGCATACATTACTGTGCCTTTACTATAAAACTCACAATACACAGACACAAGCAGTATACATTTCTTTTTTTGGTACCCCATGCTTTTATTAATTATTTCTTAAAATTCACCTATATACATACAAAAACTCACCATTAATCCATGTATCAAAGCGGTTGGCCTTTAAAGAGGATTAGCCTGCACGACCTGCTTTACTTAAAAAAAAGAAGAAATATTAATGTAAAAAATACTATTCGAATTTGGGTTCCTTCTGCGTGCGCACACACACACATCCACCCACCCCACCACCTCTTCCCCTTTTTTCCTTCCAACTAAAGTTTAAAGTTTTTATTTAATAGTACTTATCAAATATTACATTTGAAGTTGTGGAGAACTTGGGTGAAAAAAGAAAAACCTCATAATGAATTTGACATTATTAAAAAAAGTGGCTCTGCTTCCTTTCTCCCTCTCACTCGATCTATCAACTCTCCTTTGCAAGCATAGTGCCACTAGCAGGTTCAAGCCACCACTTCCAGAGCAGAGTTCTCTCACATTCTCTTTCATCTGTGTGGGGTAACACTGCCAGACCATGATGCCAAAAATCCCAGCCCCACTAGACCGTTTGCAACACTTTGAGAGTCCACAGCAAAGGTAAATAAACCGTATTTGATAGGTTCTTTGTTATTCCTATGAACATCAGATATGAATATAAATCTCAAACCCTGTTGTTTTCTGAGTTATGTATGTCCCTAATGACTCTTGAATCAGGAGATTTACCTAATCGAAAATGTTAGAATTGTCAACAGTAGCCTTTTACTATTTCTTAGTTGTAGGAATTTTATAATTATCAATAAGGAGTGTTCTTATTGGCTCGATCTTTTACGTATTCAAAATACCAGTTTGACACAGTAAGTGATTGGATTTACAGTACAAGGCTAGTAGAGTTGTTCTCGTTGCATTGAAATCACTATTTGGAGATTTATGCATTGATTAGTTGCTTAAAGTGTGGTTCTTGTTGATGAATTTTGGTTCAAAAGTTGAAAATTTTTTCTTTTCACTTCACTTATGTCTATTTTATTTTGTGCCTGTCTTGCTTGGTGTGCTTTTCTTGTGATAAATGATGTATAAATATTCGCAGGAAATAATAATCAGTCTGCAGGCATTTGTTGAAAGGCCTAAAGATTCTCTCACTTTTTCATGTACCTGTTTTGGTCATAAATATTTAAATTTTTTCTCCAACCTCTCACTCGTCAAAGCGACCGACATATTATTTACCCGTTCAGTGTACTTGTCGTATTTGCATTAATCACATGCTACATTGTATGGAAAGTAACAAAATAAAGTGGGTTTTATGTTGAATATTCATTTTACCCAATCAAATGGGGAAGGAAAATCTCATCTGAATGAGTGTATCTTGTGTGTAGGTGTATAATGGACGCATTGGTGATAGATATGCTAAGTTTTCTGTTTGTATTTTCAGTTATTAGGCTTAAAAGATGGTTAGACCATTTGGGATAAAAGGGTGCAAGAGAAAGCAGAAGGAGAAGTACGATGTGGATTCTGATGATAATGAACAGATTAAGAAACAGATGAAAGAAGAAGTTGATGAAGGGAGAGAAGGAGAAGAAGTTGAAAATAATGGGACAGAAAGACAAGAAGAAGAGGGGAAAGTTGCTGATGGATTGGAAGGGATTCCACTACTATCCGTTAATAAACAAAGTACCAAGAACCCCAGGATTACTTTTGTTCTTGAGAAGGCTTCATTGGAGATTGGCAAAGTTGGAAAGGTTAGATTCTAGACCCAATTCTGTCAATTATTTATGTGGAAGGCAGTATCAATATTTGTTTCTATGTGAACAAACCAACACCCCTCCCCCCTCCGCCCCCCAACACCCCCCCCCCCCCCTTCCCCCCCCCAAAAAAAAAAAAAAACAACAAAAAAAAAAAATGATGTTTCTGCCTTGGAGAAAGAGTTAGAGATAAGTAACCTGTCTTGTCTGCATATTGATGTGTGTTGTATATATATATATATATTGGGTAATTATCCATTGCTAATGCCCATGAAATTTGGTCACAATGTACCCGTGTCTAAAAGCTCATATGCTCATCACATGTGTTTTACCATTTGTGTGTTCTGATCTCTTTTTATCTTGTTTGTCATTAGGTGTTCTTGTTCATGGTGATTGTGTTTCCTTTCTGTTGCACTTATGGATATAATGATGAAGCCTTATCGCCCATGACAATAGATGGTTCTGTCATTTGCATATTGCAAGGAGTTGCATTTTAGTGGCATAATTCATTACTGGACTGCTGGATTTTTTGTAGCTTGTGGGATTAACATATGATTGTCTCGCTATAATTATTTGTGGGTGCCTAATATTTACTGCAGCTGTCATTTGCTTGCATATGCAGAGCTATCAATTGTTAAACTCTGATGATCATGCCAACTTCTTGAGGAAGAATGGAAAAAACCCAGGGGATTACAGGCCTGATATAGTCCATCAGGTTGGTAAACTTTGCATTCCTTGTAGCAATTGTTCCTTTTTCCAGGGTTTGTTATGAAATTCTTTAAAGATTTTTTCTTTAGTAAATATACTGGACCCATTTTAATTTGGAACTTTGAAGTTTCATGAACTTTTTAATGAACCGATTACATTGCCTTTCTGACACATGTATGCTTATGAAATTTTTGCACCTATAGCTGTTGCTTTAGATGCTGGTATCATATTTTTGTTCAATCTGTTTGAAATCATGTATGTTGGACAAAGCTAATAACAAATATTCATTCACATCTCAAATTCTTTTTCTTTTTTCTTTTTCCTCCTTTTTTCCCCTCTCCTTCAGGCTCTTTTGTCTATTTTAGATAGCCCTCTTAATAAGGCTGGGAAAGTGCAAGCTATCTATGTGCACACTGAGAAAGGTGTGCTTTTTGAGGTGAAACCTCATGTGCGTCTCCCGAGGACTTACAAGCGTTTCTCAGGAGTCATGTGTATGTCCTATAGGCCTTGCCTTGAAATCTTTTGGGTCTTTAAGTGCTATGATAAGCACACTTTGGTGTATGTAGCATTGACTTCTTTTTCTGTTCTTTCAGTGCAGTTGCTGCAAAAGTTAAGTATAACTGCCACTGCAAAGCGTGAGAAACTTTTACGGGTGATTAAAAACCCTGTAACTCAGTATTTTCCGATCAATTCAAGAAAAATAGGTGAATATGACTTTATTTAAACCTTTTCTACTTGTGGTTTTTTTGGCAGTGCATATGTTTGTTTAGCTTAATAAATTTTGTCTTGTGTATCAGGTTTCTCTTTTAGTTCAGAAAAGCTAGTGGAGGTGCAAGATTATGTGGCTTCTGTTGGTGATGAGACACCTCTAGTTTTTGTGGTATGAATGGATAGCTTGTGTTTATAGATTTATTTTTCTTGATGAAATGCCTTACGTCTTGTCATTTTCATTCAGGTTGGTGCAATGGCACATGGAAAGATTGAGACGTATTATACAGATGATCTAATAGCAAGTGAGTTAATGAACTGAGGAACCAATATTATCTAATTGTACTTATTTATTTTACGGTGAAATACCTGTTGGTACTCTCCCCCAAAGAAAAAAATGTCAGTGATCATACCTGGCATTTTTAAATACTACTTCCTTCAAACTTTAGCTACTGCTTATTATACCTGTCCCCAAAAAAGGAAAACTCGGTTGTTTCATTTGGTATCAGAATGTTCGATGCTAGAGTGCTTAAGTCGCAACTCTGTTGCTAGAGTAGGACAGCAAGAGAAGTTTCCATTAGTTAGTAGTCAGAGTCAAAACCTGAGGGATTTTGAAGATGAATCAAAAGAAAAAAAAAAAGTGATGGATCAAGTTTTGCAACATTTCATCTTGACGAGTGAACTCGTGATACCATTCGTGTGGTATTCCTAATACCTGTTCCTTGACTCAAGTAGGGCATGGACTGGAATTGTTCCCCTCCAGCACAAATCTGTCCTGTAGATTGTATATGCATTGTAACATGTAATGACCTAAGTTCACGTAGAATGAGTTAATTGCTAAAGGACAACTGAACGTTTAGTTTTTCTCTTTTTTCCTGGGAATTTTTCAAAGGTGTTGTAATTTGTAATGGCATTTTGTTTCTCTTCTTATCTGATGGAAGTTTGCTTCTCCTTGTGACAGTTTCCAATTACCCCTTGAGTGCTGCATGCTGTATCGGTATAATCTGTGATGCCGTGCGTAAGCATATGAAGTTCATTTAAGCAGATGCAGTTGATGTAGCCGTGCTGTTGGAAAAGGGGGGAGTTATGACTTGGTGGTTTTAACTAGAAAGATTTCATTTCCTTGTATCTTTTTCCTTGGCAGTATAGGATACCAAAAATTTCAGATTGTGTAGTTAGTAAAATATACATGTTAGTGTTCTATTCTTCTTGTAGGGCATGAAAAACTGTTCATTCTTTAACATCATAACCCATTGCAATTGCTCCTATTAGCTTATTTCTGTTCATTGTTTCCTTGAATTATTAAACTATAGTTGACTTGTTCATTGTATTTCCCATTTGATTGTACAACATTAGTATTATTTATCTAATACATTGGAGCTTCATGGTTATGTTCATATTTCCAGTTCCAATTGTCATTGGACTAAATTGGGTTTTTAAATGGTTCGAGTTAGAACGCTATATTAGTGAGTTTAAGCTCCAATTCGAAATTTCAAAATTCAAACTTCATCAATATTAAAATTTTAAGATTGAGTATAACTAATCAATTTCGTTTAAGCTTGATATGTCTAGAAAATAATTTTATTATAATTATAATAATGTTAATATCTTGATCCAAAGTTTTTGTAAAAGAACAAAAAAAAAAACTTGATCCAAAGTCAATTAGTATTTTATGTTTTGACTCAACCTCAATCAAAGTTTGTTGAGTTAAATATTGTAAAACTTAAGTTTGATGTAATTAACTATTTGAGTAACTTGAATTTGAATTTGATCGATTCAAAATTTTAAGTTTGAACTTATTAAGAAGTGGTATTTATTAAATTTGAATGTAACTCGTTTAATGTTGATTTATCTAAAAAAATTTATTTTAATTATAATATCTTTTGGAACTCCATTTAATCTCAAACTAATATTTATACTTAACATTTGTTTGATTAGGCTAACAAGTTAATTAAATTAAATATTATAAAACTTGAGTTCAACTTGATTAAATAATAACTACTTGAATGATTCGGATTTGATCTTAAGTCAATTTTTACTTAAGTTTGCCTCATTTATACTCTTAAACCGTATCGGGTTTGATCTGATTAATTCCCAAATACTCGCATCATTTGTCATGTTTTATGCGATTAGGGGGAGGGCGTAGTCATGTTATTAAGTCCGTCCTCCTTGGTACGGTAGACCAATCACTGAGTGAAAACTCACAATCTATCACGACCCTGTTGGTGAAGCATCCGAGTTCTATTTTTTACGGGTTCAAATCTAATGTCACATCCCAATTTCACTTGAAAACCCTAACTGAACACCAACTCTCAATTCCCATCCCAAATCCATTATATATTAATACTATATACAAACTATGCCCTAAGGAATAAATCATTGTGCACGATCATGCAGTGGTACTTCGTCGCCGCCCTTCTCACTGTTCTCACCAGCTCTCAGGTATTTATGATCATGAGGCCGGTGTACATGCTGCAAAACCCTGATTCCAATTCAATTAACGATCAATGCCTTATGATGTTATAAATCTCGTGGATATTCATTGCTTACTGCCATTTGATTGATAAGAAAAAAGTTTGATTCTTGTTCACTTCGTTTCTTTATAGAATGCCTTTATGAATTCTAGTGTAATGTCTTGCTTTTGTTGTGACTGTATGATTTTCGTGTTATTAAAACTCAAAAAGATAGGATACGACCTTCTTGATATATAAATCAATCAGTTCTAAAAGAAGTTTAGTGATGTTCGTCAATATCTGTTAAAATATAGCATTTGTAATTGTCAAATGCTGCAGTGCTGATTGACTGTTGCTATGATTTAGTGTAGGTCGGGGGTAGCCGTATTTAGCAATAGCTGCTGGGGGTAAACACAGCGTTACGTCGTCTGGAGTTGCAGACTTTAATTTTAACAAAAAGATAGCTAGGATGAAGCTATATAATTGGCAGTGTTGCATCGGGTGATGCTGATTAATTTAACCAGGAAAACATTGTGTAGATTTTGCCACCGTGAATACATGCTTTTTCGTTTTACTTTATGGACATGTTTGGTCACAATTCTCTTTATGACCTACCGTGACATATAAAAACTACTGAAAAGATATTGTCACATTGTTTATGGTAAAACAAATATGTAGAATGGAATTGAGTGCGGGAGTAGAAATAGCAGTAATGTTCTGGTGTATGTTAATGCTTGTAAGAGCAAAAAGGCAGAACACTGTGGATTTTTCTAGGCTTCCTTTGCTTTATGATTGTAAATTTTCCAATTTTTATCATTAAAAAATATTTCCAGTTTTAGTAAGTTTCTTTCATGAAATCATCATTTCAGTACTTCACATCATAAATTGGACCATTAGCTACAGCAATATCCTAAAGATGACCAGTTCCTAAATGTGTCAAACTACATCTCTGATGACTGCACCCAGATTTTCAATCACATGATTCTGATATGATGAAAATGCAATTTGATTTTGATTAGCTGAAGGGTATGTCTTGAAATTTGTGAGCTTATGGGGAATGTTGACATGAAACTATGAGGGGCATAATATTGACAAGTATATCCTTGTTGGAGTTGTTGTTTGTATTCTATTCTATCCTATTTCTTTTGATAGGCTGTTGGTTATTTTTCTACAATAACGAGAAGGAGAAGAATAATTTTGCTTGTGTATAGTTACTAGGGATTATGCCCAAATTCCTTGGTTTATTAATTTAGAAAGTAAGAGTACGTTCATGCTGTATACCTCTGAACAAGTGGGTTTTTGCATTATTTGCAATAGGGAATTTTGACGACGCTGTCTCAAAGTAATGGGGGATACAAGTATGACTATGCAACTGTTCCATTTCTTGCTGAAGTCTTTAAGGTAATCACAATCTGACATTTATGGGACTAGGTATCCTTTTAATGCTCATAAATCTTTCCCGGAGATCTTGGATGAAATTTAGAAAGGAAAATTGCTACTTGAAGTTATTGGTGCAGTGGTGCTTAATATTACCTTTAGTTGATTTTATGGATGTCACTCTGCAGCTGGTGGTGTCTACTTTTCTTCTTTGGAGAGAGATTAAGACATCACCTTCCACGAGGATGACTACGGAGTGGAGAACTGTTCGCTTATTTCCCATTCCATCAATCATATATCTTATACACAACAATGTTCAGTTTGCTACACTGACTTATGTGGATACATCCACTTATCAGATAATGGGTAATCTGAAGATTGTTACTACAGGGATACTTTTCAGGTGTATAACTTTAGCTTTCTTGTTCATGCAAATAATTTGTATTCTGATTCCTTTTGCCAATGTTCTGATGTTAGTTCATACTACATTTTTAGAGGTGCATGTTTATGTCTTTTATAGAACCATAGTCAGCAGTTTAGTGGCCATAATTTTCTGACCACACTGTATATGCATTTCATTATTATAGGCTGTTCCTGAGGAAGAAGCTCTCCAATCTTCAATGGATGGCAATCTTTTTATTAGCTGTTGGAACAACCACTAGCCAGGTGACTGCTGGGAACCTTGCTGCCTTTTTTATTTCTAACATTTCAATTATTAGGTATCATCATATTCTGGTGGAAGTCTATATATTGAGCTATCCTATGTTACATCTTTCCTTTTCCTTTCATCTCATGATTTGCTGCACCTCAGATAGCTTTAGCAACTCTGGTCGTATGCACTTTCCGTGGATGGAAGTTTTGTGGTTGCGCAATGCCAACACTTTGATTGCATGCTATTGAATAACAAGTCCACATCATCATAGTTGATTTTCTTATGACATCATAATTTAAGACTTAAAGAGTTGTTGGTTTAAGTGGAATATGTAGGTAGGATTCAACAGCCAAAGGTTGTTTGAAAGAAAAGGAGCAACTCATTTTTCCCCCCCCCCTCCCTCCCTTCATTTTTCTTTGGGGAAGCGGTGGTTTAAATAAAGTAAAAACTACCATTAGAAGACAAGTGGGTAAACACCAGTAGAAACAGAGTCTTACAAAAATCGATGGGAACTATGGAAAACTCTCAAGGGCAACTAATATAAACTAGTTAAAATTATTCTTAGAGTAGGCAAGAATCTGGCTTGCTAGCAACAATTGGAGAAGGAAAGGCTTCCTAAGACAAACCAAGTTCCTTTGTCTCCATATGCAGTATTGGTTAATGTCCAAAGCTTGATTTGTGGACGGGACAAAGATGTAGAAGCTGTTAGGTGAGTGCAGCAGGTTTTCCATGTAGTAAAGGAGCTACTTGCACCCACACTTGGGTAGAATAGGGGCATTCATAAAAAAATGTTCATGATTTTTGGCTCCAGATTTGCAGAAAAAGCATGTCAATGCTTTTACAATACCCCAATAGCAGCAACTCAATTTTGTATGCCTGCCTAATACTCTTGTAATATGCATAATTATGTGAAGTATGCTTATATCTTTGCAGTTGACTTCCCTTGGGGTATGTTTGTTTCATGAAAACATTTTACACATTTGTTATAATCAAAATTTTAGAATTATCAAATATTATTGTGGTAATCTCAAGTTGCAGTTAATAGTGGTTTTTAGTGACAAGTGATGGCAGGAGACAAAGGTTTAGCTGATGAGAAAATGATTTTCATTTTGGAAAAGAGGAAAATCTTTTCTTCATTGTCTATTTGTATTTTCCTTGGTTGCTAACAGCCATCATTGAAGCTTGTTAGTATTGTTGTCTTCCAATACTACTTATTGCTAAAAGTCACCATACCTCAGCATCTTGAAATTATTAAGACATTTTTTTTTACAGTTGCAAAACTTTAGTTGTGGCAATTATCTAAGAAAGTCTGGAAATTGTTTTCCAGCAAAACAAACACACCTAAGTTTGTGTTCCTTTCATTAGTGGTAAATTTCTTCGCTTACTAATTCTCAAGCATGTTCTACTCATCCTCCACATAATTACCATGTTCGATTTATCATACCTATGTATTAGCATTGTAGGTCAAAGGATGTGGACAGGTTCCCTGTGACTCGATGTTTTCTTCGCCAATCCAAGGATACATGCTTGGGATTTTATCTGCTTGTTTATCAGCATCAGCTGGTGTATACACAGAGTTTCTAATGAAGAAGAATAATGACAGTTTATATTGGCAGAATGTGCAGTTATATACGTAGGTATCCTTTCTTGAAATCACAACTTGCTAATTTGTGCTGCATCACATTATTATGCTGAACTATCACATTTGCAACATCACATGTTTATGGATATTCATTCAATTTTGAGCTCCAACTTGATCCATGTAAATGAGGGCTTTCCACCAGCAGTACCTACTTTTGATTCTGTGGAGAAAGTTATCCAGCCAATGAAATTTTATAATTAATTTCTAGATGTAGTTTGCATGGTATCTTTTTAGGCTTTCGGTGCATATCTGTTTTCGTGTTAGCATCAGGCAATTCACATCAATAACAGAAGAATTATACCGGTCATCAGATTTGGGTCCATTTTCAATATGGCACGTCTTCTGATGGATGATTTTCGAGGCGGATTTGAGAAAGGACCTTGGTGGCAACGGCTTTTTAATGGATACGACATCATTACTTTGATGGTGGTGTTGAACCTGGGATCCACTGGGTTGCTTGTTTCGTGGCTAATGAAGTATGCAGACAACATTGTTAAGGTAACTCATTCCTCACTAATGCTGAACTTGCATCGATAAGAAAGAATAAATTGAACTTCATTGTCTGATAAAACATCAATGTTTTCATTTTATGTCACTTAAAACATTGCGAAGTTGCATCCATTTGGAACAATTTGCAATTTTGAACCAGAATGAAAGTTTGTGAATTTTAACTAATAACCATAGAGTAGACCTTTTTAAGTGTTGGTTACTTTTTCTAATTTAATGAAGTTTTACTGAGGAAATTGTTGTTGAAATAGAGTAGAATAATCCGTTCTCTCTTTTGGTAGGTATATTCAACATCAATGGCAATGCTGCTTACAATGGTTCTCTCTGTGTTTCTCTTTAACTTTACACCAACACTTCAGGTACTTTATGCATTCGCAATTTTGTAATCTGATTAAATTTTAGAGTTATGAGTGAAGGTTTCTGAATATTGTCGTAGTGCATGTCTTCTTGTTTATTACTTGATCATTCTCTTTTGGCATCCCGATTATCTTGTTTTCTCTTTTAGGGGTAAATTTATTTTCTCATCTCGATTGCAGCTTTTCCTGGGGATCATGATATGTATGATGTCACTGCACATGTACTTTGCTCCCCCAAGTATGCTTATAGATCTCCCTCAAGCATCAAAAGCTGCTTCTGAAAATCTAAAGGAAATAAAAATTGACCAAAAAACTGGTTCCTGATCCAAGGACAGCAATCAACAGCATGCTTTATGAGGTTTTGTCCAAGAAATGCTTATGACACTTGGATTGCCTGGTGATAGTGTTGTAATTGGAGCAATCAACTGGATGATTATGCATTATATGTGGTGGCAGGATTCTTCCAAGCCGCCTTCAATTTTAGTAAAGAAAATACTGGCCCAAACTAACGGCTGAAAGCACCTCTCCCATTATGGTAGACCTGCTCATGGGCTAATTCCAGCCCCTAAGATATTCAACCGTAAATCTGAGTCTTATCTTTTAGCATCTGTTGTAGAATTGGAGCAATCAACTGTATGTACAATTGTTTTGCTATTCTTTTATCATTTGGTGATATTTTATCCTGTCTTTTTGGGGTGGGGGTTATATTTTCTTGATTTTAGCTACAAAATTGGCTGTATGTGTCAGCTTCTGTTAATTTTAGCCGTTCAGTGTTATTTTGATAGCACCAAAGAAAGTGATCTTACTGTGTCGTGGTGCAGTTGTTGAAGTGGGAGCTGGGTTCTATTCAAGAGTTGTACTTATGTCATATGGTGCTTGACTTGAGACAGTGAATGGTCTGATAGTGCACGGCATGGTATCCTTGCCAGGTTTAGAAGGTCACTTCAAGAAATCATTTGAATGGCGCTGCTAGTGCCAACTTTTAAGATCAAAATAGAAGAGCTTAGAGAGGAGTTAAATTAGTAAATTTACACGTGTCTTCCGTATTGTCTTTTAATCATTTATGCCTAATGTTGTTCTTGTTATGCCTAAAGTCTAACTCCACCACGTTTATATACATATATATATTATATATCTATTATATTAAAGAGAAATCCTTTTTTTAACTACTTATAGCTAACCATTTATATCTTATCGTAGATATTAAAAAAAAAAAGTTCAAATATATCCTTCAAACTTCTTAATTACTATTTTTTATTCATAAATCTTGTTAGCTATATAATTATCATTTTTTATAATACTTATTTCTATGATTATTATTGGCATTTTTTTATATATAAAGTCTAAACTATTTTATCTTTTTTTTTTGCATATGGAACTCAGGTGCGTTATCTATTATCATATAATATGTGAGTTTCAAATGATATGTAATAAATATTATGTAAGCTGATTAATTCATAGGTCCAGCTCTAACCCATGTAATACAACTATGTAATACACGGTATAACTAAAGTGGAGTTTAAGTCTACCAGCAAGTCTGCTAAACAAACCGAACGACTATATCTACATCTACGTGAAAGTCCAATCGCTACACATGACTCTACACTCATCCATACTCTAATCCTTATTACAAGCCCGTTTCCAAGAGGGAGAAGAGGAGGACTTATTGGGATGTCAAGCATATTAGTTCGATTATTTGGCCGTTCGTTGTCGAGCACAACTGAGGGGCGGTTGTACGCCTAGGTAAGCTGTGAATGCCGTTCCCCCATTTAAGGTATTGATCATGTTCAAAATTGTCGTGAAATCAATCCCGTTGATTTTAAGGTACAAATTATATCTAAAATTGATTTTTAGTTAAAATTTGATGATTGTGGTGAATCAACTAAATGTGATAAGGAGGGTTAGACTTTAATTCCTTCGGTGGGTGTATTAATGGACTCGGTATTGATTAGGTTCTTTGCTCTATGTTACTTGTAAAAAGCCCCTTTTAAATAGAATTGATTTATAAATTACATTTTAAACAAGTTATAAGAAAATTAAAATACTTGTTGGGAAGATCATAAACAAAAGTTAAAGTGGTAGCAGTTATGGATATTAAAAATTTATCTATATTTTTAAAAAAATTTTACATAAAAAGTTTTACATAATATATTTACAGCAATATATGGTTAATATTTATCTAAATATGATTACATTTTATTTTATGTAAAATTCATTTTTAACACTACATTTCTATAAATACATGAATAAATATTTACTGTTCCAACATTCTGGTTTCAATCAAATTTCATAACTATATATTAATTATTGGAAATAAAAAATTATATATTAATTTTCTCTTTAATTTAATACAAAACGTGGGGTGAGAGGAGAGGGGAGGGGAGAGAGAAAAGAGAGATAAGTTGACCAATTTATGCACAATGAATATTATTTATAATTTAATAAATTTATTTTAATATTGATATTTTTGTTGAATTATATCATATTAAGATTAAGTAGGCAATTTCAAAGAATAATAAATAGCCTATGGTCGCCTAATGTTGATGTGCCCGTATGAATCCGCCAATTTTCTAGTACTCAAATTCACAAATGGAAGGAACTCCCAACTACCTAACCATTTCCCTTGCAAGTGGGAACTGCAAGTGCATCATTGGGAACTTCGTCTGTCCTTGTACATCCATTTACATGGTACTGTGCCTTTTGCTCAGTACACAGTGATTTAAAGAACAGAGAAGTATGTAACATGGTTCTTGTAACGAATTCGAGTTCCATTGCGATCAGCTATTACCCAAGTCAAAATCATCTCTCAAAATTGCACCCTCCATTTTTGCCCCCAAAACCAGTACCTAAACTCACCCTTAACACACCCACTACTGCACCAATCACCAATCTAGGCAAAAGGTAACCAATTATCCAATCCTTTCTCTACTTGGCATTTTCACAAACATCTTGAATGTACTTAGATATTTTCCATTTTTGCAGATGTGGGTGTTACGATCTACACGATAAACTAGTGCCTTATGAGAAAGCATGGGATTGGCAAAAACGGGTAGTTAGTGAAAAGAAGAAATTGATTGAAAAGGGTGAAGATTGCCCAGACTGTTTGATAGTATTACAACATCTTCCTGTTTATACAATGGGTACCAGTAGTTCAGAAGAATACTTGAATTTTGATATAAATAATGCTCCTTTTGATGTTTTCAGAACCGAACGTGGTGGTGAAGTTACTTATCATGGTCCCGGTCAGGTAATACATTATTGCTAGCCATAGTGTAATTTGTGATCAATGGTGCCTTTTTTTATCTTCAAAGTTGCCAGTGTGCTTCTTTTCTTTATAGTTGCTATTCCATGGCCTTCTAATGTTGAGGCAGCTGAATATTTTGTGTTAAATCTAGTCGTTAGGACCATGAATCAAATCATACATGTCGTAATTCAACCACATGATAAACCTTGTTATTTGGGCTTATACTGGTTAGGAATGAAGGACCCAAATTATGATGGACTAGTTTCCACACACTTGGGAGTGGGATTGCGGAATTTCCATCATATTTGGTTTGATAAGGTAGAATTTGTTGATTTATTTTCTTGAAATATTGGAACTTGTGGATTCTTTGTTATGGACAAACATCTAATAAAAGTTGTACTGTATAGTTCAAGTCCTCATCTTTGTTTCTTGTAGTTGTGCTTGTAGAAATAAATTTGATCAAAACTTTCTGAAGGTTCAGTCATGGAATGAATGCATACACCAATTCTGGCATACCTTTGACATGAAGGAAATTTAACCAAGAGACTTAAGTAATTTAAAAAGTTCAAAGTTTCTATTCAAATATTCATGAACTGCATCCTAGGTCACGAAGAGCGAAAAATGAGTGACAAACTTGAAGAACAATATACTCATTGTTGATCTAATTCGCTTTTCTTGCTCTGCATTTATCTTTTACTTATAGAAAGCCGACAGTGTGTGTTTTTCTCTGGTGGTACTCTCTTTTCTTTTGGATCATTAAGTTCTTGAATTGTCAAGTTATGTTATAAATCTAACTCTTCATGCCTCTTGTCACGCCACAGATAGTTATGTACCCAATAATCAATCTGAGAAATCACAAGATGGATCTGCATTGGTACCTAAGGTCACTCGAGGAAGTCGTTATTCGTGCTCTTTCAACAACATTTTCTATCAAAGCTTCCCGTGTTGAGGGTCTAACTGGTGTTTGGGTTGGTAAGATATCTGATTGTTAGTGAACTTGTTTTTACAGTAATCTATTTCTATTCAATTCTTTCTGATAACTTTGTGTTTGATGCTGTACACTAGAACCATGTCAATCCCTAAATACTGATGTTTGCTGAGACACAATTACTTTTCCCATTTTGTGATTGTGCTCTCAACATAATTTTACTAGATACTAGAAAAGGCTATATGGGATTAGATAAAATTCCTCAAGCATGAATGTTGATATTCAGCATAGCTAACAATTTAGGTAGATGATTGATATCAATGACAATTTGTATTAATTTTAACGTTCAGGAGATCAAAAATTGGCAGCTGTAGGAATCCGCGTGTCTCGCTGGATAACTTATCATGGTTTGGCCCTCAATGTCAATGCTGATTTGGCTCCCTTTCAGTGGATAGTTCCATGTGGCATACACAACCGGAGAGTAGGAAGCATAAAGGGCATTCTGGGGGAAGCATGGGACAAATATGGAAGCGACAGTCATGGTAGCCAGCTTGTTGATATCACTTACAAGTCTTTGCTCAATGAATTTGCAGAAGTTTTTAATCTTGATGTTTATGAGATACCGGTCTCTTTGTCAGACATTTTTGACAAAGATAAAACTAATGCAACATATTAGATCCAAAGAGTCAATTTTTGGGGAATGTCCCAGGTGTTTGTGAGAATTATTACGAATAGTTTCTTACATCTTAACATTTTGTAATTATTATAACAGTCCTTTACTGTTGTGAGACTTTGTTTACAGGAATTGTGGAAGTAAGTCTGGAAATCGTTTTCCAGCGAACAACCACACCCTTATTTTGTCTTCCTTTTCATTAGCGGTGAATTTATGCATTTAATAGTCCTCAAGAATGTTCTGCTCATCTTCCACAAAACCAGCATATTCAATTCACATCATATCTCTGTATTGGCATTGTAGGTCAAATGCAGTGGATAGACCTCCTGCGACTTCATGTTTTCTTCACCGATCCAATGATATGTACCTGGGATTTTATCTGCTTGTTTATCAGCATTAACTGGTGTATATACAGAATTTCTAATGAAGAAGAATAACGACAGTTTGTATTGGCAGAATGTCCCATTATATATGTAGGTATCTTTTCTTGAAATCACAACTTGATAATTTTTGCTGCATAATATTATTATGCTGAACCATCACATGATTGTGAGTATTTATTTATTTTTGAGTTCCAACTTAAGCCATGCGAATGGGGGCATTTTATCGGCAATACCCTCTGTGGATTCTTTTGAGGAGGTTATCCAGCCAATGACACTGTAACCTGGTCAAAATGCATAGTCTGGTGTTATGATTCAGGAAGTGTGATATCGGCTTTATTCCCTCTTAAAATCAATTTCTAGATTCAGGTGGACTGGTATCCTTTTTAGGCTTATTGAATTGGTATTCCTTGTCATTACAAAAGTTCATTTGAGTAATGGATTTGGAATAGTCCATTAATATAGTTTTGGTTCTTCATCCCCAACCCACCCACCCATCCAAAACCCCCCCTCCCAAAAAGCCCTATATTAAAAAAAAAAAAGAAAAAAAGAAAAAGACGAAAGCATATGCATGCTGAGTAAAAAATTTCATTTAATTTTTGATAAAGATTGGGTACATCCCCCAGCATACTATTGAGTTACATCATAGAATTTGCTAAACATTTCTTTTGGTAAAATTTTGTTATTGGTAATTATTTATTAATAAACTAATCACAGATAAAAGTGGAATGGTAGATAAAAAGGATATACTTCTATACACATTGATTATTTAGGCATTTTAATGTGCATGATTATTTAGACAAACGTATGAATCACCTTAGTTCATGTGATAAATGTCCAATGGTTAGAGTTATTTTAGAATTCCTTAACAAAGATTTTATATTATTCTACTAACCGATAATACGTAATGTTAGGTTACAATTATGTAAAATTGTGACTCTTAGGTTTTTTTTTTTTTTTCTCCTTTTAAATTACTAAGTAGCATATGTGGATGCATAATATATATAACAATGCTAGAAATGAATGAGAAAAAGAAAAAATTGGAGGGAAAAAATAAAGTCGCCAATAGTTAGAAAACCGGCTCTCCATGATCAAGGACTGTATTGACTATGCTCGCCAGTTTCATGGTGACTCCATACCTTAGGCCACAGAAGCATTGCATTGAACCGTGCCATCGTGGTCATTTGAAGCCTAGGGGATGGACAAATTGGGTCCCATCATACCTCTCTCTCGCCCTTACGTTGTACTATCTCTTGTTGCCTACCTTCTGTCATTATTGCACTTTCCTCTGCTCTACTCGCATTGATTTTCTTTCGCAGCTCTTGCTTCCTTCACTTATTGCCTTAGAAAGGAGCAAGCTTAACTCACACGAGCCTCTTTGCATTGACTCTATGCTATTTGCTCGCTATTTGGGAGACTCACGAATGAGAGGAGTTATCTCAGAATTTCTTGATAAAGATTTTGTAAACCTCGTTCACTTGGGGGAATGCAACAAGGGGGATGCAATCGTAATTACTAACGAATGGAATAGATATGTAATTGATATTACGCTCTTTGATTAAATGCTATTGAATTAGCATTACATTACTTACTTGAAAAGAATTGTACAAGGAATTGGTAAGGAATAGAAACTTATATGTCAAAACTACCCCTAGTTAATTAAACAATAAATAATATCAATTCTTCCTGTTAACACAGAGAGGTGAATATATAACTAGCTCTGCACTAGGGATATTATATTCAATTCTATTCATTATAATTTACCACTAAAATATTGTTAAAATGATGAGCTTTAAAGGAATTATTATAATATCCCTATGGAAGTGTATATAATTATAGAAAATTATAAATAAAGTAAGACTAGCAAAATAAAAATAAATAGAGTAAAAAGACATTCAAATATTATTTTATTTTTCCAATGTAAAATATATTAATATCCGTCAAATTGAGACAGTTCTTTAGTCTTATACAGTAAAAATATAAATAGAATTAGCACATACCAGTATACAAAAATTATCAATTAAGAAAACATTCATATACTGGTACTTAATTTTTCTTATGTAAAAATATGTTACTTATCCGAGTTACTATGGCATGAAAAGATGAAATTAGTGATGCCAAACATAAAAGGGAACAAAAGCCATATATCCTTCGGCAAGTCCAGGCGCCTATTTGGAAATATTAACCTCACATTACAGCTTATTAACTTGTTTTTGAGATTGAAAACAAGCCTTGAAACTATTCCGAGTAACGTAAGATATCTTTCCAGAGAACAGCCAGTGACATACAAATGAATAATAAAAATATACTAAGTTTGACATACGTCTATAAAACACTGATGATATGTTCAGTAGAATAACATCACAAATATATGAAGACTGCAATTTAGCTATGAACCAAGCACAATGGGCATCCTTTCTTGATCAAACATAGCAGTAGCTCCTCAAATGAAATACAACAGTAACTACGAATCAATCATGAAGTCTTCTACTCAAATCATGACCAATGAAATCAATGATATAGCAGTAGCTCCTCTTGATCAAACAAAAAGACATTTCATTAAACATAAAATAATAACCATTTGTCTAAACAACCACAACTACATAGCATCAGAACAAGCATAGACCAACAACATTAACATCCAGAATAGTTCATTGGATCCAAAACATGCATAGACCAAATATATAACAATATCTTTCCATTGGCATCCTGTTGTCCCTAGTATCTAGTAAGTGGAGAGTAGCATCCAAAACAATGAGAATGTCCTCTAACTGGCAATTGCAACTCAGAGCCTCTTGTGGGAATCTTGATTCTTTATTTTGTTTATACTCTACCAATAGAGGTCTTAACTCTTTTATTTGGTAGGAGAGGAATCGGCGTATCTTTCAGCCATAGCAAGACTAAGGAAGTAGTGTAGAGTGAATTAGATTGGAAACCCTCAATTTTGATGCTTGTCTCTTTAACAAGGTAGATCGCAAGATTAACAGTGCAACGAATTTCTTGGCAAACTGTACTTTGCAACACCCTGAAGATACTTTCTATGCTGATCATGTTACTTTTTATTTATTGCAGTTTATTCTTAGTTGTTTTAAGACTTTGATTGATACTTCTAGATGGGACGCAAGGGAATGTTGTGATCAAATTCTCAGATGATCCCAAGTGTTGTTTTGTTTGTCGTTGGACTTGATTTTACTATCTAAGTATTTTACTTCACCCAAAAAAAAAAAAAAAGTAGATGTAGATTATAGATGTATATATAGCAATGTTAGAAATTAAGGAGAAATTTCAATAAGAAATGTTTATTAAATATTTATTGCATCCTTTTTAGTAAGTTTCCATTTATCTAGATGAATTTCAACTTGTCATTCGTACAAACAAGTACTATACTAATGTGCATAATTATTTAAGCATTTTAAAAATGAAGACCAACGTATGGATCACTTAAGTACATGTGGTGATAAAATGATTAGAAGATCAAGTTACTTTAGAATTCTTTGAGAAATATTTTATATTACTTTACTAATTGACAAGATATAATACTGGTATTAAGTCTCAGTTACAATTGTGCAAAATTGTGACTCTTATGAATTTTGTATTTATATTATTAAGTAGCATATGTGAATGTAGACTACGAATGTAAATATAGAAATGCTAGAAATGAAGGAGAAAAAGGAAAATTTAGTGGAACAATATAGTATCTATAGATGTACTTTTAGTAAGAAAAGTTTTTAGTTTTTTTTTTTTCTATTTGTTTTTTAGCTTCTTGTCATTGTAAGTTTATTGAATACTCTTTACACCTTTTAAGAAGGTATTATTTATCCAAAATAATTTCAGCAAATTATTCGTACAAATACTTGTATAAGTGTTATACTAATGTTCATGATTATTTAGACATTTTAAAGGTGAGGATAAACATATGTGTCATTTAAGTTCATGTGAAAGGGTACTATTGAAATCTATTGATCTAAAGTGATATCTAAGATGGGAAAAATCGAAAGTACTTTATATTTGAAGATACTTATTCTTATGAATCTACATGCATTATGTCACGACTTAAGGGATAGGCTGGTCGTAGCAGTACATTGTATATTGTACGGAGATCTTGGATTAAAGACCAGTTGGTCTATAATCCTCCTTATGTCATATAAGGCCATTACAACATACTAGTATACTCTGTTAGTGTAAAGATTATAAGCAATAATAAAGCTACAATTATTATAACTATTTAAAATACCATAAAAGAAATATGAAGTACTCGAGACATATGAGTTCTTGACATGTTACGAGTCATAAAGTAGCATATTAACTAATAGTACTCTAAAAACATTACTGTTTAAATAAAACTAAACACATGTTTAAAGGAAAGCCAAAAGTGTCCTCTCGCACTCTCTACCTTACATCTCATAGACCTTAGTCCTACATCACTAACTTGAGGAAGTCCTTACCTAGATACGAGTCATAAGTTAACCTGTACCAATAAAAGTTTGTTGAGGAGTAAGTTAACTAGCTTAGTGAGTAAACTTCTTAAACTATATCGTACATGCAATAGACAAGCAAGTTTAATTAAACAATCATATGAATGTAGTTATCTATATGTCAAACAAGTATATACAATTAACCTATATATAGCTCAAATTTAATGCTTTCTGAAGTCAAGGTTAGAGAATTCGAGTTGTCAAATTCAGGTACATATCACTTGGATACTAACCGATTATTATTTTCATATTATTAATTTAAGTTATTATCTTGTCATTAAATTCTTAAGTGATAATTCTAATACCAAGTGAGGTCATGAGTGGCACACGTAATCTAGTTCACCCCAAAGTAGAGGTCTCAAGACTTAATCCTTGGCCATACGGTTGGTGCCTCCAACACCTTCTAAGCTCGTAGGCCAAGATGGGGCACTTGTCATACGAGTGCAGTGCACAAATAACTTTCATATCAATAGAATAATTACAACCTCACAAAACCCCCCTTTACCTTTGAGTGGTGTGGTAACTAATATAAATGCAATGTCGTATACATGCATAATCATTTTATTATTAAGTCTAATATGATTAAGTCCAATTCATTAGGCAATCAAGCAATGTTATAGACACTCGAGCATGCTACAAGAACAAACGATACAAGTACATAACATACAACAATCTTATCTTATAGTTAGAGTGTTTTAAACACTCGATCAAGCAACCACATGCACAGCACATACATAATCCCGTTGTTGTCTTTATTTAGGTGCAACTACGCTACACATACATACAGGTATAGTAATCATAGAAGAAATATTCACTCAACCATGTTGATCAGGAATTGTATTAATAGTCCTATGGTAGGTTGGTATCCAAATTGATTTCTCCTGATAATAGAATAATAGCACTAAGCAATTGTTCTAACTCTCAATGTACTATTCCTAGTTACAATAAAACTTGTTTTCATGATATCTTTCTCATTTTGAGTTTGGTTTTCATGATCTTATAATCGATTCATAGGATTTCAAATGTACTTTTGTATGGTGAGGTCTATTTTAAGAGTTGGGACCCATAACTAATCGCATAGGTAAGGGTTAAATTTGAATTTTTTATTTTACTCTTTTTACTTAGTTGATTTCTTAGCATAGGTGTTTGAGTGTTTAAGGCCTTGTCTTAGCTTTATATATCTATTAGTTGGGCTTTTAATCTTTATTTAAGATTATTAAATTAATCGGGCCAATTAAACTTAAGTCCAATTGAAACTCTTATTGTTTTAAGGCTTGAACTAGACTTTCTAACTAATTATGGGCTCAAACTACACTTAGACCTATTAGGGTCTCTTTTAATTATTTAGCGAGCTTATTAAACTTTCTAATTAAGTTTTACTTATTCACTTTAGCTACTGATCATGAAAGTCTAAGTTAGGTTTTGAGCTTGTTTTGTGGGCTTTAACTTAATTTAGACCCAATCAATGTACTAGGGCTTGCACCATAACTTTAACTTACTTTATTGGGCTTAATAACTTATTAATCATATTAATTAGTCCAATATCACTTAAGTTTCATATTTGGTACTATTAATTTATTGGGCTTTAAATAGGTTTTTCTAAGCTTATAATCCTATTTAGGCGTAACTACTTACTATTGACAATGTTTAACCTATTGTCTTACAAGTTTAAGTCTTAAAACTTAATTAATCATGATATTAACCTTCTAAAATACCACTTACAGCAGGTGCACTCAATATCAAGCAATGCTTAAACAAGCTTTTCTGGCAATTAACACTCTACATATACTAAACTTGATGATTAGTGCGTTAAACTAACTTTATAATGCAATTTAATATACTTTTCACTAAATTAATCATATGAAATAAAAAGAAAGTGTAGAAATACACATCTAAGTTTCAATCTACTCAAGAAATATGGGTTTCATGGAGTTTTCTTTAATTCCTCTTTAAGTTCTTTGAGTACATTCTACTGTACTATTCAATGATACAAGTAACAATCTAAATAGGTTCATAAATGAATGAGTGATTATATGATCCCAAAATGACATGTACAAGATCAATACAAGATTAGCTAATATTTCTAGTCCTAAATTATCAAGGTTTCTTAGGTATAGCTAGTATAAATAAGAAACTAAAATTACATGAGTTTTACCTTAAAGGTCCTGCATGAGTTCCACTTTTCTCTCTAAAACACAATCAAAATACTTCCCTTGGGGGACTTATTGTTGTCAACAAGAGAGAAGGGGATGTGGTGGTTCAAATGGTGGTGGTCTTGCGCAATTTGATGGCGTATAGTGATGGCAAAATGAAAAGGTGCTCAAGTGGTTAAACGATTAGAAGATCGAGTTATCTTAGAATTCCTTGAAAGAGATTTTATATTATTTTACTAACTGACAACACAAGATATTGGTATTAAGTCTTAGTTACAATTGTGTAAAATTGTGACTTTGAGCAATTTTTTATTTATATTACTAGTTAGAATATGTAGATGCAGATTATGGATGAATATATAGTATAGATGTAGGGTCCGACTAAAATAATCACGTGCGTGATGTGTGAGTAACGCACAACAAGTAGCTTTAAATAAGTGAAACGAGATTGTCACTTGAAGAGATGATTAGATGAGAACAAGGCAGAGGAGAAGAATATGTAATTTTAGTGTCTTAAATGCATAAGTGACAGACAAGGTAATTGTAGGGGATCTCAAGTATTCACCTTGTAGCTTGAGCTAATGAGATCAGTTTTTTGTCTGAATTGCTTGTTTAATTTTAGAGAGCAGAGGTTTTACAAAGCAATCTTGTTTCTCTATTCTCTCTTTAAGAGTTTTAAATGAAGAGGAAATGCTAGGTATTTATAAGATCTTAGGCATAATAGTATCTATTGGATCATTTAAGTGATTAATGAATGAGATGAAGCTTACTCAATTCATGATTATCTTAAATGAGCTAGCTAATGGGCCTAAGGCAAATAGCCTTCCTCATAGGTGCATGAGCCTGCTTGAGAAAGGTTGGGTATGGACGGACCAGTCTAACGATCCTTGTTTTGAGTCTACCAAACCAAATCTTTCCAAATCATCCCAATATATGGATCAAACTCTTTAGGCCCTGTCATCTAGCTCAAGGAGTTAAGTTTAAATAAATAATGGGCTTAACCTAATAACTAATATAACAATTTTTAGCCCTCTATATTTTACCCCTTGATCAAAAGTCTCTTAGACATATTCAAGGGGGTTTTGGGCATTTCTAAAAGTTGTTTCTTCAATTGTCATGTAAACGTACTGAATGTTGACTTTGCTTGCTTAGTTATTTCCAATATCTATGAAATTGATACTTCTTTAGGATTATTGACGAGTTGAGCATGACATACTAGTATTCATTTTGCTGCCATGGAACACATATTTTAATATGCTTTTATATCGCACTAATGATTTATTGCTCCCATGACATTGATTTGCGTCCATTACGTAGAATTAATATACCTATTTTCTCTCAATATTTCTTCCTCATTTTACAAGCATTGGTAGAAAAATAAAGTCATCAGAGCATTCATAGAAATCTAGAGCTGTGATAATATCCCCTCTAGCCATTTTATATATATACAATATTTGTATATATATATATTCCAAATCTTCTCATATTCTTTCATCACCATTTATATCTCTTTTCAAAATCAAATTTAATCTAATAAACACCATTTGGTTCTATATTTTTCCTAAATCTTCTCTCTATCTTTCAAATCTTGCTCAAACAATCCATCATATCCCACCAATAAATCAGACTTAATATCATCAAAACTATCATTCCTTATCAAATCTTAGATTCAAATTATTTGCTTCCATATAAACTCCACCGCATTGATTATAAATATTCATATATGTTGTCAATTTCTCCTCGCTTCTCACAATAATAATGAGCCTCAATAGTGAACCTTCTCTTCATCTATTTTTATGAACTTTTTTTTTTTTTATATTTAACTTATAGCTCTTTGGTAGTTCTTACCAAAGACATAAGTTAGGTAACGGTTTTCACTCAACTCTATACCCTTCTTTTTGCATGTAGAGTGGCGACCCTCTTTTATTTCCATGCCTTTGAGTTACATATGACATTATAGGGTAGGATGCCTTTGACCATAGCCACTTGATATCTTGACAATATTTCATTCAGTTTTTATTATCTTATTTTGTAAAATCTTCCTTGGTGTAAGTTCCTTTGCTAGCTTACTTTTTCACATATCATAGCAATATGTCAAAAAAATCTTTTTTTTTTTTTTTATATGGGTGTTCCTCAACTTCTTGTTTTCATATACGTATGCATGTGAATATACATGTCCAAGTACTCCTTATATCCAAGTGTAGTTCTTTTAGAATCTATAAATTTGGCCTCCATGCATTTACTTGTTTACTCACATATTCATACATGGGATTGGTTGATACTTCTTTGATAGGCTTTTGCTCTTAGCACAACACCGAGGTGATATTTTCTAATATCAAATCTGTTTTCTAAATGCTTGTTTTATGTTTTCTACAAGCTCCATTCTTCGAAAAATTGGAGCAAAGGGCAAAAACACAACCAAACTTCCTTATAGTGTGAGTGATGGTCACGATGAGGTTCTTGAATCTTATTTCCTTTCCTTTTTGCCTTTTTTTTCCTTTTAATTTCTTGCTCTCCACACTAATCTTTCTTGTTTCCTAGCCTTAATTGTTGATGCATTGCTACAAGAATCTCATGTGATTAAACTTTAACAATAGTATGCATCCTTATCACATTGCAGACCACAAATCCATCTAAGAATAATGCGAATAGTCTCTACCAAGTCATGAAGACCCGTTTCTTTTCTTATATATATATATATATATATATTAAATTCTTACTTACTTCCTATTGTTTATAAATGTGTCTGATAACTTGAGAAAAGTTTAAAGCTCATCTTTGTTTGGCAACAATTTGCAATCGCAAGCGATTTATCTCTTTAGCTTTAATAGTTGCGACATTCGGTCAAAGTCCAAATTGCTTTGTTCCAGGATGTCTTCAATTTCTTGATTCATGTGGGCTTCATATTAGACCTCACATGGGCTACTACACTTTTTTTATTCAATGATAAGTGGCTGAAAATTGAAATTCTAATTGGACCATGACATGGATTGATACATGCTATGATCTCAATTACTTTCCATCTAACAAATTCATCAAATATTGACTATTCTTCCTTTGGTTTTTCTTTTTATTTAGGGAATATATTGGATTTTACACTTTAGCGAGAAAAGAGGTGAAAACCAATCGAAGTCAAAGTACGGAGGTAGTAAAGATGAAGAACTTATCGATGCATCAAGGTAATGTCTGCCACTAGTCCTGATAGGAATCAGGCTATTAGACCCCTGACCCGTAGTCGAGTTCGAGGGTTAGAGGGATTGGCAATGTGAATCATCCTTGATAGGAATCAGCCTCCGACTATATCTAAGCCAAGGTAGAAATATCCGAAGCTGAGGCCTATTGAAGCTTGTCGAGGCCAAGCAATAACTAGAAGGACGAGAGGAAGGAAGATAAATACTCGGCATCAAATCTGTAGTCAGTCGAGATGCCGAGATACCATAAGGTTGAGTACTCAAAACTAAAGAACCACTCAACATAGCATCGAGAGACCTGTGTCGACTGATTGTAGAATTAGGCAATTAAGGGCTGACCTTTTTTGTGTCTTGACCAAACACTGCAAGACTTTAGGGACTCCTTCCCAAACCAATACATCCGACTATCGACCTCATCCGGTTCGGATACTACTCCTTCTAGGATATGCCCAGTGACTGCATGCCGACTCTTCTTGTAAAACATACAGTTTTGTATTCTTGTACATGTTTTCCTTTATTTTATTTATAGGCCCAATTCTTTAGGATTTAAAGCCTTGTACATTATTTACAGTTTTATCCCTAAGGTTTAGGATTTATTATAAATAGCAACATCTATAAACATTAGAAAAAAGGAGGCTATACATAGACGTCAATATATGAAATCAGATAGAAAGTATATTTCTGTGCTTTTGGAATCTTTTCCTTTTTGAGTAAGACTACTCGTGAGCTAGCATTTGCCGGATTATCGAGTGTAAATCAAACTCTTTAATTGTCCCTATGTTCTTATCAATCTTGTCCTCAAGATTGTGGTGAACCCCTTTATTTGAGTGAGTTAGTGAGTCATGTTTAACTCTCATTCGAATCCCAAGTGACATTTAGTATTCGTGAGTTATATCAAATCTTATTTCGACCTTAAACCCCTGATAGCGTTTGTGTGCTAGTGATTATATCCATTCACATTCACCATCAAAACCAACCATCTTACTTCCTGTCCATTAAACCCATTTGATCTATTTTGGGTTTTTCGAGATCCACTACTATTTGTTCCTTCGATCTTTATCATCTTGGTATTAGAGATTTGGGGAGATATGCATGTTAGTGTTCTTCAAAGTTTGAATTCATGGTTTGTACCTCCTTATTAATCATTGTTCTGTAGTATAGTGTGTTGTTCATAGTGGTTGTTTGTCAGTAGTGGTAGCTGCAAAAGCTGAGTAGTGGTTGTTTCAGCGTTACTACGATTGTGTTTTGTTGTTTATTCAATTTTCTGGAAAATTACTATCCGGACAAGAATGTCGAAAGATAGTATCAATAACACTACTGATAATCTTCACGGAAGTTTAAGGCAACATGTTGACAACTTAGAATTCAGATCTAGAATCTCACTGATTCCATCTAAGAGCTTACTAGTTTAGTCAGAGGCTGCAAACGGGATGGCTGAGAGGAAAGAAGGGAGAGAACACCTACAAGTGGAAGTGGTTCTAATGAACTTGATCATGATGACCAACAGCGGAGAAGAGCTGCCGAGCCGCCGAGCCAAGAAGAAGAAATGAAAGGAGTGTTGACTTTGAAACAAATCAAGGAGCCGAAGCTGAGAAAGGACATGATTGAGCAAAGCTCTAATAGAAGTGGCTGAACCAAGGTGAATTGGTTAGTTTAGAATGCAAGGGATGAGCCTCGAGCACCTAATCAAGGACTTAACATTGTGAAGTTGAAACTATCGACCTTCAGTAGAAGTAGCCAACCTAAAGAATTTCTTGATTGGGTTCCCTAAGTCGAGAAATTGTTTGAGTGCTACGAGTATGATGAACGAACAAAGGTTAAGCTGGCATCATTATCCTTTGTTGAGTATGCAATCCTCTAGTGGAATAAGTTGGTTGCCAGGCAAGATACTGAAGGAGAAGAGCCGATCAAAACATGGAGGCTTATGAACAAGTTGATGAATCAGCACTTCATGCTAACTTCCTTTAAGCAAGAGATGCTCCATGCTTTTCAACACTTGAGACAAGGTCGAAATATTGTTGAAGAGTATTTGCAAGAGTTTGAGACCTTGATGACGAGATGTGAGATTACTGAGCCACAGGACCGCACCATTGCTAGGTTCTTGAGTGGACTCTAGGGTGATATTGTCGACATAGTTGAATTGCAACCGTTCAACTTTGGATGAGCTAATTAATTTGGCATTAAGAGTAGAGAGGCAAAGGAGAATGAGGCATCAGAGGCCGATTGGCCGACCTCAATAAGGTAACCCTAAGCTTGAGAGGCATGCTGAGAGAAGTTAAGAAAAGAAGATGGAGAAAGGAGAGCCTAGCCAACTTGTCCATGTCGAGAAAAAGATTGCTGATAAAGGGAAGGCACCTAACAACAAGGCCTGAGAGATGAAGTGCTTAGGCTATAGACACATTACTTCTCAATGTCCGAATAAGAGGGTCATGGTCTTGAAAGGTGAAGGACCCAATGCCCAAGTAGAAAGTCGGAGTGACAAGAGTTTGGAAGATGAATTGATCAAAGAAGATGTCTATTCCGAGGAACTGGATAAACTCTTGGTTATGGCAACATGAGTTGACTTAAAGGCAGATCTCGGACAAAAGGAAAACTTATTCCATATGCAATGCCTAGTAAATGGGAAGACCTATTCTCTGATTGTTAATGGAGGAAGCTGCACTAATATCATCCCTATCGAATTAGTAGAGAAGATGAAAATACCGACCTACTCGCACCCCCGACCTTATAGATTAAAGTGGTTTAATGACAAGGGTATGGTCCATGTGCATAAGCGATCTCGGATTGCATTTAAGGCAAGATAGTACAAGGATGAGATTGACTTCGATGTGGTCCCAATGAATGCTACAAATTTACTTCTTGGCGACCATAGGAATTTGATCGAAGAGTGATCCATGATGGATTCCTTAACACTTATACTGTCCGAAAGGATGGGAAGAGCTATCTCTTAACCCCGATGAGCATCGAGAAAATCCAAAGACACTTGACACCCATGGTAAAGTGAAAAGGGATAAGGAGCTTATTTGGCATCTAAGCCTATGCTTAATACTTAACGTCGAGGATGGCTTCTTTTCAGACCCGCGGTAATGATAGGAATCAGCCTCTGACTATATCTAAGCTGAGACAAACCTGTCCGAAGCCGAGGCCTATTAAAGCTTGCCAAGGCTGAGTAGTAGCTAAAAGGATGAGAGGAAGGAAGATAAACACTTGGCATTAAGTCTGTCGTCAGTCGAGGTGTCAAGATACCATAAGGTTGAGTATTAGAGACCAAAGAACCACTTGTTACAACATCAAGAGAGTTGTGTCGAGTGGTTCTAGAACTCAGTAATTATGGGCCAACCTTTTTGATGTTTCAGTTAAACACTGCAAGACTTCGGGGACTCTTTCCCGAACCCGTACATCCAACTATTGACCTCATTCGGTTTGGATACTACTCCTTCCAAGACATGCAGAGTGATTGCATGTTGACTCCCCTTATAAAACATATAGTTTTGTATTCTTGTACATGTTTCCTTTATTATATTTATGGGCCTAATTCTTTAGGGTTTAAGGCTTTGTATATTATTTACAGTTTTGCCATTAGGGTTTAAGACTTGCTATAAACAACAACATTTATAAACATTAGAAAAAAGAGGATATACATTGATGTCAATATACAAAATCAGACAGAAAAGTATATTTCTTTGCTTTTGGAATCTTTTCCTTTTTGAGCAAGGCTACTTGTGAGCTAGCATTTGCCAGATGATTGAGTGTAGATTAAACTCTTTAATCATCCCTGTGTTGTTATAGATCTTGTCCTCAAGATTGTGGTGAACCCTTTTATTTGAGTGAGTTAGTGAGCTATATCTAACTCTCATTTGAATCTCAAGTGACATTTAGTATTTGTGAGTTGTATCAAACCCTATTTCGAGCTCAATCCCTTGATAGCATTTGTGTACTGGTGAGTTATATCCATTCACATTCATCGTCAAAACCAACAATCTCACTTCCTGTTCGTCAAACCCATTCGACCTGGGTTTTTTGAGATCTGTTGTTATTTATTCCTTCGATCCTTATCACTCTTACTCCAACCAATTATTACCGAGGCCAATTATCTCTTTGTCAATCAACTCTGCATGCCGAGTCAAATAACTACCCATGTTTCGGAAATTATATGCTGAGTAGCAAAATGCCCTAACAACAACCACACTCTATGTACCGGTTTGAACTTGTCTGGCTCGACCACTTACTTGGCATTATTACTACTAAGAGGTCGAGAGTCTTGTCTTGCTTGAATCTTTAGCTTCCCTTGTTTGGACGAACCCATGATTGTTTGGAACTCTTACTCGGCCACCCAATTAGGCCGTACTGCTTTGTCTACGTCCTCTAACAGTACCACCAATGCATTACTGTTATGTGTTCGAGACCACTCGTAGAATCTGCTATTCTAATCATTGCTTCTTCCGTGAATGTTCATTTTTACCCTTTGTATACCTCATACATTACTTCTTTAAAGCTATACCCTTTTTGTCTTTTCCTTTTTAGGCATGTTGCCTTAAATTCTTAGGTATAAATGCTTCTTGTATCTGTAGCTGTAGACATTAGATTGAAAATTAATACACTTGACATTTTTCCTCTCGTAAACACTGTTTGTTTACATTCATCTCACTCTTATCCTAATTCTTAAGCAAGACTAGGTGGCAAGTAACCTCATCAGATTATTTCATGCGTCATATCGAGTTGTATCGTGAGTTCTCGAAAGTTCCATTGGTGTATCATATCCATTGGAGCCGTTCATAGGTTTTTGCTTACTTTTCATTCACATTTATCCTTTTGCACATCTTCCTTTTTAAGCTTTCAGCAAGCTTGGACTCATTCAGCAATCGGCCTTGTTTGTTCTTGGTCACGATTTGCATTATCTTGGTATCAGAGTGGATGGTTTGTTTAAGTTGTAATTGGTTTTAGAAGTTCTGTTTATACTTTGTTTTGCATGTGTAAAACAGAGCAAGTTGTTGTGTTCATCGTAGTTATTGTGTTTGTTGGCTATTTAGTTTCTAGTTTGGAAAAATGATAGATCCAAGTGTAAATGTTGGTGTTATAGATGATAACAATGGAGTTGTTCACCATGGCTGACAATCTCAAGGAACCCTTAGGAGCACCGACGAGAGACTTGATGAGGTGGCTAATCACTTGGTAGATTTTACCCGAGCTATTCATGCGTTGGTTTGTCGACCGACTAAGACCGCACAAAACACCCTACAAGCTGCTTAAACTATTAGAAGTCAAAACCCAGCTTGACTAGTTCTAGGTAGAGGAGTAGGTGGATGAGTAAGATGAAGAATAGACCTAAGGGAATTGGATGAAGAGGACAAGGACGAGGATGAGTATTTTGAAGAAGGGCAAGCTTGAGTCCCTAGAGCATTTGACTATATGAAGATTCAAATTCCAAGTTTCAATGAATCTGGGATACTGATGAATATTTATAGTGGAAAGAGAAAGTGGAGCGTGTTTTTGATTATTATCAGTACAGGGATTACGTAAAAGTAAGGATTGCTGTTGTTGAGTTTTTCGGATATACCGTCATGTAGTGGAAGAATTTTTGGGCTATGAGGAGGCGAAAAGGTTACCGAGAGATTAACACTTAGCTAGAAATGAAAAGAATACTCAGAAACAGATTTACGCCGTATACTTATTTGCAAGACATTTTTACTTGGCTTCAGGAGCTGAGACAAAGAGGCCAAATAGTTGACGAGCATGTCCAAGAATTTCAAATGTTCATAATCCAATGTGAAGTGGAGGAACCACCAGTATGAACAATCTCTAGGTTCCTCACATGGTTGAGAGGTGACATTTGAGACATTGTAGAACTCTAACGATTTAACGCAATGGATAAAGCCATTAGAATAACTCAACGAGTAAAAGGACAGAAGAGGAGCTGAGTACCAATAAGACTGCCAACTAATCGACCAGGGTAGGGAAGTTACCGAGCTTAGTCAAGTACTGAGCCAATTCGAAAAGTAGATGTCCGAGCTAAGTAGAAAAGCCTACTTGATAGTGACATGTGGACTCGAACTTATGAGAAAGGGTAAGGATCTAGTAGGAAGACGAGCCAGATCAAGTGCTTCAAGTGTTAAGGGTTTGGACATATAGCTGCTCGGTGCTCGAACCAAAGGACAATGGTCATCAAAGGAGACGTTCTAAAGCTAGTGGTAGAAATTACTGATGAGGAACTTGTAGAAGAGGAGAGCAATGCTGAGAAAGAAGCTGTCGTGAAAGAACTGATTGGAGAGGATGTGTTCATCGAGAACTTAAACTAGTTGGCTTTAGATGTTCAATGCACAATGAACATCAAACCTTCGTGAAAGGAGGAGTAGAGGGAGAACTTGTTTCATACCACCTATATAATGAATGAATGATTAGGTGAGTACACTAATTGTTGATAGTGGAAGTTGTATCAATATGGCATCGACCGATCAGGTCACAATGTTAAAATTGCTGACTATTGCACACCCAAGGCTGTACAAGCTGCATTGGTTAAGTGAGAAAGGGGCACTACATGTCACCCGATAAATACTGTTGTCGATCACTATCGGACATTACTCCAACTAAATTCTCTGTAACGTATTGCCTATGTATGCTTCACACGTACTACTTAGCCGACCATGGCTGTTTGTTAGGAGAGTAATCCATGATGGCTACAAAAACATGTATATGTTCGAGAAGGATGATCGAAAGATTACATTGAACTCGATTCCGCCGAGAGAAGTTAACAAACTGTAGACTAAACTTGCTCATGGATTGAAGAAGGCTTTAGTAATGAGTGAAGTCGAACTTCGAGAGGCCATTAATGTTGACTAGCTAACTCTTATGTTGGTTAAGCACCTGCTAGAGATAAGAAAGTAGGGTGAACTACCCTAGGAAATGAGAGTACTACTGGATGAATATGCTGATCTATTCTTAGAAGAGTTACCCGAGGGGTTGCCCCCACTACGAGGCATAGAACACTATATTGACTTAATACTCGGCGTCACCCTATCGAATAAGTCCGTCTATCGAATTTAAGTCAATGAGTTACTAGAGAGAAGGTATGTTAGGAAAAGTCTTAACCCTTATATTGTGCTAGTGCTTTTAGTACCAAAAAAGGATGGAACCTAGCGGATGTGTATAGACAGCCAAGCTGTAAACAAGATAATGATCAAGTATTGGTATTCTATTCCGAGATTGAAAGATATGCTAGATGAGCAGAGTAGAGCTAAGGTCTTCAGCAAGATTGATCTGAAGTTCAGCTACCATCAAATCCGTATAAGGTCAGGAGATGAGTGGAAAACTGCGTTCAAAACTCGACATGGACTTTATGAATGGATGGTCATATCATTTGGCTTGTTAAATGCCTCGAGCACTTTTACGAGACTGATGAACCATGTGTTAAGACATTTGATAGGAAAGTGTGTCTTGGTGTACTTTGACGAGCCATATTGAATGTCCACCATGCCGAGAGATTATTTAGTAATCTCAAGAAGTGTTGCTTTTGCCAGGAAGAAGTGGTATTCTTAGGCTACATAGTAAGTGGAGGAGGCTTACAAGTGGACGTCGAGAAGATTCGAGCAATTTTCTAGTGGTCGACCTCTACTACTTGTGCCGACGTGAGAAGTTTCCATAGACTGGCTTCATTCCATAGAAGATTCATCAGAAATTTCAGCACCCTCGCTACACCGCTTACTGCGCTAACAAAGAAGAACACCGACTTCCGATGGGGATAAAGGGAGGAGAGGAATTTTGTCGAGATAAAGGAAAAGTTGACCTTCGCCTTTGTACTTGTTCTACCTGACATTGAGAAAATATTTGAGCTGAAATGCGATGTGTCCGGCATTGAAATAGATGATGTCTTAATGTAAGAAGGCTAACTAGTTGCCTATCATAACAAGAAGTTTAGAGGACCTCAATTAAATTATCTTATGTATGATAAAGAACTTTTGGCGATGATCCGAGCACTATAAGTATGGTAACATTATTTACTACTGAGAGAATTTGTCATTTGTACTAACCATGAGTCCCTGAGGTACTTCAAAGTCAGATCAAATTGTTAAAGTGGCTAGTGAGATGGATTGAATTCCTTGAAGAATTCAATTTTGTAATAAAATATAAACAAGGGAAGAGCAACGTAGTTGCCGATGCTCTTTCAAGGAGGCATGCCCTCTTGACTAAACTGTAGATCAAATTGTTTAGGTTTGCCAGCATTAAGGAGCAGTATCTCAAGGATCTACACTTAAGACCCATATTTGTGTGTTGTGTTGATGGAAAGACAGTGGATGAGTATCATATAGAAGAAGGATACTTGTTTCGAGGAGGGAAATTGTGTATGCCAACCTATTCACTTCGAAAGCTACTGATTAGGGAAGCCCACGACTGTCCGGAAATTTTGGGGAGAAAAGAACATATGAATTGCTAAGTGGTTGATTCTTTTGGCCGAGAATGAGGCGAGATGTGCATCGAGTTGTTGAAAGTTGTACCGTATGCAAGAGGGCTAAGTGCTGAGTTGAATAAGGAAAAGCAATGCCTTTGCCTGTTCTAATAAAGCCATGGATTGAATTGAACAAAGACTTTGTTTTTGGACTACCACGAAGTATTTGAGGTAAAGATTTTGTAATGGTTGTCGTGGATAGGTTAAGCAAGATGACACACTTTGTGCCCTATTCCAAGACTAATGACGCTTTAGTTATTGTCACGCCCCGAAGCGGTAGAGTCGTAACAGTCCAGTCGTGTAAACCATCCTAAGATAGAAGTTGACCTTACAACCGCTATCTTAGACCTGATTTACACAAGGCGTCCACGACTAACCCGCTTTGAAGTAAACAGCTTGTAATTCAAATAAATCATTTACCTATAAAAGTGAGGAATTATATATATATGTTATAATTCAGTTATTGCAGTTAAAGTTTACAATATTTCTCTATAGTATATTTCCTAGTTATTACATCATTCGGAAATGAAAAATAATTCTAAAATAAAAACTTAGACCTTAAAAATATGTGTTTATTCTCCAATGTTTTTCCTTACTCCCCAGGATCCAGCAGTTGCTAGCTTTATAGTAGTTGTTTGCCGTTTCTTAGCCAGCACCTGCATGACGTCTATAGGGATGTGAGCAACTACAGCTCAGTAAGTTAGGATGGAGGACTTAAAACTATACCATATACACAACAAGGTTTTCAATCACTTATTAGGTGCAATGCATGTGCAAGCAAATACCATCGCACGACGTTGTCCGGCCTGTCGTGAGATTAGAGAAATTGCGCCTGCTTTAATCCGGGTTGAGGAGTTGCTATTAATGCAACAGCTCACGACCAAACCCAGGCTTGTGTAATGGAGACCTTGCTCCTCCTGCGACTACCTTCGAACCACTGTCTTCACCCTCGCCACGACCTTCTCTCCTGTTACTTAGTTCGACTAAGGATGAAGAAGGGACCATTTTGCAATCCTGCGCTATCCCTTTCGAAGGGGTCGGTATTTGGCCGAAGAGTCCTAAGTTCCCCTAACGGGTTACCATGCATGTCTAATTATGATTATTGGTCGCATATTTGATTAAGTCCAGTTTAGGGTGATAAATCATTTCATACAAATCATACAATACATGCCAGAGCAACAAACAGAATCATAATATCACCCATAATCAAGCACATACACACATCCAACTATCTAACAAGCACAACCAAGCATAATCTTAAGCCTCCAAAATACAGTATCGTATTAATCCCAACTTACCTCGACTCCTTGCTCACTCACTCGAGGTTCGATTTGCTCAGGCCATCGCCGATCATCCCTATAACATAAACGTGGTTTCAGCTTTTCATATAACTATTATAGGTTCATTTTATCCTATAACGCTTATTGTTAGGTTTTGTTTAGGGTTTAATATGTCTAATTATCTAGGTCTTAAGTCTTTTATAATTATTCTAGGTTTGGGGTTAGGTTCAGGTTCGGTTTCCACATCGATTTCTAAATTAGGTTCTAGTTCGATTTCTAAGTAATGTTTTATATTCTAACCCTAGAAATTCATTTCAACTTATAATGTGAAATTAATCACATTACTTCCCGATCTCCTAAATATCATTATTACCCCTAGTCAGTATTTTATTTCACTCGGTACACTTATATCCTTATTAGTGTATCGAATTTACTCTTGATGTGAGAAATTTTTATATTTTTCATATAATTACATAAATTCAAGTTTCTTATCAGATTTATTATATATCTCTATTATTTATATAATATCAATTTTTATCCTAATATTTTCTATTTATTATATTTTTAAAAATTACGTATTATGCATTATTGCCTATTATATGCATAATGCACTTTTAATATTTCTATCACTTTGATTACCATCCCTAAACATCAATTATCATTTCAAAATGTCTAAATTCATCCTAAATCAGATTTTACTCCTAATTTCCCTAATTTACAAAATTAACTTAAAGTTAACTATTTTTCCCTATTAATCATTTACTACATAATTAACCTAATAATTATATCTAACACCCTAAATGCTACAAGTATCATACTCCATCAGATTTCAACATCCTAAAACATATAATTATTCACTAAATCAATAATTAATCATTTAATTACTTAATTAACCCTAAATTACCCATTTTATGCCTCATTTTAAGGCCTAAAAATTATCTAAAAATTTCAAAAATTAATTTTTAAAAACGAGCTTCATAGCACTGTTCTATATCATCTAATTAATCTACACAAAAATTTTGGGCTCGAAACTACACTCCTAAGGTCATTTATTTTTAAACCAAAATATATTCGGTTTTGCATGATTTCTTAAGGACCCTATATCACGAGACATATTTTTATCAAAATAATATTTTTCCTACAAACTAAATGCAAAAATATTTCATAATAACAAAATTAATAATTTTCTAATAATATTTACTATTTTTACAAAATTACACAAGAATCGGGCTGGAAATCAGACTCATCAATCTGGGTGGCTCCGGTCACTGCCAGCCACCGTGGCCTTGTTGGCAGGCTTGGGCGCTGCCACTACCGTGTGGTGGTGGTAGCTGTCCACTTCCAGCTGCTCGTCTGGTAGGGATTCCCTTTAAAAGCCCTAATTGCACAGTTTTTCCTAATTTTTTTCTAACTCGAATTTTTCTCTCAATTTTCACCTCTCTCTATTTTTATCACTTTCCAAACTGCCCAAATGAGCTCTGTGATTTTTCCTGCTATTTATAGGGCTTTAGGGGATTTATTGTGCATTAAATGGGATAAGACAATTGCCTTATCCCTTAATTTTTAGCTTTTGTGTTGTCTTAATTTAATTGGCAGAATTTTTTCTTATTTTTCCCAGCTTCCACGACCCAATTCTGGATCATTCATGATTTTCCCTGATTTTTCTTGATTTTTTCTTAATTAATTATGAATTTTCTTTAAGTATTTAGTATTGTTTTATCACATTTCGTGTATTTTAAGTAATTACGCGTATTTATACTTACATGTAAATTCATATATAGTACAAATAAATATTCTTAAATATTATTTAGGTCATTCTATTATTTTTAGTATACATATAATCTATCTCTAGTAATTTATTAGTTATTAGATTACACTTTTTGCCTTTTCGGTAATTAGCAATTATTATACTTAGAATTTGAAAATTTTATAGTCTCTTATTTTATTACTTATTTTCTTAAATTCATGTTTACGGGGTCATTTTTACTAGTATTTCTCTCAATAGTTTATAATTTAGGTTTGATCGGATCTTTCAGCCGATCGAAACCTTGAGTAATTGGTTGTGGGGCTTATAGTTATTGCTTCTCTTTTCTTGCAGGAGATTATACGGTTACACGGCATGCCGAGAAGTGTAGTATCCGACAGAGACTTGAAATTCTTGAGCCATTCTAGAGGACCTTGTGGCATCAGATGGGGACTAAGCTACTATTCAATACTTCTTGTTACCTCCAAACTGACTGCCAAATAGAGGTGGTTAATCGCACTTTAGGATCACTACTTTGAGTTGCAATGGGTAAGAACTTAGCTAACTGGGACATTTGCTTATCGGTGGTTGAATTCGCTTACAACCGAATTGTGCATGACATCACTAAGCAAACCTCCTTCGAAGTGGGCTATGGTTTTAATCCTGAGTTGGCCCTCGATCATACCCCTGTACTTGTACCTGCGCAAGAGGACGCTGATGCAAGAGCTAAAGCACAATCCCTTTAACACATCTACAACAAAGTCACTCGACACATTAACCAAGCTACCGGATGTATGCGAGAGAAAGCTAAGGGTAAGACGGTGAAACATTTTCAGCCGAGGGACTTGGTGTGGCTGCACCTAAGCAAAGAAAAATTTTCGAGCAAGAGGAGGAACAAACTATCTCTAAGGGTTGAAAGACCTTTCAAAATCCTCCAAAAATCAATGATAACGCCTACAGATTGGAGTTGCTCGCGGATTATGGGGTATTTAACACCTTTAATGTTGCCAACCTTAGTCTATATCACCCTGATAGAAGGTTGAACAAAAACTGTTTAGATTTGATCCTAAATCTAAATCAACTTGAAGGGAATTATGGGAATCGGGCTATTGGACCCTTGACTTGCAGTCAAGCCTGATGACTAAAGGAACTGGCAAGGCGAATCCTCTTACTCCAACCAACTCCTGTTGAGGTTGAATATTTCTCTACTGATCAACTTTGGATGTCGAGCCGAATGACTACATTCCAAGTAGTAGAATGCCTTGACAATAACCATACTCCATACACCAGCTTAAACCTGTTTGACTTGACCACTTGCTCGGCATCGTTATTGCCGAGAGGCTAAGAGTCTTATCCTGCTTGAATCTTCGGCTAACCCTGTTCAAATGAACCTATTGGAACTCCTGCTTGGCTACCTAACCAGGCTGTATTACTTTGTCTACATCCTCTAACAGCACCACCAATGCATTGTTGCCACGTGTCCAGGACCACTCGCAGAATCTACCACTATAATCATTACTTCTTCCATGAATATTCCTTTTTGCCCTTTATATATCTTGCACATTACTTCTTTAGGACATACCCTTTTTTTTTCCCCTTTTAGGCATGTTGCACTAAATTCTTGAGTATAAATACCCCTTGTATTTGTAGCTGTAAACATTAGATTAAACATTAATACACTTGATATTTTTCCTCTTGTAAACATGCTCGTTTACATTCATCTCACTCTTATCTTAATCCTTAAGCAAGACTAGGTAGTGAGTAATCTCACTGGACCATCTTGTGTGTCATATCAAGTTATGTTGTAAGTCCTCGAAAGTTCCATTGGTGCATTATATCCATTGGAGTTGTTTGTGCGTTTTTACTTTCTTTTCATTTGCATTTGTCTTTTCACACATTTCCCATTACTTCCTTTTCAACCTTTTGACAAGTTTGGATCCATTTAGTGACCGGCTTTGTCTGTTCTTGGTCATGGTTTGCATCAAGTCTCATGTCCTTGGGATAAGTGGTTGGACGAGACTATTTTTGAAGATATGTTTTGGGATAAAGCTAAGCGTTGAGAAGCCTCTGTAACACCTTACATTGATGGTAGTCTCTAGTTTATTGAACATGAGCCTTGTATTGATATTAGAGATACCATCAAGGAAGATTCAGTGTTGCGGCTTAGAAATGAAAGGAGAGAGCTATCTCTCTTTAATATCTAATTCTCATTCTTGAAGGAGTCACCCTCCATATGGGATGAGTAGGTAGCATACATTGCAGAGAAGCTAAAGTACATGACTTTTCTAAAGAAGACTAGAGTCCTTCATTGTGATTACCACTTCCATTCAATTGTGGTTCCTACATGCAAGTGGAATGGAGGAATGGTACGTCATTATTTTACGGTGGAGCATCTAAAGTTTCTAGAGACATCATCTACAGATATTTAGATTTCAATACCGTTGCAAGTATGGTAAGACTTCTCCTATTATTTGAATGTTTCACTTCAATTGTTTTTTTCTTTGAATACCATGTATGTCTTATCTTGCTACTTTTTTCGTTATTCTTGTAGGAATAGTATCATAATTAATTGCCCTTAGTTAACCTCAAAATCTACTTCAAGAATCAACATAGGCTAGCTAGTTCCTCCTATAAGGAACTACTTTCTGCAAGCAAGTTTTGAGCGTAGCAAGCCCTAGTAGGCTTTAAGTGTAGTGAGTCTTGAATGAGCACACCTTAAGAACATTGGCCTTTACATAGAGGAGGTTTAAGCAAGAAAACCTTAAGCACAGCAAGCCTAAGTAGGCCTTAAGAGTAGTGAACATCTTACTTAGTAGGCTTTGAATGAAGCACGTCCTAATAGGCCTTAAGTACAGCAAGACTCGCATACGGTAGGTCCTAATAGGCTTCACGCGCAGCAAGCTTATTCTGCAATGAGTCTTAGTGGGATTGTAAGATCAACATCATCATGTTAGTGTTCTAATTCAAAATTAAGAGGAAAGAGCTACCTTTCCCTCATCCCCTGTTTTCCTTCCTTAGGAAGGTACAACTTAGATGGATAAGCAAGTGGATCATATCACCATAAAGCTATAGCACATGTTTCTCTTGAAGAAGACTAAGATCTTTGCTACCATCATTACTTTCACTTGACCGTAGTTCCCACATGAGTGAGATGGAAGCATGGTAAGTTAAGATCTATCATTACATTACTACTTCAATTAAATAGTAGTTCCTGCACAAATGTTAGATGCCAAGGGATTGCCTAGGCTTAAGGTGTAGAGTCCAACATGTCAAGGTGTCACCTGGATGTAAGGTACAGAAGCTAAGATGTTAGGCATTGCTTGGGCTTCAGTCGTGAGAGTCGAGATGCTAGGATGTCACTTGGGCATCGCTTAGGCTTGAGGCTTGCGAGTTGAGATGTCAGGGAGTTTCTTGGGCTTAAAGTATGCTAGTTGAGATGCCAAGGCATTGCTTGAGCTTGAGGTGTGGGAGCTGAGGTGCCAGGGCATTGCTTGTGCTTGAGGCGTAGGAGCCGAGATGCCAAGGCGTCGCCTGGGCTTGAAGCATGGAAGTCGAGATGCCAGGGCATTGCTTGTGCTTGAAGCATAGGAGCCGAGTTGCCAAGGCGTCGCCTGGGCTTGAAGCATGGAAGTCAAGATGCCAGGCATTGCTTAGGCTTTAGGCATGAAAGTCGAGATACTAGGGCGTCACTTGGGCTTTAGGCATGAGAGCCTAAATGCTTGAGCATTGCCTGGGCTTGAGGCATAGAAATCGAGATGCCAAGGTGTTGCTTAGGCTCGAGGCATGAGAGTCGAGATGTTAAGGCATTGCCTAGGCTTAAGGCATAAAAACCGAGATTCCAGGGTGTTGCTTACGCTTTAGGTGTGACGACCAAGATGCTACAGCGTTACTTAGGCTTAAGGGATAGAAGTTGAGATGCTAGGGCATTACCTAGGCTTAAGGCATGGGAGCCGATATGCCTGGGAATTGCTTGTGTCTCAAGGGAGTAAGATATAAAACACATAGATGAGTAAAATAATAAAAGTTTTATTATTGAGTAGCGAAATTTGTTCTCCATTTACAAAAGTAATGTCATAGCTTGAACCCATTTTTTTTTCATACCTAACAAATCACTAATTACTTTCAAAACACTCATGTGCTACTACATCGGTATCATGGCTTGGGAGCGGGTTGTCATGAATGTCGTTATCTTCAATGACAAGCTCCCCATTTTGAATTCTTTCATGAAATATCTCTCTTAAGTTTCAATAATCCCTAGTGGGATGATTTACCATTCTATGAAACCAACAATATTTAGGCTTTCTTCTTTCATTCTCCGTAGGTTAGCGCTTAAGTCTTGGCAACTTGATAGCATCATTTTGCAACCAACAATCAAGGATGGCGTATACTTTGCTCATTAGGCATGGAAATGAAGGAGCTTCTACATCTTTCGTAGGTCTCTTATTGGCATTAAAGTCCTTACTCCCGGTCAAGGACATGAATGTTGCTCGTTTGTTAAGCTTGTTACTTTCCTCCCATTGCTTCGTAACAAAGTTGTTTGTCCTTCATGCATTCTCAATGAGTGAAGCGAAAGAATACAAGGAGAGGTTCTCTAAGTATACAGCATACTCAGAGAACATCCCTTCGATGCAGATCTTCACTAGTTCTCTTTCATCATAGATATCTTGAATGTTTAAGGCGTGTTCTATATAATCCATCAAATCTTCCTTCGAGTTTTGTTGTGTTCTTCCCATGTCTGTAATTGTAACTTACTTTTGAGTGGAGAAAAATTTCTCTAAGAAGAGCTTGCACATAATTCTTCATGAATCAATTGATCCTAAGGGGAGGTTGACATACTGGGGGTATGCCTTCTTTGTCAATGATTTAGAGAATTCTCTAAGTTTTAAGTCATCATCAAGCTCATAAGGCTCCAAGGTTTCGATAAATTTCAATAAGTGTTCCTTTGTACTTTCTTTCTTGCCATTGAATAGCATGAATTTAGAACTTACATAGTCTTTAGGATATGGCTTCGCTGTGATGTATTGATGATATGGGAGTTTCAACTCTAGTATTCTCATAGACGACCTAGCTTGTATGTCCTTCATATAAATGTCTATGTCTCCCCTTGTTATAAAGGAAGTCCTTAGAGTAGAGACTGTAAATGCAGGTGGTAGAGCAGGGGTAACATTAGGATAAGAACTGGATTTACTCAAGATTAGGATGGTAGGATTGGATGGAGAAGTAGGCACTAGTTAGGATGAAGAGCTGCCCAACTAGACTCTTACATCCTCTGTTGCAGGGGCTAGTTTTTTTGTAGGTTTTGGTGGTAGCGGGGTGTTGCATCACTTCCTCCTTGATGGAGATGTTCCTAAATAGTTAGAGGATTAATTGGTTGAGTTGAGTTAACAGCACCTAGTTGTACAGTAACCATAGGATTTGGCAAAGCCATACCTTATTGTGAAGCAGTAGTGGTTGCCATTTCGGTGAGGATGGGTGGGAACATAGCCATGAACTGGTTTAAAGCCCTTGTGGTTTCTTTCATTGTTCACATTGTCTATGTGGGATCTAAAGGAACCTTAAGCACTGGATGGTCCCTGTTAGCATTCTCAGGTAGTGGGAGTGGATTCTGTTTAGTAGGCTCCACATTAGTATCAAGCTCTTGAGATATGGTATCAGACGTGCTAGTTGCTCTATTCTTAGGAGGTGTTATGTCTCGATAATCACTCTTCCTTAGTGGAGTCGCCAAAATATAGATGTGGGGTCCAACTAAAGTAATTACATGTGTGCTACATGAGTGACGTGTTTTAAACAAGTGAAACGAGAGTTTCACTTGAAGAGTTGATTAGGTGAGAACAAGGTAGGGAAGAGGAACATATAATCTTAGTGTCTTAAATGCACAAGTGATAGACAAGACAATCTTAGGGGACCTCAGGTATTCACTTTGTAGCTTAAGCTAATGAGATCAATTCTTTGTCTAAATCACTTGTATGATTTAGAGAGCAGCGGTTTTATAGAGTAATCTTGTTTCTCTATTCTCTCTCTAAGAGTTCTAAATGAAGAGGAAATGCAAGGTATTTATAAGATCTTGGGTATGATAGCATATATTAGATTATCTAAGTAATCAGTGGATGAGATGAAGCTTGCTTAATTAATAGTTATCTTAAATGAGCTAGCTAATGGGCTTAAGGCTAGTAGCCTTCCTCATAGGTGCATTAGCGTACTTGAGAAAGGTTGGGTACAGATGGATCGGTCTAATCTTGTTCTAAGCCCCACTAAACCAAATCTTTTGGAATCAGCCTAATATATAGACCAGACTCTTTAGGTCCTATCACTTAACCCATTGAGTCAAGTCTAAATAAATAATGGGCTCAACCCAATAATCAATATAACAATTTCCAGCCCTTTATATATAGTAATATTAGAAATGAAGGAGAAAAAGGAAAATTTGTTAAAAGAGATACGATATCTACCAACGTACTTTTGGCATGAAAATTTTTACCTTTTATTTTTCTTTCAGCTTCTTATCATTTTATTAATTTCATTGAATACTCCTTAAAACCTTTTAGCAAGGTATTATTTATCCAAAAGAATTTTAGTAAGTTATTTGTACAAATAACTGATATACTAATGTACATAATTATTTAGGTATTTTAAAGAGTTACTCAAGTTCACATGAAAAGATATTACTAGGCTCTATCGACTTAGAGTGATATTTAAGATGAGAAAAAAGTGAAAGAACTTTGTATTTGAAGATACTTATTCCCATGAATGTACATGCATTACATTGATTATAAATGGTAATAGATTTGAGGAATGAAAATATTCGATACCGTAATATATTTACATCTAGAGATAGACCTATTCAATGGGCTGGCCCGGCCCGGAACCGTTAGATTAAGGCCTGGCCATAGTTGAACCATGACTAGCTCGACGGTTTAAGGGTTAGTTCAGTCCTTAAATTGTTATTTATTTATTTATTTTAATATTTATTTATTTTTTAAATATATTAATAAATTTCAATAACGTAACCTCCTTTCTCTCTCTTTTTTAAATGTGCTATTTCATTAATAATTTCTAATTTTTTTATTAATTTCCGACTTAATGTGATTCTGACTTTTTTTATCTTTTCCCCTCAAATTTTAGCATTTTCTCATATTTAAGTTCTTAACATTTGATAAGTTTTACAAAAAGGATATATATTAACTTAAATTGAATTTTTGATATATCATTAACACGATTAATTTATTATCAATCATTTATAATTAGTTTGATGATATTATTTTTTAAAAATTGTCTTTTACTATTGTAAAGGAGGTAGTTTTAATATGCTATAACTTAATAGATATTATCAAATTATTTTTTTCTAACTTAATGTTCTCTCTTCTCTCTTTATCTTTCTTTATTTTTTTTTTAAGGAGTGAACTAGCTCGGCCAACCCGTCGGTTCAATGGCGGGTCGACGGGTTGGCTCGGTGGTTCATGAACCGCTGGTTCAAGCGAATTCGCTCTCTTGAACACCTTAGGCCCTAGGGGTTCGCCGAGGTGGGGGTGTGATTCGGCTGGACCTCCCACTGGCTGCGTTAGTTCATGATTTAGAATCAACTTTTACACCAATTTATCTAGAGATAATGGCCTTGATAGATTTGTACTTTTATGATATACTAACAAGTAGTTTGTAATATACTAACAATATATCAAAGTTTGTTAGATTTTTATTTCTTTTGTGTAGTTGTAATTTTATCATAAACTGTTTTAAGAAAAAAGCTTCAATATAGAAAACTGAAAATCTTTTAAGAAAACCTTTTAAAAACCAATTATGTAGATAATTTCTTTAAAATGATCTATGTAGAGGGTAGAGATGATAAGTTAGAAGGGATTGTATGCATACTTACTTTATAAATTAAAAAAATTATGTTAAAACATTGAATTTTTCACATATTTATGTTTATGCTTGTTTAAATAGCTAAAAAACTAATTGAAATGATATATGATATTGTTAATTTTGAGGGAAGCCCGCTTAAAAATGATGTAGGAAGGCACATGAGAAGAAAAAGGAAATGAAGTTTGAAATAGTTCCTATTATTAATTTTATTGGTGGCATGCAGAAAAAGCTAGCGCACGTTTTTTTGCTATTAGTGTTTTCATATGTCAAATCGGTTTATATTTTGTTAATGAACTGGCACAAATTATGGACGAATAAATTTTATTGCATAGTAGCATTTATGAATTCTTCATTAATTGTTTAATTTTTTTTTAGATCATTCATCACAATTTTTTTACAAACTAGTTTATCTTTCTACATGAGCCATTGGTTCTACTAATTTGATTGTAACATACTTCTTATATGTATGTCGTTGGGTTTTAATTACTATAGAGGGGAATACATGTGTTGATTAAAAAATTAGAGTTAGTTATATTAAGTATTAGTAGATGTTTAAGGTAAAAATAAATGAAGGTGCATTAAAAAAACATCATAATTTGGTGACATTTCCTCTAACCTTAGCAGTTTCATCGGATGATTGGTACTTGGATCCCGAATTAACATAGAAGTAGCAGATAATTCATTTTATTTTGAATTTGCTTTCTTTTCCTCAATTTAGAACTTGCATTTGGATTGTTTATACATTTAAGGAAATTACTCAAACTCTATATTACTCTAAACAATTAGAATAGAGAGATAAAGAGCTTCATATTAAATAAATGGTTATCCTACTGGTAAGTATAAATGGATGATTTATTTATTAATTATATGTATGCTATTATCTTGTTTTTAATAATCTTATTAAATGATTTTCAGTATATTGGAGCAATGAAGTAATAATATTTTAAGGATAACATCTTTATGGAGTTAATATGGATTACCTTCAAATTCTTAACTTATCCTCGATTTTGACTCAAATTATAATTAATTTTTCAACTAAATTTTTTTCATGTTATTATAACTTCACATTTATTTTGGTATATCATTTTCAAATTGTAAAGTAGTGGATCTTTAGCCTATTTTGATTAGGTGGATATAAAAAATTATGATTTTTGGAGCATGATAAACGACCAATGGTTAGAAGATCAAGTTATTTGAAATTTTTTAAAGAAAGATTTTATATTATTTTACTAACTGATAATAAATGACATAGGTATTAAGTTTAAAATTGTGATTCTTAATATTTTTCGTTTATATCACTAAATAACATTTATGGATATGGATTATGGATGTATATATAGCAATGCTAAAAATGAAGGAGAAAAAGGAAAACTTTGCAATGACATACTTTTTGACAAGAAAAGTTTTAGTGTTTATTTTTTTAAGCATTTTATTGTTTTTATAAGTTTATTGAATATCCATGACACCCTTTTAGCAAAGATTATTTATCTAAAAGGATTTCTGAAAGTTATTCATACACACAATTACTATACTAATGTGCACGATTAGTTAGGTATTTTAAATGTAAAGATAAAAGTATGAATTACTTAAGCTAATTTGAAAATGTACTATTGAGCTCTATCGATCTAAAGTGAAACCTAAGATGAGCAAAAATTGAAAACACTTTATTTTTTAAGAATACTTAGTCGCATAAATCCATGTACATTATATTTGTTCTAAATGGTAATAGATTTGAGAATAAAAATGTTTGAAACTATTGTTTCTGCTGTATGGTCAAAATTTAAAGGATTATTTTCAACCTATAAGAGTTATTTACTAATTTATCAATGTTTAAGAGCGTGATTTGGAACATTTAAAAATTTTAATATAAAATTCACATAAATCAAAGTATAAGGAGTCATTTGTATTTTCCTTAAAATATCAGTTTATGAATTTGAAAAAAGATTTCAATTATTCCCATGATTTGTATGAAGGAAGACAATGTTTGTACATATAATAAAAAATGACATCATAGGAATTTTCTATTAACACCCTTTTAAAGAGACAAAATATTATTATTATTATTTGACGAGAAAAAGAGGGGGAAGGGGAGGGGGAAGATTCAATAGTATTAGCATGCAATGTAAATTGACAAGTAGTGTGTTAGTATCATTGACTCTTTTCTTTTTTCATAAATAAATCTTAGTTACTTGTATAAGTAATTTAGATACAAATTATACCTTAATTTGGGTACAAGTAAAATTTTAATTACTTGTACATTTGCAAATACATATGTTTATTTATTTACCTAAACTAATTAATTAGGTACAAGTAAATTAGTTAATTTAGGTATTTGCAACTGTACCTTAACATTTTATAAATTTTCAAATAAATCTTAATTACTCCTTAATTCTTAGTTAGGATCATTAAAGGTTCTAAACTACACCTTAATTTAGGTATAAGTTATTACTTATATAAGTAATTCAAATTTATTTTTGTTAGTCTTAAACTTAATTTTTGCTTATTTATTAGCTTATTAACAAGTCAAATTAAGATAGTCCTAAACTAAACTAATTACTTACAAGTAAAATCTTAATTACCTGTACATTAGCAAATACATATGCTTCATTATTCCACTCTGGCTTATTTATTTATTTGAAAATTTATTGGCTTTTTTCATTTTTCATTTTCTCTTTATTTTTCCACTTTATGATTCTTTTTCTCCTTTTTTTCCATCTTTTTTTATGTTTTCACCTAATGGCTATCTTAAACTAAAATAAAATGACAAGAATGGAGTATTTACAAATGTTTTTAGTGAAGTATGAGTATGCCTTTTGTTGAAATTTGCATGAAAAACAAAATATTAATGTATATACGTTAAATCAATATGTTTGCATGTTCTTGTTGCTATGAAAATTTTAACATGTTTGTTTTTTTTTTTGGTATTGTGTTTGTTGCTTGTTTGATGCCTTTTGAATTAAGGCTTTTTCTAAAAAATTAATTTCCTATGATTAAAATAATTCTAAAAAATTGATTTCTCAAATTTAAACTTTTCTTAATGTTTTCAAATTAGTTTTTTTTTTTCTCTTAAAAGTTGATTTTCTAAAATTAGAGTTTCTCTTCATAATCATTTTCTCATAATTAGGTTTTTTGAAAAAAAAAAAAAAAGGTTCTTAGTACATTAGAGTCTTTCATAAGATCAATGCTTTTCACAAAAAGTGGGTTTCCATTAATGTGTTTTATATGGGAGAAGAAAACGTTGAAAAACTCAAAAATCATAAAAAAAAAATGATAATTAGAAAAGTTCACAATTCTAAACAACTTTAAAAAGACAACTATGATGATTAGGGTGGGTATAGTTGATACGAGGTAAGTACACTTATCAGTTTTAATATAGCAGATGTTAGTCTTAATCAATCCCTCAGAAACCTTGAGTACTAATACTAACCTTAGCTTTATTATCTAATCGAAAAATTGTGATGGGTTGAATGAATTAAAAATACTAAAATTAACAAATGAATGAAATTATGAGACTTAACAAGGCAATTTAGGAAGTGATAAAATTAAGAACTACTTCAAGAAGGCAGACAACGTATTTATGTATTGTTTCTCCTAGTGTTTAATATGTGACTACTAAAAATCTATCAAATTTCATCTCTATTATTCTTAATCGAAAGGATTCATAATTGAAGTTAACACCTTTTTCAAGCATGTTAACCTTAACTCTAAATTATTTATCGAAATTTCTTCACTTAGTAATATAATTTAGAATCGCATTAATATATAATTAATTTTCATACAAAAGAACAACTTTTCGAAAGAATAATGTATCTTATCTCTAAGTACACGTGTAATTCTAGATCTCATTACTCATATGATTTTTCAATCATCATGTATAATATCATAGAAATATCAATTAACGATAAAAACACATAATTGAATCAAGAAAGATAGAAAATTTACTGAAAAATTATCAATAAATCTAATAGTTACATGAAACCTTAGGTTTCACAATCATAAATACATGAATCTTAAGTTATCATGATAAAATTAAAAGAAAATTGCAGCAAAATCAAGAAATAAAATATAAAAAATTCCTTTTTTCGATGAGAAATCTCTTTGATGTTGAAGTTGGGTGTTGCTTCTACTTTTTTCTCCATCCTCTTTTTAAGTCTCTTCTCTTTTGAATATCCAAAATTTTATGCAAAGCCCTCATAAGTTCTTATATAATGTATTATGAAGTTTTTTTTTTTTCATCACTAAACACAGCTTGGGATATAGTTGTGTCTCTAGGTTATGTAACTTATTGACTTTGGTGCAAAAAAAATCATCTTGGTTAGACACAGCATGGGGACTGTCATGATCCTAAGAGAGTCTAGTAGGATTGCTTAAAATTTTTATATCATGTGTGTATCCATGATGCGAAAACCATCTTATAAGTCAGAGATTGTAAGATTTTAAATGATTAGTCACTAAGATTTTCGATTTTTAACTAATTAACTTATTATAAAATATAAATAACTATAGATATTTAATATTCCATAGTTCATCAGAACCATAGAGAATCGGTATCTTCTACTAAATACTAAGATAAAGTAAAATAACTTAATAATTTATAGGAAATACTATATCACACATAATCTTATCATGTAAATATTTTCTATATTCACTATATACATTTCAATCAACTCTAACATTATTAAACTTATCTTCAGTTTGTATTCTGCTCTTAACGTTATCCCAATCCCTGCTTTAAGGAGCCTGCAAAATAAACTATAGAAAAATAAGTAAATCACAACTTAGTGAGTTTGTTCCTCACTATTACCTTTTAAATAAGTTATTAATCATTATTAGCACCCATACAATCTATCTACATGCAAAATGAATGCAAGCACAATGAATGCAAGCAACACATCCTTAAGGATCTGGAATTATGGAAGGTATAAATTTACGTCGTATATACGTCGATTTTTCCTCCGTACTTATCCATATGGAGTACCTCTAATTAACTGTATGAGGCTGCTTAGGGGCATAGTCTCACCAGACAATATTCGACTATTACGTTAATCCGAGAAACAATAAGTAGTATAGGTAGACCCCAACTAGGGCTGCTCACCAAACATATCAAAGGCTCCTTGAGCACACAAAGCGAGTCCATCTTGCAATCAACATATATCTAAAGCCCTATGGGCACAAATATGTGAGTCCTTTTGCAATTAATTTGAGATACTATACTAGTTTTGCTTTAACAATAAAAATATCATTCATGGGCACTATGAGCCCTTACAAAAATCATACAAATTATATTTAAGATTGGGAAAATGTTTACCGTCTAAAAAATCTACAAAGCTAGTACTCTCCATTAATATATCAATTTGGTTATAGACATATAATAGATATAACTAGTTATTTTAGTTGAACAGTTATATTTACCAATTTAAGAAAATGATCACATAGATGATTGCAAACAAATCGATTAGTCATTCAATCAAACAATCAATGTTAGACAACAAGCAGCATACAAATAACAAACAATAAGCAGATAACAGATCATAAAAACCCTCTGACCTAGGTTAATGCTTAGTCTCCCGGCTTTTGGAATTTCTAGTTCTTGATAATTGGATACCTAAAAGATAAATAAATCTATAAGTATTCTGAAAAACTAAGTCCATCGATTAACTAAATATCTATTATTATTTGCCTAATTCCCCATTATAATCTAAGTATGGTACAAATATAGTTTAATTTAATTCTTTTAACTATTTTTCTTGGTTTATCTTAAATTTTTAGTCGCGTGTAACTTTTTTGTTTTAACTTCGATTTTTATGAACTTATAATCGATCTTTATTGTTTTTGAATATATTTTTGTATAACGGGATCTATTTTGAATGTTATAACCTACATTTTCCATTATAGTGTAAAAATATTATGGATTTTATTTTTTCAACTTAAATAATTATAAATTATTATTTTAAGCTTTTCTTTGCATATTTTCGATTTAGTAAATATTTAATTCTTATATTTTACCATTTTCTTATTTTTGCGTTTACTTAATTATAATTTACATATTTTGCTACTTTTAAGGTTTAAAACTTATTTAATTCATTTTTACTAGTTTATTAGTTTTCTAATTAATTAATTAATTTATTATTATTTTTAATTACGAATTTNTCAATAAATATAAACTAAAAATTCTTTTAAGTGTTATATTTCAACAGTAGAAATTTCTTTAGTTGCATATAAAAATATTACTATATATTTTATAAAAAGGTTTGATTCGGTTTTATGAATTGGTTTGGTTTATTCTTCTAGATCATCCATAAATTAATGGTTTGGTTAAGTTTGGTTTGAGAATTTTCACACAAATTATAGAAACACTACATGTTTGGTTCGGTTCAATTTATGAACTAGTTCAGTTTGTTTTTTTTTGCCCCAACCCTATTGAGAACATTCCAAATGGTAGGCATGGTTGTTAAAATTACGAGTCAAAAATATATTTCTATGAGTTTATGATTTTATGATATTTTTCTTAATTAAAATTGATTTAAAATAATTTATGTACAGAATTTCAGTGAAGTTATGAACTTTTATAAATGATTCTACATTTTATACGATTCTGTGCATTCAAATGAATAGTAGAATCGTGATTTTGACAATCGTGATGGTAGGTTTCTTAAACATCTCTTGAGTGATCCCAAAATAATTAAAAAAAGATAAAAAATAAAATTTTTAAAAAGTGTAAAATAATTTTAATAATTTCCCTTGTTTACTTATAGAATTTCATCTTTTTGCGTAAAATACCTTTTATCTTAGGTTAGTTAAGGCTTTTTTGTCTAAAGGAAAGTGAATATTCCTATTTATTCGAAGGTTCTTACTTAGTAATCTTTGGTGCTTTAAACTAAAATCTCATGCATGAATTTTTTTTCCCTCAATTAGTGGCTTAGTTAATATCATCGAACCCTTTTGATCTAAATTTTCTTCCTTTTTTTTTTCCTTGATGTTGGTTGTTGGAGACTGTAATTATTTTCAAAGTAAAAAAAGATTTCTTTAATTCTTATCAAGCAGTTTATAACAAATGGACTGGATTAGTATATATTAAAATTAAGGAAAAAGGTAAAATGTTTTAGGTTTAACAAAAATAATGGGCGAACCTTGACCATTTGCCTTAGTGTTTAATATAGTGCTAATAACTATTAAACGTTTCAAGTGCCAGTATTAGGTATTACGAGTTGGTGTTATCATGAAATTTTGGTTAAGGTTAGAGGTAACCTATAAAATTAGCAAATATAAGCTAAGAATGTGCACTAAAGGTGATTTTGATGTAGCCATTTCGATACTTAAGTAAGTAAAATGTTTAAGAGAGGGTAAATGCATAAATGCAAGTGAGAGAAAGTGAGAGTTGTAATCCTTGACTAGTAACTTTGATTGCTATTTATAAGTATGGTTATAGTGGAGGAGATATTCAAGATCTTCTTTTTTACTTCAAATTTTGTGGAGAAGATTTTAAGATAGGTTTATGCTAGCTATGAACTTTCCTTTTCTACCTCGACTATTCTCACCTAGTCTTCTCTTAAACTTATGGATTGAGCTTGAGTCGCATGAACTTGAAGGCACTAGTTACATGGAGCTGAATAAAGACGGAAGCTTAGAAGATGTGTTCTGATGAGGTTAGCTGAACTCTTAGGAGTTTAGTTCATGCTCTAGCAAAGTTGTTCTTAAAGTTGGAAGCTTGCCTTAAGATTAAGCGATGTCAATCGAGCTCAAGTGATGTTGGTCTAAGCTTAATGGGCTTGGCCCATACTCTAAGGAGGTTAGCCTAGACTTGGAGGCCCATATTTAACATAGCTTATCAATAGTTGAAAAGCAAATTGTTATGGTTAAGTGATAAGCTTCCTGTTATATACCCCATTTAGGAGCATTCTCTTTAAGTTTCAACAACCTTTAGGTGTTAACCTATACTTCAATGATAGTAGCTAGATTTAAGGGTTGTTCTCATCCATTATAAGTGAGCATTTGACCCTTAGTAACTTAAAGTTATCTTCTTGTAACATTAAGTTACTCCAATGATGTTGGTTAATCAACTTGTCATCTTATTGGTGGGATCATTATTTTATTTTAAATACTCTCTTTTACTAATACAATTGCTAAGATGTAGGTGTGATGATCTGGTTAATGGTGTTACGTGCATTTGACATAATCTTATGCTTTACGTAGCTTTAGAGGTGAAATGTGGAGGTGATACATGGAAGATGACTCAAAGATAGTGGTTGAAAAGAGGAATAGGTAATTTTAGTGGGCTCATATGTATAGGTGAGAGATGAAATATGTTAAAAAATCAACCATGTTGCTTTTAAGTGGAAGTGACCTACTCTTCATGTAGGCTTTATTTAATCTTCTCAATGCATCGATCTTAATAGTCTTAATATATAGACCACAATATTTCTGACCCAAATTGTATTTAGCTTTTAAAGTTTTATATAAATTTCTTTTTATATATTTTTTTCCAATTATGTCACGATTTGGAAAATGAATGATTTAAACCTGATTTATTTTGATAGGATACTGATATTATACCATTAGATTATAATAACTTTACTATTAATATACATAACAAAATATCCTTGTTTAAAGAAAGGCTTTTAACTGTATTAATATATCATGTATTTGCATATCTTATATATAAATACTAATAAAATTTTAATACATAAAAATATAAATAATAGTTTTTTAAAGCACATATACTATTATTTGCACTAACTTACATCTCATTCAAATGCTTATTAATATAATTGAATATTTTTTTTTTCCTCGCTTATCTTCGGATGGCCTATATCAAGTACGACACTATGGTTTTTCTCTTTTTAAGCCAAGCACATGTCCATTATGCTGGTAAAGGCAACACATAGTACACGCTCAGGATCCTTCCTTCAAACGTAAGGTCAAATCCATACAGTGGAGTCGCGGACACCAGAGCGCTTTCCGCGCAATTTCGCTCCCCATGGCTCACATTAGCAACGAGCCACGAAGCATGGGACTCCCAGTGTCATCGTTTAACAGTCCCAACTTGTATTTTGAATTTATTCTCTCTCTCTCTCTCTCTCTCTCTCTCTCTCCGCCCGTTCTATATAAACTAACCCTCCTTAAGCCCTGATTTTTCCTGCAAACTTTCCTTCCATAATTTTCTCGAGAAAAATGAATGTCACAGCTCCGAATCCACTCATTATCCATCGGAAGAACCAGCAATCTCCACTTTCCAGGTTTCTTTCATATCTCTCTTGCAGAGCCCATAAATCTCTATTCGATTTAGCTTCGTATTCGTATACTTGCCTTATAGTTACTTAGTTTCAGCTGCAGAATGCGTGTTAGTTTATCGAGCTCCTGGATTGTGTTTTTCTTATTATATTCATGTCGAGTAGTGCATCTTCTTTTTTCAATGCTTTTTTTGATTAACTTTTCATATGTTTTCATTTTAGAAGAAGTGTGGATAAGTCGCGGTTTCGAGTTGAGGAAGTATGTCGATCTTTCATTTCATTAAGCTATTTGCTTAAGTTTTGTACTAGTTTCATTCTGAGGAATGTGCATTTTGGAAGTACTATTCTATTGACTTTTGATGTGTTTAATTAGTTAGGCTTATTGCAGTAGGGCGTAATTTGTGATTAACACAATGTTTAGCAATTTTTGATAGAAGAGAAGTGTGCTTTAAACCATTGGAAATGAAGAGAATGCAGTGGAAATTTCTATATGTTTTTAGAAATATAAGAAAGTAACTTATGTTATGTTTGGTATAAGGGAATAAGTATGAAATGAAATCTCTATGCTTGGTTCCACTATTTTACTCATGTTTAGAAATGTTTTTAGAAGCTGGAATCACGTATTGGTGATTTTAGCTTTAAGGGGAGTACAATTCCACCTTGAGGAGGTGAAACAATTCCTTTCCACTCTCATTAATAGAAATTTATAATAATAAACTTTTAGTATATAATGTATATTTCATTGAGTATATTTTTGATAAACACCACTATAATACATGAATAGAATGAATGAAATTTGTAGATGATTTAAACATAGGAATGAATCTGTCATTCCGTTGCCAATTCCATTCTATTAAGGAAATGGATGGGATGTTTGTATTGTCTTTTTTTAGTTGGTAATAGGAAAAAAAGGGAATGAACTTAGTGTTTGACAAGTTTACTCTTATTATATTTTGATAAACATTGTTATAAGGGGTAATTTTATAACTTTCATTTTATTTACATCCATTTCCACCAATTTTATAGGTTTTTAAGAGAAATGAAATGGACTTCAAGTGGAAATGTTTTTACTTGTGTGCTTCCATTTCTACCCATTTTTTACAAGTTACTTAAGTTATCAAGCACTTGTATTTTTCATTTCCATTCATTTCCTTCCATTCCCTCTATCTATCCAAACAGAGCATGAGAGTTGAAAAAATAGTTCAATTTATTGGTCCAGCGTTCCTTATTAGGCTGCGCTCAAAGCCTTTAATGTTACATTTTTTTGAGAAACGTGATATTTCAATGGTATTCTATTGACTTTTGATATGTTTATGTTGTGAGGGTTATTAAAACAGTGTGCAAATTGCAATGCCAGGCAGAGAATGTATGCTAATTCATCTAGTCAGCATACCATTTTAAGCTATTGCCTCTTGATGTGATTATGCACGTGGAGTTATTGTAATAGTTGATCTTGGTTGAGTAAGTATTTTAATTTGTGGATCCAGTGTTCCGTCTTATGCTTGCACCTTAAATTTATCAGATTGGTTTCGAGAAATGTGATAGCTGTAATGGTATTCTATTGATTTTTGATATTGTCATGCGGTTAGGGTTATTGAAATAGTGTGTAGTAGCAATTTAAGGTTGAGAAAATAGTGATTTGATGTCTCATGTTGAACCCCTATTAATATTTATCGCATGATTTATTCAATAAGTGTGGTACTTGTACTGGTATTTCATAGACTGCTGATATTGTTCAGTAGGTATACAAGCCATGTCTAAAATATGGGGTTTTGAGTTGATAGAGTATGTTTTATTTATTTTGTGTTGATCACTTGGCTCTTTGCTCTAGTTTCTCATCAGATGCATTTTAAGGAATCTGTGTTTTTCCATAATGCTAGCTGATGGGCTTATGTTTCCATAATGAGAACTATTATATCAGGTGTAAAGTGTGATTTTATGTTTGAGAAAGTGTTACAAGTCATCTACTGCGGTGTCAACTGTTGAGCTCTTGGCATTAGTTTCTTATTATATTCATTTTGTGAAATCTGCTTTTTGTAATGCTATTCTATTTACTTTTTCATCACTGCATAATGAGAGTTCCTTAAGTTGTTTAAACGATTCACTAGATTATTTAGTATGAGATCAGAGCTGCATTATTGATATCTGCTTGCCTAAGACTGCATAAATAAATCTTACCCAAAAAAAAAAAAAGACTGCATGAATGAAGCTTCAGCTACAAATGACTCTAGGAACAAATTGTAAGTGCTAACATGAAAATCAGAAAAAGTTATGTTAATGTTGCAAATGAAATGAAGTGGAAATGGAGCAATTATCTCTAGAATGAAGTAGTGAAGTAATGCAAATTGTAAAATGTAAAGTTTGGTGAGGTAAGTTGGACTTAGCCAGTGAGCCCAACTGTTGCCTCCCCAATTGGAGCTATGCCGCTTTGTGACCCCAAAAGAAAAGATAAAAAAATTACAGTTTAGATTATGGAGGCAAATGAGTAGTAACTGTGAAGTTTGAGATTCTATTAGAAGAACTTCCAATTCATTTTTTATGTCTAAACCTCTCTTCTCACTGCATTTTATTTGCCCAACTTATATCTGTAGAAATTGAGCATATGAAAGCTAATTGGATATGAGCTGCCTCTCAAAGTAATACTCTTGGTTTGCGAACAGGTACCTTCCATTGCTAATTTGCCTGTGTTTGCTCTTGGTTGGAGGTACCTGAGAGAAAAGTAATGGCGGAAGGGGAAAGCTCTTGAATGGTATTCTCATTTTCTTTCAGCCTTTTCCCCTCCTTAAAATCCAATCTAGATTTGAAGACATAGTTTTATTTTTTTCTCTCTCTTAATCCTTATAAAAAGCTGAGAAATAGACATCGTGCATGACGATGTTTAAATTGACAATAGTTACATTCTGTCTTTAGTTCCATATTTTCAAAGCGCTTCATCTAGTTCTGATTTGGGTCTTGTATTGACCTGCTTGCATGGTGATTTTCAAATGAACAAAATTGGTGATGCAGTTTCTTCATTCCATTTTGCAGTGTTTCCATCAAGTTGATCCATCTCTGCCTTTTGAAGGGCATTTGAAAAATGACGCAAAGTAGTAAGCAGCCTAAACGGAATCAGCGTTCAATAAAATTCAGGCAGCAACCGGTAAAGGGGGTGCCCTTTGAACTTACCGAGTTTGTCCATGAAGTGTGCACCCCAATCCATTGCAACAATTGTGAGCAAAGTGGAAAAATTTCTAAGCCAGAGCCCACCAAAATGCTGACCACAACTGAACTAATCTCTGCAATTGGCCACATATGGGACTACACAAGCCAGTCCCTTGCTCTTTTACAGCCCCAAAAAAATCGGGATGAGAGAATCACAAGCTGTCAGAGAGTGGATATTCTGGATGTTGCAAAATATGAGAAAGAGAGCAGCACATCCACTTCTTTAAATAGTAAGCATCTAAATGGTAATTTAGATGCCACTTGCCATTTTTCACCCATTGGACAGCTGAATGTGGACTTTCTTAAAGCAATTAACAGAATATCCTTGGCTAGGTTGAATGATGGCCAAGTTCTGCTAAGAAGTTTTCTAGGGTATCAAAGTGAATCTACTGAATCATTAAAGCAAAATGGGATCTCAACTTTGAGAGTCTCGTATGGAATACGACATATCTATGGGTGGATGGAGGAAGTAACTTCGAAAGAAAGAGAAGGCTCTGTTAGCTGTTCTGTGATTGAAGGTCCAACAAGAAGTAGTAGTTTTCCTGGAGATAAAATTATGCCTGTGGACTGCACATCAGAGCAAGAAAATGTGGGAAATAACCTTAGGAAAAGTACTGATTCTTACATTGACTCTATAAACTCCAAAGATTTACCGACTATTGGCGGGGAAATGATGACAACAGATGCAATAACAAACACTTCTCTGCATTCTGATTATTATCTCAGTGCCATTGATGGACATGAAAGTATTGGGGCAGATAATAATGTTTCAATAGCCCCAAGTTCTAGTCTCCATTTGGATTATCATTTACACTCTCTAGGTGAAAGCAATGTTCACGAAGGATTTTACAGGAGGGCTATTATTAATGATCTGTTGTGGAACAGGAAGCATGAAGATGATGATCCTGCTGTAGGTGGAAAAAGTGAGATGGATATCTTACCTCCTCATCATAAATCTGAGGTTGCTTTTGCTAAGCAAGAACACGCGTTTGCTGGTGCATTTGCTGGAATTTTTGTGAGCCTCTGTTTGCACCCAGTTGATACAATCAAAACTGTCATTCAGTCTTGTCATGCTGAGCAGAAGCCTCTTTTCAATATTGGCAAATCAATTGTCTCTGAGAGAGGTAAGTTGTGCATTCAGTGAGAGTGCCATTTACTTTTACCTAAGAAAAGTGCAAATGTGTGCTGGTTTTTATCTGTAAATTTGACAAATGGAAATGAAAGTTGGTCTTTTATGCTCACCATTCTAGGGTTGACTGGGCTTTATCGAGGTCTCTCAAGCAATATTGCCTGTGCAGCACCAATATCTGCTGTTTATACTTTCACGTATGAGTCAGTTAAAGGCACTTTGCTTCCTCTTCTGCCAAAGGTGACTTTTATATTCTCTTCTGCCAACTTTCTTTCTATGGTCATTTTCCTTCTTGCTTGGCCTATCTATGTGATTTTGTTTTGCATGATTTTCACTTATATCTTTGGCCAGCAGATAATCCGACCCTGTAATATGTTTGCTGTTGGGATCAATGCTGGGTAAAATGAATTGAATTGGAAACTGTTTTAAGTTATATTTAACTCATCTAAAGTTTGTAGTAGTAGATATAGGTATGCTTTAATATGTCTTTTAATCTTTCTTATGTGGGCTGAGACATTTTTCTAGACCCATTACTTGAAATATTGAAGACTGGTGAAATGACAGATGTAGGGATTCCGATGTTGTATCTTCTGAAAAATTCAATTTACAACATATTTATTAGACTGTTAAGCTAGTTGGTGTAGGTGTTGTTTTATATTCATACCTTAAAACTCGTATGTTTGGGCTGAGAAACTGAATGTAGCATTGCATGGAAAAATAAATGACGGTGAAATGACAGGGGATTCAAACTCAGGATCTCCTGCTTTAATATCATGCTGAATTTAATCCATAACCAACTTATTTAAAACTTAAAAGGTTAAGCTAGTAGATGCAGGTGTAAATTTATATTTATACTTGAATAAGAATGTAATTCTTAATCCAGCCCATGAAACTGTAGTAGTCTCATTATCAGATACTTTATGTAGCTTGAGAGAGATTAGCATTGCATTTGTTATGATGCAGGAATATTATTCTGTTGCCCATTGTCTGGCAGGCGGTTGTGCTAGTATTGCCACTTCTTTCATATTCACTCCCAGTGAGCGCATAAAGCAGCAGATGCAAGTTGGTTCTCATTATCATAACTGCTGGTATACCTTATAACCCAGTTCCTTTTGATCTTTCATCTTCAATGGTAAATGTTCTCTCTGGGTAGTACTGGAGGTCGCTATAATGTAGGAAAAATTTTCTTTGGCTATCATCCTGGCATCCTAAGTTAAGAATCTTATTGTTTTTTCACCTGGTAGCTATATGTCACTCATAACTTGTATCTGCTCTTTTGGCCTGTCATATCTCAAAAGTTAATGACTTAATATTCCTTTTCTCATTAGTTGTGAATGCTGTAATTCTAGGAATGCATTGGTTGGAATAATCAGGAAAGGTGGTCTACCTTCATTATATACTGGTTGGGGAGCTGTTCTGTGTAGGAATATTCCTCATTCAGTAATCAAGGTAACACACACAAGAGAGATTGAGACTGATATTTGAACTCTATTCTGTGGATCCTTTACATGATAAGTGATAATCTATCTTGCTATTTCAGTTCTACACATATGAAAAGCTAAAAAAATGGATGCTTTCCTCCGCACAGTCTGGCTGTCAACCAAACACATGGCAAACGGTACCTTAATTCTAATAGACAACCAATTCTAGCTTTCAATTGATTACTTTTTGTGCATATGGTACTCTAATAGAGGTGATGTGTCTGCAATTCTGCAGCTTATTTGTGGAGGCATGGCTGGATCTACTGCTGCTTTTTTCACTACTCCTTTTGATGTAGTGAAGACTAGACTGCAGACCCAGGCATGTAGATTCTGTCTGGAGCTCAACTCCTCAATATAATCCTTATTGCTGCATCTTTCTCAACCGAAACAAATTTAATTTAGGATATTGCACTACTAGTTTAATTTTGTTCTTATTTCAAACCAGTACTCTTCTTTCTTGTGATATTAGGAGAAACCAATCAACTGAAGTGGTTCATTTTCTACAGAATATGTGAGAGAATTAATAATGCATTTATCTTTATTTCAGTGCTGCAGGTTGTAACCTTTTTCTTGTAATTTTCTCTTTGAATGCGCTGTTTCAGCATTTGTTTTAAGAATTAAATTAGGAATTAGTTGGATAATCCTTCTCTATTTATTTTTCCTTTCATTAGAGCCTTAAGAGGACAAAAAATTAGGTTCATGTGGAAATGTAAAGTAAGGTTTGCTAAGAAACCCTTTCAAGATGTTCTCAGTTGAAGTATTACAAAGTTTCATGAGCTTTTGAGTGAACTATGCATTGATTTTGCTCTTAATATGCTGAATATTTATGCAGAGGCCTGGTTCTGTTGGAAAATATGACGGTGTATTTCATGCAATACGGGAAATCAGCAAGCATGAAGGTCTGAAGGGCCTATATAGGTATAGTACACAACAAAGATGCAATTATATTTTCGTGTACATGCTTTCGGATCATATGTATTGGAAATATAAACCCATTTATTATACCTCACTATTGCATAATGAGCAGAGGGTTGACTCCAAGACTGATTATGTACATATCTCAAGGAGCCATATTCTTTGCCTCATACGAGTTGTTCAAGAGGGTGCTTTCTTTGGATGAGAAGAAAGTTGATGTTTTAAGAATTCGTCATAATGAAAATAGTGAAGACGGTCTCACATGACGCACAGCAGCACTAACCTTGTCAGATGCTGCTACCCTCTTTTTTGTCGGTACGGACAGCATCCAATTACTGCCTGGGTAATGCAGTTCAATTTGGGACATATTTGGCTTGTTACTTCATCATTCCTGGAGAATTTACCTTTCCAACGGAAACGGCTAACTTAAAACTTCCAGCAAACTGCACTAACTGCAGCTTCTGAAATTCCCCATAGATGATCATTGCTCATTGAACGGAAATTATTACAAAGATGTACATCATTCTTCAATAATACAACCAATAACGAGGAATACTAATTTATTTTTGGTTGACCTCTACAAGTTCAAACAAACACCTTTTCTACGTCAGAGCATCGTAAAATTTGTTGGAAGAGGTTGCGTGTTCTTCAGTCTAGCAGGAACTTCCTCATACTTGGATGACCTCCAGGGCAGTCTAAACTTGTGACTCCTCACTCATCATTGTACTGTATTCTGTAATGAACCATTGTTACTTCTAACCCCTCAACCTCAACGTGTCGTATTTAAGGCTTGCAATGCATCCTTCTCGAAGGATTTTCTGTTGTTGTAATACTGTGAACTGTTGTATCAGTTCGTAAAAGAGCAACGAAAATTGTTTTTTTTTTTTCTTACTCTATCAAATTACGCCTATGGGCATGGTTTGGTTTACGGCAAATATATTTTGAGGTCTTGAAAACTGTTGATTAATGCACATCATTGATGTGAATCTACTCTATGGTAAATATGAAAATGGTTTCTTTTCTTTCAGACGAAAAAAACATTATTTCATCACTCCTATGCAGATGGTTAGACGGTGGCATTGTGTGAACTTAGGTGGTTCGCAACTGTGGGAGGCATGCAAACCTTGCTGGTTTGTGACCGTGGATTCTGTGCAACCTTAGGTGGTTTCCAATTGTGGTTCGCAAGCGAACCTGGGAGGTTGGCCATTGTGGCTCTCGTGCAAACTGGATGGTTAGCAGCCATGGCTCGCGATTATGGCTTGTGGCTCTGCTATCAGGTAGTGGTTTGTGGATGTGGTTCAATTTGTTAGGGGTGGGTTCGTGACAGAGGTTTGCTAATGATAGTGGTAATGGTTCTTTTTGATCGATCAAACGGTAAGCTAATTTAATTAAAAATTTTCAAGATTTTTTGCTATTTGTTTTTAGAAAAATATCAAATAGAATTGAAAATTTACTGTTGGTATGGAGAGATGGATTGAATAAAATTGAAATGAATTGACCAAGAATATATATAAAAGAATTAATGGAATAAAGTAGTAAAATATACATTCTTTCTTGTACTATGTAAATATAATAACTAAATATGAATTCGCTTTTCCTTTCATTTTTTTCTAAATTTTTTCAAATACGTTGATAGAAGTATTTATTTATTTTTATTTTCTTTTGTTTTTAGTTTTCGGTCAATTCTTTTGTTTACAATTTTCATCTTATATTCTAAACTAAGCTCAAAGATTGTAGATAACATCTTGGCAAATCTTCGGGCAAAAAAAGAAAAAAAAAAGTATTTATGAATTTTTTAAAAAATCTCTTGAACTGTAGAGTTTTAGAGAACAAAACTTTAATTTATTGTTCACCTTTGTTCAAAGGGTGAATACCTACCCCAACGTCGAAACCTAATCACACTACTATGAGTCACCTCAACTACATCAACCAGCATACTCACCAACTCCATCGACCAGACCTATGAAGGCAGAGGTGATGGCACATTTGCTTTGGAGGTTCTCAAGCTTAGTGGTCGTTGTAGTTCGAAGGGCTCGCTTGGTTGGTGATAGTGGCGGTTAGCATTTGGGTTGGGGATGATGGTTATGGTTAGAGTTAGCGTTTTGGCCTTATAAGAATATGTGTTTTTGTAATTCAATTCCATCTACGTCTATACGATATTATATTTCTAATTGAGTTGAAGAAAGTAATAGCAGTTATTTATCTATCATTTTTAACCAATCAAAAATTTGGTCCAGTTCTATTATATTCAATAGAGTGAACCTCTAATTAAAGCCTTGGTAAAGAATAACTATTTATTATTTATTTGAGATCTTTCATCCGGCTACATAGGAATTTCATTACAAATAAATTTTCAATGGACTTTTGATAAGGAATGGAAGCCAATCTCGTTGATTCATGTGCTCTCAATAAATGATATTAAATAGACATAAAATGAGTAGTTTTTACTTGAATTTAAAAATTATCTAAGCTCCATCATTAATCATGTCGTTGTAGTATAGTGGTGAGTATACCCGCCTGTCACGCGGGTGACCCGGGTTCGATCCCCGGCAACGGCGCTTTTTTCTTCATTTTTGTCTCTCATCGGAGAAGAACCCCTCTTATACAGCATTCCCAGCTTTCATTTCCGGATAAAACTCGTCATTTTCAGTTGCCTTGGCTTCTCGAGTATTCCACACCACACTCATTTCCTGAATTCCCCATTCCGTCCCGCCATTTTCACTGCTTCTTCTACATTTTTTTCCTTCAGCTTCCTCACTCTTTAGCCACCACTAGGCTCTGTATAATTAATATCTGGAATATATGATATATTTTTATAGATGATGCTGTATGGTGTACTGTTTTGTGTTCTATGTGGTTTAATGCTGCAAGTGTTAGAGGATTCATCGATTTCTTAGTTCATTCTTTTTATATAAAAGTGGATCTCGCAGCTACAATACATATACAAATAATATATAGATATTGAGAAAAATGTGAGGGGAATAAATGTAATATAATAAATGGAACGACTAGCCATAATGGTAGGAGTAGAAAATAAAATACGAAAAAAAAGAATGTGATGTTAAAAAATAATAGATAATTATTAAAAATAGTGCTTATATAAGTTTCCTTTTTATAATTAAAGTATTAAAATATTTACATAGAATAATCTTATAAAAAACCTGTTGATAGGCCTTTCTAGCCTAAGCTCTAAAGGCAGGCCTAAGTGTCTCAACATGCTTGAGGTACCTAAGCACTCCTTTGGATAATAGCTTAGCACCTCTAGCAAGCTAATCGGCTTAACCTCCCTACGAATAGCTTAGCATAGGAAGTGTAGTTAAATGTTTAATGCAACTGACACCAACATAACCTACTCATGTCACCTTTGAACACTCCTTTGACCTTGACCGGCAAAAAAGCTTGGAAGCCTTCAATAAAGTCCTTGAGGTGTTTGACTCTTCGGCACCTGAGCCTCAGGAAGTACATGATCCTTAAGGTAGCTAGATCCACGACTTAGTAGACCTATGGCTGGCTTCACTCCTTACTCGATGCTCGACCCGAAGACTATGACACTGTGATTGCTCTGCTCATCCTCTTTCTTTTTCCTCATTGAATGTCGCTTGAGAGTCTAGTCGTTTCAAATATGGTGACTGTTTATACTGATGTGACAATAACTTTTCCCTAGAATCACCAATTAGTAGAAAGGGGCTGATCTTTCTCATCTTGAGCATGCTTCCTTGCATTAAGCATGTATGAGCCAATCCTTATCGACACATATCTTAGGTAGGTAAGCCATATAAATAAGTATGAAGCTATAAGTACAAGGATTGCAACCTGAGCACTCCTTATATACTTTACACTCTTAAAACACTTCCTTTCTTCCAATCTTATTAACTTTAGCATTGGAGGGCTCTCATTGGCATAACCACATGCAATAATTTATCATTCATACATATAAGATGTTTAGTGCAACTAACTACAAGCAAAACTAAATATAGAGTTATCGGGAGTTACTCACTCAGCTATATCTACTAGTTATGATAATTGAGTGGCAAGTCGCCTTCGAAATTGATGTCACCTGATCAAAGCAAACAAGGATAATAAGAGTTTATCACCTTAGGGTCTTACCCTACTCAATTCACTAAGTCTATTGTTCTCCTTTTATTGCTTATTCTTGTATTTTTTCTAGTTATGCTAAATTCTTCAATTGCGTGTAATTTTTTTATTTTAAGTTCGATTTTTACGATTTTACAGTTGGTTTTCATTGGTTTCGAGTATCATTTCACTTGGTGTTGTTAGATTGGAAAGGCAGGACTTGCGTTTGGATGTTTTAGTCAAAACAGTGGCGAATCCTCTTTGTAAGCTTCTTTTCGGTTTTGTTTTAAATTATGGGGGGTTTTTTGCTTTATAAATTTAATTAGTTTTGAGCCTTGGTTTGTTATTTGGGCTTCATTATTCATACGTAATCGATTTCTTAAAGTATCACATTCATTCTTAACTTTGGTTCTATGTTTCTTCTATGAGCTTTTATGTGGGCTTTTATGCCATTTATGAGCCCGGTTCTTATGATGGGCTTATTAAGTATTTTGGTGGGCTTAGGGAATTCTTTAATGGGCTATTCTTAAATCTTTTAGATATTCTTTGGTACTATCTGAGATGGTTTCTCTTGGATTTGGGCTAGTTTTGGGTTCAATTAGGGTTTTTAGGCTTGATTAGTGTTTTAAGCTTTCTATCTTCATCATATTAGCATGTTTGAGTCCAAAATTTCACTTGTCATATTTTTATGATCATTATTCTTCTTAGGACAGATTTGGTCAGTTGAGGTTTGATGCCTTAGGTTCCACTTCTAAGCTTGTTTTAATGATTTTTTCCCTTAAACATCCACTTAAGGAATTAAACTAACTTATCCTTCAACTTAGTACTGACTTAGCTATTGTTTTCACCCTTTTTATTTGATAATTCCTTTCATATTATACTTGTAAAATCTAAAACTTATGGTGGTCATGACTTTAAGGGGCTTGTCTAAGGTTTAAGTGCACTTTTCTCCAATAAAGTATCATAAGCTTGATTATATTACTATTCTAAGGTGTTTTAGTACATGAATATCTTATGTTGAGTCGAGAAAATACTTCCTAAGCTAGTGCTTGCCGATGTCTAGCACCTAAAGGGAGGAAATAGTCTTAGTTTTATTTTAATTATTATTTTTGTGTGCATTTCTTATGAGTTAGAAGCCTCTATTACATTGTTTTAAAAAATACACTTACTCCTGGCTAGATTACATGGATATAGCTACTAGAGCTTTCTATTTTACAAGATAACTCTAAGAAAACTACTACTTACTTGGTATGAAGGACTCCTAAAATGTTAGTAAATATTACATGAAAGGAAGGAGGAGATCTACATATGGGTATTCTAGGGTTAAATAAGAGTGAAGAGGACTTTACTATGCTTTGATGAAGATGGTGGCACCCCAAAAAGGTGTCCCTTTGGTTCCTTGTCCTAGCCCTTGAAACTTGTTACTCCTTGGCCTTTTGAACCTTTATTGAGATATGAAGCTTCTAAGGTGAAGACTCATTGGTTTTCCTTAGGATGGACTAAGCTTGGATGGTGTATGTGCAAGAGGCTTTGGAGGATTGAATGGTGGAAATAAGGATGAATGTGGGGCATGCAGTTGGAGTTTGATCTAAGGGTTGGTGAAGGTGGTTGAGTGAGGTGTTTAATGTAAGAGTTTAAGCATAGTGTAGTGGTGAAATGAAAGAAACACAAGTAGATGGGGTGGGGAGTTAAATGGATGGTTAGGATGGCTTGGTAAGGGTCTTCTTTTGGCTTGTCTCTTGAGGATTGAAATGGGACAAAAAGGGGATTGGGTTGACCGGTTTTTTAGGTTCCAAGGATGGTCATTTGGGTGGGTTTTCTTTCCAAAAGAAAAGTGAAAGGACAACTTCTTTTTGGAGGCTTCAATTTGCGCCTAGAGGAAGAGGAAAGGGTAATTTGCTAAGTCTTCTCAATTCCATTTTTGGTTTGATAAAAAGTGACTTATGACAATTTACTTCTTATAGTATAATTTGTGTGGGGATTTGGGAAGCTCTTGTATCTTCAACCTAGAGATTTGTCCTCTTTATTTCATGGATTTTTCCATTGTAAGGTCATGTGGTATTTGAAATAAAAAAAAAAAGAGAAGGCCTTTGGGGTGGTTGGCGCTACATTAGATGGAAGAAGGTATACAAGTCTCCTATTTCTTACTTTGGTAGATAAAAGTGGCATTCTATGACATATTACCATAAGTGATATACCTTATTTAGGGATTTGGGGTGGTTTAGTCTTGTCAAACCTAAGAATTTGGTTAATCTCCCTAATGTTCTTCCCAATTATTTAGTCTCTTTCTAAAGTCTTATGAATTTTGAAAATGAGTAAGAGGGAAAGGGATCGGGGGAATGGGGGCCTACACTAAACCCCCTCTTGAAGGGTTCTCTCTCTCTTTTAGTTCAATTGTCAAGGCTTAATTAAATAATCTAATTAAAGATGTTTGGAACTTAGCCTTTGACTCTCTTATTTATCAAGTTTTATTTGCCTTTTCACTGGAACATGGAGAAATATAGTAAACAATACATCCTTATTTTGTACCCTAATAACATAATTGTCTTTGTAAACCTTTGTAGAGACATACTATTCTTAATTGCAATATCTAGGCTAACACGTGTAGCATCCTTATTAGACGGGACAGCTTGTTGACAGACATACGAGGATAGCAAATTTTTGTCCATAATTAGGACATGCAAGTATGGCTACTCCCATTGTCCAAAACGGAGGGCTGCCTTTCTTGAATCAATGGTATGGGTTGGCACCACTACCTTCAGTCCGATTAGCATATTAGCACCACTTATTGGTAGCAACGATAGTCAGATGCCATTTATCATCACCTGAGAACTTTTGTTTTTGAAGAACATGGTTGCTTCATAAATAAGACCAGTTATCTAGATAGTCTTTGTCACAATGTAGTTGCTTTTTGACTCTAAACCATTCATATTCAAAGTTTGGCCCGGGAAACTATTAGCGTGGAGGCCAAAAGTTTGAATGTGCCATTTTTTATGTTTATGATGAGGGAGATGGAAGATTGATATTTAGCGGTTTAGGTTTTTCTTTTCTTGATTTCTTTTGTTTTGTTTGAAATGTAGAAGGTAGGTTATATGTATATAAAGAGAGAGGATAGTCGTGACCAAGTTTAAGAAACTATAGGCCCAGAAAAGTTTTCTAAAGATATTGTGGCCTAAAATTTCACTTCAAAATGAAGGTGCTAAAATAATTTGCTAAAAAATTTGAGGCTTGAATTTTCGTAGCAATGAAGTCATATCGGTATCTCACACATCATAGAAGCTAGTATGATGGCAAACACAATACATAATGGTGTAGGTATAATGGTGTTGCACATAAATTGGGCCTCTATACATTTGGGAATGAAAGTGCTAAGGGACTTGTCGAAGAGATTGGGTCTAGAGGGTACTACAAAATTAGGGTGAAAGGTAGCAAGCTTTGTGAAGTGCTTGTAGATGTGCAGCCATAAACATACTTCGAGATACTGTGACTTTATCATACTATGGAGCTCTGGTGAAGGTGGCAAATTGCATTATACATGATACTAGCAAAACATGCTCTTCTATCATACTTAGGATTGAAAAAAGGGCTGCAGAAAAGTTGTATGATCTGTAGTGGTGTGTGACATAACTGTCAAGTTAATTCTATATTTATAGCATATGATTTGTACACATGTAGCTGACATTTCGTTATATTGGTTATCTTTCTTTATTTATTAGCCAAAAAAAGCATCTCAAGTCACTCTTAACCACACATCATAAAATTGATGCCCACTTCTTTAGTTTTGCTTTAGAACACCATGTTTTATTCATTGGACTCCTCTTCTTCTGCCATACTCTCCTACAGACATATTCCAAATGTACATTATTCTTCATTATTTACTTCATTAAAGGCCTAACTTTTCATCGATGAGCTTGATTAATTATTACAACATGGTTAATAATACATCCTTATTTTGGAATGCTGTACAGTATACTGTTTTGTGTTATATGAGGTATAATCCCGTGGGTGTTAGAGAATTCCATCCATTTTTTACTTTTTTGTTAATTAAATTCGAATCTTTTATTTTAAAATGGACCTCGCAACCACAATTCATGTACAAATATTGAGAAAAACGTGATGGGAAAAACATGTAATGTGATGGATGGAACGATTAGTGGAAGTGATGGCGGTGGAGAATAAAATATGAACAAAAAATAACGTGATTTTAAGAAATAATAGATAATAATTAGAAATAGAGGTTATTTATATATATATATATATATAAATATATTTTTTTTTTTTCTTTTCATAATGAAAGTATCGAATATTTAGATAGTATAACCCTATAAGACACCAAAAAAGGGACTTCATATGATAGACATTAAAATATGATTGTTAATAGAAATATGATTTTTTTTAGGGCATTTTGATTTGTCTTTTGTATTTATTGCATTTAAAGTGAATGAGATTCATATAATTTAGCTTTTTAGCTCCATAACTCTATGAAATGCTACTGAAATAGAGAAGGGATTGAATGGATAGTATATATTTTTTCAAAGTATACATAATGTATAAATATCAATCAAATTCGAACATGTGTATTGATAATGGATGATTACTTAAAAATCTATTATACATGTTATCACATGTTTAAGTATAAATGATAATTACATATTGTCTACTTACACATGGTATAGAATCTTTTTTCAATGAAATGTGACTTTTTACCAAAATCTAAATGCTAAAATATTTCCACTTAACTTTTGAAATAAGAGCGTCAAATAATTTGCAACTTTTATCTTACTTAGAGATTAGAAACATATATTATCTAATAATTTTTACTAGAATATTTACTCCTCAAAAAGAATGGAAAATTAACTTAGTTTCTAGTACACAATGTAACCTCTTTGAAGAGAGGTTAGGAGCATATATTATCTAATAATTTCTATTAGAGTATTTGCTCATGGAGAACAAAGGAGGAAATAAATAATAATACATAAGACTGCTGAGGAAATAAATAATACATGTCCTTATTTACCTATTTCAAACAGCAATGAAGCGTTGTCTTATATATATATATATATATATATATTATAAATTGTAACAACAGAAATAAGTTAAGCTACTGAAATGGACCAAACAATTTTGATAAGAGGTAAAGTGTTGTATTTTTTAAATTCTAATTGTTTTTATCATTTGAATTAAAAATTTCGAATCGAGTGGTAGCATGATTTACCCTAATATTTATTACTTATTTCGAAGAACAACGACGTACATTGAGAAATACGAATCCATGAACACGAACAATTCCATCCACACAACTAAAAGCAAGAGGCATGTTAGCGAAAATTCACCGAAAAGAAGCGACGTAATCTTGCATATCCTTATACATACTAACTTCTCTAAACTGATGAAGAAACCCGATACACACGTGCTCCATATAAGTGTATTGATAAAGGACACAAACATCATAAACACGACTTCCTAAACAAATGGAGAAAACCTTAAACAATTTAGATCGCACAAAAAAATAAAAAAAAAGAAGAAATTTCCCACGCTTAGTAGTGACGAGCATCGTAACTGCATCGAAAGGAAGGAAATAAAGAGAAATGTTGAGTTTATGCAAAGGCCTAAGAGAGGGTACACATGACTCCGGAGAAGCACCCCAAATGCAGTTCAATTTTGCGGGATTTTAGCTTGCTTCTTCATCCGGGAATTTACCTTCAGAAATGATCGACTCAAAGCTTCCAGCAGCAGCAGCAGCTACCGCTTATAGAGTGATGCACCTAGCAACCTTCAGCTGTATAATCAGTAACTAGGAATATTGTTGATTCATTTCTGGTCGACCTCCGCAGAATCAAATTCCTTCCGTACGTCAGAGGGCATGGTAATCTCTGTTGGATGACGTGGCTTGGCATGTTGCCAGTTTGAACAGAGCTGGATTGCTCAAGAAGAAGAGCGTAATTCATCTTAGAAATAAAAGGCAATTGAAGTATATCGAAGTCGTTGTAGTATAGTGGTGAGTATTCCCGCCTGTCACGCGGGTGACCCGGGTTCGATCCCCGGCAACGGCGTTTTTCCTTTTTTCACATTGTTACAAACAGTCACCACGAGAAGCATAGGCATACTTCATAAATTCAAGAATAAACGTGCATAATGATGCAATTACGAATCATAATACCCTTAAGAGCGGATCAAAGACGAATTCCCGAGTATCATTATCTACTGAGATTTACTGAAATCGTTTAGAAACTCTAATCTGTTTTGCTTCAAAATTTCTCCCATTTTGAACATGACAACTATTGCAAACTTCTGTCATGTCTTTGCTTCAATTATAAGCCAATCACTTGATACTAAACCTGTTGATGTCTAAATTCTAATGAACTATCGGTGATGAGCTAGTAGAAGCACAAAATAAGGAACCATACAAAGAATAATAAACTTCAGAGTAAAATTCAAAGCTCTGGCCAGGATCATATAAAGGTTTAAATTGAAGGGATAAAAACCGAATTGGGCGGTTCTTTCTCATCTGTAAGAAACATTTTCATGCTTAGCAGCGACGATTATTATACCAAGCTGGCATTGAAAGGACAAAATGAGGTGGTCAAGAACACCTTCCGCTCATCATCCTTCTCCTCCTCCTCCTCCTCCTCCTGAACTTTAGTTGTCTTTATTTTATCTTCCCGGTATATATGTATGTACGTATGTATATATATAACGTGTTTGGAGCTAAATCGGTGTTGTCTTTGTTACAGCATTTTATGAGGGTATCCGAAATTTTAAGGATGTGTTTGGGTGCGGTGTTGTACAAAACTATCACAACCCTATATCACTTCGTATATTTCCTCTAGGAACCATGCAGCTGAAGTTGTTGCAGGAGATATTGCAAGAAACCGACGGGGAAGTGGGATCTATCAGCGCTGCTGATTACTTTCAGTTTTTGGTATTTACCATTCTTGAGAGGAAATTACTGGTTTTATAACAATGCAATGCACTTTCATGCTGACATTGCACAATAAACATATCATCCCTCACGCAACTGCGGAATATTTGATCTGCCAAAGTTCGGCTCCGGAGAGCTCAAAATGCTGACAGGTACTGAAGTGGCTCTACATTGTCTTTTATCTCTAGCCTTTTCTTGCACGATCCATCACAGAACTCCTGGAATCCAAAGACAAAGTCATGCAAAAATAAGAGTAATGAGAAGTGTTATCCAAAAACAAAAAAAGGAAAAGAAAAAGAAAAAACCTCTTAAGCTATAAAAGACTTGTCCCTCCTGATGTTGAGTCTTTTTGGCAACCAAGGGGAAAGAATTTGGCCAAGGGAAAATATGAAAGCCAAGAGGATGGAAGAATTGGAGTGAGGAAAATACTTAGGAGGAAGATAATGCGAAATTGGAGTATTTCGGATTCGGTGATCTAGGTGTCACGTGTAAGTGAACCGCCACTGCGGTCCAAAGGAGGATGCCGCATAAAGCCCTTGGTGTCTACTGTGGCCGAAAATTCCAAAAATGGTGAGTGTTGGATTTTCCTTGATTTTTCTCAAAAATTTAAAAAATAGTAAATCTTATCTAAAAATCATGAAACTTTATATTTTGAGATATTTTTGTATATAGAATTTCAAAATCAAACCAGATTTTTGAGATTCAAAATGGAAATATGAGATCCTTAACAAATCAAGCTTAAAAATGAATTTTGTACTAAATTTTAAAAATAGTAAACAATGTAGTTTCTATTCCAATTTTTGCATACAAGTTCTTAAGTGGGTCTACTTTAATGCTTGGTTTTTGGGTAATTTTGGTTCAGCACGGATTAATAAGCTAAAAGCCTATAAGAGTAATATTTCCTTAAGTAATTTGACTTGCATGTTTTATAGCTTGGTTGTAATTGGGTTTTAGAATATTGAATTAGTCTAGTGGAGTGTGGAAATAAAGGAGTTGGTGCTAAAGTCTGCTAATTTAATGATCTAAGAAGTGTTTCGTACATATAAGAATATAAGTAAGAATGTTTGCTATATGAAATAACTCGGTATTTAGAAACTATGTAAGAAATTGACATAGAGGGTTGGCTAATGTTGTATACATATATGTACTTTTAAGACATTTTCTTATAAATTAAATGTACATATGGTAGTACAGATATGAGATAACAGGTTATATAGAATAGGTATTTTGTAAAGCTCTATTACAAGTTTGGTTATTAACAGATATCGAAATAGATATTTCAAGCTGATTGAGTCGTGTATGCCTTGTGTGGATTATATTTATAATAGCAGCTATGCGGTCAGTTTCTATTTTAGGTTGATTTATACCATGAGACTGTTATAATTCCTCTTATTCAGAGTGTAACACAATATATGACTAACAGACGTTAATAATAATAAAGTTAAAAATATTATCACATATCACACCTATCTGGCATCTACAATATTGTACATATTAATGATATTATACATATCAATACATACATGATAAATATTTTTATTATCATTTGAATATAGGCCGAGTATTACAATGTTATATGCTGTATATGTGTATAATTTATCTTTATATAAAATACTTCATATGATTCGATTTTACATATATTTCTAACCAATATTTTCCTTTTGTTTAACTCAAGTCATATATGCTATATAAAGCTATAATATGAAAACTATGTATATAAATCATGTACGCTATTGTCAATAGTATATCATTAATAGTAGTTTCTCTAGCTCCTAATAATTGTTTTGTTTCGTAACAGTGTAAGATAGAACACATATAGACAGATATATCATCAAAGTAGCCTAGTGTTATGATGAAATACAAAAAGAAGGTCATTTGATCTTTATTGAAACGGAGTACACTTTTTACTCATATTACACCTGAATACATCAGTAGAAGCTTGCCTCCAGAGAAATTATACCAAAGGATATAGTAGCTTGGAGAGGAAAACAGTAAATTGCAAATACATATATTTGTTTCACATACGCTTAGCTCCTTTCTTTATTTTAAAATGAGTGTTTTGTTTACCAATTTTTTTTTGAAAGAATGCTTTTTTATTTTTATATGATCATTTTGGCTTTGATTTTTCATACGTTTTTAGTTTAACATTCTTTATTATTTTATCTAAAGGCAAAATAATAATATAAAATAAAAAATACGTCTTTTCAGAGATTTACATCTAGATGAGGTAAGAAAAAGGTTAAGTACATATGGAACAGATATGATGAGTTGTACCATTGAAAAAAAGTTAAAATGTATGTCCAAAGAATTAACATCTCTCCCTTATAACAAGAAAAATGTGAAGAATAGCCAATAAAACAAACACAAATCTTATTGGCTATTTTATTTGAAAACATCCTTATTTTGGAGCCCGATAATGGAATGACCTGGTAGCTTGACATGTAACTGTATTATAATATTTCCATTCTGATTGTAGAAATCCACATCTTCCTTCCCGCCACCACTCGTCCTTAAATGATTCCTATCCTTATACTTGCAATGTGACTTCCACTCACGACCATAATGAACACTTTTATTTATTATTTATGGAGATAAATAATAAATGAAATTTATAATTACGATATGCCTGTATTTGCAGTTCCTCCAACACGAAAGGATGACAGCCTTTTATTGATCCGATGTCACTGCTATTTATCATTTTTATGAAGTAGGAGCAGGTAAAAACGTTTCCAGGAAGCGTATTCTACTAAATTCATGGATGCCTAAATGTTGGATAAAGCTTTTCAACACCTAAGGTATGGTCTTTTTTTTTTTTTTTTTGTTGTTGTCAGCATAAGCACTACATCCATTTAAGTGATGGGTAATAATGATAGAAGAACCAATGAAAACAAGAACATGTTTTTATGCTTCCTCCATTATTTTTCTTAACATTTACGGAGAGATGTGCTGGGTACTATTGATAGAGGTGAGCAATCATTTTGCGTAGCAAGAGCATGATTGCATGAATGATGATAATAAATTGTCTGACGGGATAAGGTTTGTTGCTAACAATTAGGAAAATATCCAGCAAGAAATAAGCTAAAAGTAACCAAACTTTTCACTATGAAATTTGATTTTTGAAATAAAACATAGAAAACTCTATGTACATACAACTCCATGAGTAATCTCCAACGCTTATTTATAAATATATTTTATTATTAGATGCTGGCCAACTATATAATGAGATGTTATATAAGTATATTTCTATGCTAAAATCGGAAGAAAAACACCCGTCGGTTATCCCGATTACCATTATTTATTTTCTCAAAATATTAAAGTGTTTTGTATTATATTATAGTTTATAATATAATAAAATTAACATAACAGAAATGCACTAACAAAATTAATGACCGACAAACTATGACAGCTTACATGAAATAGTTATACCCAATGGATATTATAAATATGCAACAAAAAGCCCAAAAAAATAAAGTAAAATAATAATAATAATACAATGATATTAAGTGACACAATCTTGATCCAAGAACAATTTAGAGAAAGTAAAACTCAAAATAAAGTAATGTGCAAACATGACTAATTCATATATTATCCGTATGTGGCAACAATGAAACCAATGGGAATTAATGGATTGTTGTTGTTATATATAAACAACATTCTAAATTATTGTTTCTACTCCAATTAGAAGAGAAATGCAATCTTGACCAAATTCAACCATGCACTTTAGAAAAAATGATTGTCTAATGTAAGATATTTTAGTATTTCAAATATTGAGAAAAGAAAAAAATATATTTAATGAAGTGACATTGATCAAATTAAATGAAATAGCTCATGGAATTATATATATATATATATATATATAATTTAGTTTTCGAAATTCCTATGTCAAAAACTAAACTGAAAGTTTATACAAACCATTTAAAAAAAATTAATGTAAAATAGCGTGGAATAGATATTTTAGCTTATACTCATTGAAAGGTATATGTCTTTATTTTTATGTTCATATACTAGCTTTATGAAAGAATCTAATTATCAAGACATTTTTGAAACACTTTAATTACATAAATATTGATCTAATCAACCTCTATATCGTAACAACTCATGCGGACGTTAAATGGATTCGGTATTTGATATATTATAAGATGTCATACATATAAATCAATTTATGAATTAGACCGAATCAAACTGAAGTTTAATGATTTGGAAGAAATTCCTCGTTGAGCCAAACAATTGGGTTCAAAGAGATAAAAATGTGAAGCAAATATTATTGTCTAATTTAATTTTAAGCGAAAATAGAACCAATGCGAATTGCATCTATCCCTAATGAATCAAATAAGACATCATACAATTGATTCAAATATAATTTGAGTATAACATGAATAAGGTGATTCAATACATTGATTATTTAGATTACTTGAACAGTATTATTCTTTTTATATTATTCAAACAATAAGCAATATTATACTTTTAATACAAACTCAAACTTTATATGAAATGGAACTAAAAAAATAAGTATGTTTTTTTTTTATAAAGAAGAAGAATTTTTTTTTTTCCTTTTACTTCTTCACAAGTATAACTACTTGGGTTCTTATGTTGGTAGATTATGATGTGGTGAGTTCATCTAGAGACATCTTTCCACAAATTTAATAGGGAAGTAGTAAGAGATTATGAAAGGGATGGTGGTTTGTTTAGAAGCTTAGCTATCATTACAACTTACCAAGTATTCAAACTGTTCCTCTTCTTAAAGAAGGAGATGCGAATGGAAAGAGTTTGTCTAGCAATTTGTGAGTAGAGTTATAGATGTGACTCATAACAATCCAACAATCCTATATTAATACTTAATATGATTGACAAATGTAAGTGTAGGGGTCTATTAGGCCCAGCCTACTATTTTATTGACTAAGAAGACTTAGCTTACCCTTCCACACATTTTGACCACTTAATTAAGTAATCTCTCTCTCTCTCTCCTTATATTTTCTTTTGTACTCTTTTGAATTAGGATTTCAAGTATTTATGATATGCACTTTAGACTCTTTCTCTATGATGTCTTTTTGTAAGGAAATGATATGGTGATTACTTCGAGTGAGTCAGGACTCCAAGAATTTTGATTGTAATATTCAAGGATGATCGCTTCCTTCTTTTTTACTTTTCTTTTATAGTGTTATCTGATTACATTGTAGTTGCTGATTTGTTATCTGATTTTTTAAATACATAATATACTCTCTAAGTCTATTTGGTTTTCTAATAGTATGCTTTGTAACAGATTATTTGAGTATTAAAAACAGTGCTTATATAAGTTTTATTTTTATAATCAAACTATCAAAATGTTTAGATAATGTAACCTTATAAGAAACCTATTGATAGGTCTTTTTGGCCCAAGCTTTAAAGGCTTAAGCCTAAGTGTCTCGATGTGCTTTGAAGACTCAAGCACTCCTTTGGGCTGATAACTTGGCCCTTCTAACAAGCTAACTAACTCAATTTCCATATGGATAGCTTGGTTCGAGCCCTAGTGTAGTTAGATAGTAAGTGTACCTCGCGCCAACACAAGTTGCTTCGGTTACCCCTAGCACTCCTTCAACCTTGACTAATTGAAGAGTTCAAGAACTTCCAATAAAGTACTTGGGATATTTGACTTCGTGGCACCTCAAGCACCAAGGACCACATGATCTTTAGGGTAGCCAAATCCCAACTTACTAGATCCATGCTTGACCTCAGTCCTAAGAAAATGCTAGATGCTCAGTGCTCAGTCTAAAGACCATGACATTGTGGCTGCTTTGCTCTCTTTCTCTCTCTCTCTCTCCTCATTGAATGCCATTTGGTAGTCTATTGTATGGTTTAGGAACTTAGTCGTTTCAGCTATGGCAGTTACCTATGCTAATGTGACAAGTGTAACGATCCGGTTAGAACTCCTTTGATGTGTACTACGAATAAGAATAGATAAGGCCAGTTGCAAGAGTGGGTTCAAGTTTATCGAAAGCTTCAAAAGGGGTGATGGGGAAAGTGTGTAAATGAATGGAAAATGAAAATGAAAGGTAAGCAAAACCCATGAACAACTCCAAAAGATATGACGTACCAGTGGAACTTTCAAAGACTTACGATATAGCTTGATATGACGTACAAGTTGGTTTGGTGAGGTTATTCGTTACCTAGCCTTACTTAAGGGTTAGGATAAGAGTAAAGTGAGAATAAATAAGTAATGTTTACAAAAAGGGAAATATCTGGTGTATCAATAATATTTTAATTGTTGTGGCTATAAGTACAAGGGGTATTTATACTTGAGAAGTTAAGGCAACTTACTTAAAGAAAAAAAGGAAAAGATAAAAAGGGTATTATCTCAAAAAAGTAATGTATAGAGAATACAAAAGGATAAAAATAAATATTTAATAAAAATAATGATTAGTGTAGCATATTCTACATGTGGTTCTGTACACGTGATAGAGATACATTGGTGATGCCATTAGAGGATGCAGACAAAAGAGTATGAGCTAATCAGTTGTCAGAGCAGGGATGTCGAGAAGGTATGGATTCATTTGAGTAGGAGTGATTGAGGATAAGTTAGGGGTAGCTCTCTTGGTCTCTCGGCAAGAGTGAGGCTGAGTAAGTAGTTAGCTTGGACATGATTGAGTAGGTACGTGAGGTTTAACTGCTATTTATGCTTCTTCAGGTTAGCACATGAATTCTGAGAGATGTGCAGCCATATAGCTCGGCATATAGAGTTGATCGGTAGCAAGGAGATACTTAGCTTTAGTAGAGGTTGGCTAAAGTAGGAAGATTCGCTTTGCCAGTCCCTTTAGTCATCGAGCTCGGCTATGAGTTAAAGGCCCAATAGCCTAATTCTTATCATTCCCTTCGGGTTAATGTCGATTTCAGATCAAATCCGACTGGTCTTCGCCTAGTTCTTCGTCAAGATGATATGGATTGAGGTTGGTAATGTTGAAGGTGTCTAAGACCCCATAATCTTTGGGAAGCTCCAATTTATAGGCGTTGTTGTTGATCTTCTGGGGGATTCTGAAGGGTCCTTTAGCTCTTACAGATAGCTTGTTTCATCTCTTGCTCGGAAACCTTTTCTTGCTCAGGTGCGGTCACACTAAGTCTCTAGGTTGGAATTGTTTAGTTGTCCTACCCTTGGCCTTCTCATGCATATGTCTTGTAGCTTGGTCTATTTCCTGAGTAACTTTGTTGTAAATGTATTGTAAGGACTGTGCTTGAGCTCTTGTGCCAGGGTCTTCTTGCTTGGATACAGGTATAAGGGTGTGATCAAGAGGCAACTTAGGATTAAAAGCATAAACAACTTCAAAGGGGGTTTGCTTGGTGGTATCATATATTGTTCAATTGTAAGTGAGTTCGATCATGGGTAAACAGATGTCCCAATAAGCCAATTTCTTGCCCACTATAGCTCGGAGCAACACTCCTAAAGTATGATTGACTACCTCTATTTAGCCATTTGTTTGGGGGTGATAAGTAGTGTTGACTAGTAGTTTGGCTTGCATTTGTCTCTACAAAGTTCTCCAAAAATGGCTCAAGAACTTTGGGTCTCTGTCTGATACTATACTTCTTGGCATGTCTTGTAACCGAACAATTTCCTGTAAGAAAAGAGAAGTAATAGTTAAAGTATTATTAGTCTTGGAGCAAGGCATAAAGTGTGTCATCTTACTGAACTTATCTACGACAACCATCATAGAGTCTTTGCCTTGGGTAGTTCGTGGTAATTCGAGAACAAAGTCTATACTCAACTTAGTCCATGGTCTAATCGGAATAGGTAAAGGTATTGCTTTCTTTTGCTCGACTTGGCATTTAGCCCTCTTGCAAACGGTTAGCCTTCAATAACTCGGTGTACATCTTACCTCATCCTTAGTTAGAAGAAACACCCACTCAATAGCTCATACATCCTTCTCTCCCCAAAATATTTGGAGAGTCCTCCACTGTAGGCTTCCTTGATCAGTAACTCTTAGTGAATAGGTTAGTATGTATAATTTCCCTCTTCAAAGCAAGTATCCATCTTTCATATGATACTCATCCATTGTTCTTCCATCAACACAACATGCAAGTATGGGTTGGAAGTGTGGATCCCTAGAGTACTATTCCTTAATGCTCGCAAACGCAAACAATCTAGTTTGCAATTTGGTTAAGAGCATATGCCTTCTCAAAAGAGCATATGCATATTTTATTACAAAATTAAATCCCTCAAGGAATTTGACCCACCTCACCCGCTACTTTGACAACTTTGTTTGACTTCAAAAATACCTCAGGGACTCATAGTTAATATAGATGATAAATTCTCTCGATAATAGATAATAATGTTATACTTGCAGTGCTCAAATCAGTACCAAGAGTTCTTTGTCATACATGGAGTAATTTAATTAAGGTCTCCTAAGCTTTTCATTGTTGTAAGCAATTGGTTGGCTTCCCTACATTAGGGCAGCGCCTATCCAAATTCCTGATGCATCATATTTTAACTCAAATATTTTCTTGAAGTTAGGTAAAACTAATATAAGGGCGGAGGTCAACCTTTCCTTCACCTTGGCAAAACTTCTCTCTTCCTTTTCTCCCCATTTGAAGTCAGTGTTCTTCTTCGTCAACTTAGTAAGGGGTACGGTGAGAGTATTGAAATTCCTTAAAAATCTTCTGTAGAAGGAAGTCAGTTTATGGAAACTTCTCACCTCAGCATTAGTAGTTGGAGTTGGTTGCTCGATGATTGCTCAGATCTTCTATTCATCTACTCGTAAGCCTCTTTTACTTATTACATAGCCTAAGAATAATATTTCCTCCTAGCAAAAGCAACATTTCTTAAGATTACCGAATAATCTCTTGGCATAAAGGATATTCAATACAACATGGAGATGTTCATAGTGACTCAGTATGTTAGTATTATACACTAAGATGTCATCAAAGTACACCATGACACATTTCCCCATTAGATTTCTTAGTACGTGGTTCATCAGTTGCATGAAAGTGTTCAGGGCATCGATAAGCTAAATGGCATGACCATCTACTCATAAAGTCCATGTCATGTTTTGAATGCAGTCTTCCACTCATCTCCTAGCCTTATACGAATTTGATGATAACTAGACTTCAAATCAATCTTACTGAAGATCTTAGTTGCACTTAATTCATCCAGTATGTCTTCCAACCTAGGGATAAGATACTTATATTTGATCATTATCTTATTCATTGCTTAGTCGTCAATACACATCTGCTAGGTACCATCTTTTGTCTACATTGGAAGTGTCGAAACAACATAAGGGCTGAGACTTTTCCTAACATACCCTCTCTCTAGTAGCTCATTGACTTATTGTTTAAGCTTAGAAGCCTGTTCAAGACTCATCCAATAGGCTAGTTTATTCAGTAGGATGGTGCCAGGTATTGAGTCAATGCAATGTTCTATGCCTCGGATAGGGGGTAGCCCCTTGGATAACTATTCTGAAAAGCGGTATATTTGTCCAGCAGCTCTCTTACCTCTAGAGGTAGTTCATCTTGCTCCTTTAACTCTAATAGATGCTTGACCAACATGAGGGTGGACACGCCATCTTTAATGGCCTCTTAGAGCTCGGTTCTACTTATCATTAGAGTCTTCTTCAATTTAGGAGCAAGTTTTGCTTGTAGTTTGTTAACTTGACTCGATGGCATTGGTTTCACTGTAATCTTCCTGCCATCCTTCTCAAATACATACGTGTTACTATATCCATCATGAATAACTCTTCTATTAAATAACTAAGGTCGGCCAACTAATACATGTGAAGTGCACATGAGCAGCATGTCATAGAGAATCTCATCAGAGTAATTTTCGATCATGATTGGCAGTAGTACTTACCGAGTGACATGTAGTGCTCCCTTCTCACTCAGGCAATGCAACTTGTATAATCTCGGATGTGCAACAGTTGGCAACTTTAACTTTATGATCAGATAGGTTGATGCTACATTGGTGCGACTTCCATTGTCTACAATTAGCATGCATACATGATTATTCACCTTACAAGTTATATGAAATAAGTTCTCCCTCTGTTCCTCCTTGTGTGAGAACTCTAAGTTCATTGTGCATCGAACAACTCGAATCAATTGATCTAAGTCCTTGGTAAACACATCATCCTCAATCAGTTCATTCTCCTGAGAAGCTTCTTTCTCGGTAGTGCTCTCCTACTCCTAAAGTTCCTCATTAGTACTTTCCACTTCTAACTTCCAGATGTCTCCTTTGATGACCATAGTCCTTTGATTTTGGCACCGAGTAGCTGTATGTCCAAACCCTTGGTACTTGAAGCACTTGATCTAACTTGTCTTCTTACTAGATCCTTGCCCTTTCTCATAAGTTTGGGTTAACATGTCACTTTCTAATCTACCCTTCTGGTCAGTCTTAACATCCCTTCATTTGATTGGATTGGTACTCGACCGACCTCGATAGCTTCCCTAAACAGGTCGGCTAGTCGATGGTTGGGTTTGCAATCAGCTTCTCCTCTACCTTTCCACTTGTTTAGCAATTCGTATGGCTTCATCTATTGTGGTAAATTGTTAGAGTTCTATATGTCCCGAATGTCACTTCTCAACCTAGTAAGGAACCTAAAGATTGTTCGTGTTGATGGTTCCTCCACTTCATAGCGGATTATAAACATTTGGAATTCTTGAATATATTCGTCAATAGTTCGGCCTCTTTGCCTTAGCACTTAAAGTCGAGTAAATGTGTCTTATAGATAAGTATTAGGCACAAATCCGTTTCTAAGTATTCTCTTCATCTTAGGCTAAGTATTAATCTCTTTGTATCCTTCTCATCTCCTCATAGCTTGGAATTGCTTCTACTACATGGCAATATATTTGGAGAACTCAATAACAGTAGTTCTCATTGTCTTGTAATCCTCATATTGGTAATAATAAAAAATACGTTCACCTTCACTTCCTAGTCCAAGTAATCATCTGCACTATTATACCCATTGAAGCTTAGAATTCGAAACTTCACATGGTCAGGGGCTTAGTGTGCTCAAGCTCATTTTTCCTCTTCATAATACTCTTCCTCGTCCTCTTCTCCCAGATCTCCTAAGTCAATCCTTCTCCTCACTTATCCACTTACTCCTCCACCTCAAACTTATTGAGCTGAGTTCCGACCTCTTATAGGTTAGGTAACTTATGGGGTGTTATGCATGACTTCAGTAGGTTGATAAGCTAATGCATGAATAGCTTGAGTTAAATCCATTAGGAGGTTAACAACCTCATCAAGTTTCTCATTAGTGCTTCTAAGGATACCCTAAGATTGTTGGTCATGGTGGACAACACCACTATTGTCATCCCCAACACCAGCATTAATACTTGAGTCTAACAATTTCTCCAAAAGATTTAAATTTCAAACTCCTCGATTCGATGTTACAGTTGACACTATCTCCCAAAATCTCATAGTATACACACTTCAATCCAAAAGTTTAATAACCAGCAAACACAACGGCTAAGTTAGCATAGAAACTTGCTTTGTTTTGTATGCCTAAAACAGAGTATAGATAGAACTTTGAAACAAAATTCTTGTAATCCAAATGAAACCTTTGCTTTGATACCAAGGTGATGCATATCGTAGCCAAGAATAGATAAGGTTGGTTGTAAGGGTGGGACTAAGCTTGCTGAAAGCTTGAAAAGAGGTAATGGGGAAAGCGTGCGAATGAACAGAAAATGAAAATGGAAGGTAAGCAAAACCCCTAAACAGCTTTAAACGATACGAAGCACTAGTGGAATTTCCGAAGACTCACGATGTTATGACCTTAAGGGAGGTTTAATAGGATTGCCTAAAATTTTCATATTATGTGTGCACTTGTAATACAAAAATCGTCTTATAAGTTAGAGATTGTAAGACTCTAAACAATTAATCACTAAGGTTTTTGATTTTTAATTAATTAACTTATTATCAAATATAAATGACTATAGATATCCGATATTCTATAGTCCACCAGAACCGTAGAAAATTGGTATCTCTTACCAAATGTTAAGATAAAATAAAACAACTTAATAATTTATAATAAATACTATATTATACATATTCTTATATGAATATTTTCTACATCAATGGTTTCTATATCAACTATATACATTCCAATTTGTATTATGCTCTCTTGATTTTCCTCGATCCCTGCTTAAATGAACTTACAAAAGAAACTATAGAAGAATGAGGAAACCATGGCTTAGTGAGTTCATTTCTCATTACTACCTTTTAAACAGGTTATTAATCATTATTAGCACCCATGCAATCTATTTACATACAAAATGAATGCAAACGTAATGAATGTAAGCAATACATCCATAAGAGTTTGGAATTATGGAAGGTGTAGATTTATGTTATCTACACGTCAATTCTTCCTTTGTACTTATTCGCCTGGAGCACCTTACCTTAACTGTATGGGGTTGCCCGGGGGTAACGTCTCACCAAACGTCACTTGACTATTACCCTAGTCCAATCGATAACAATCAATATAGGTGGACCCTAACTAAGGCCATCCATCAAACATATCAAAGGTTCCTCGGGCATACAAAGTGAGTTTATCTCGCAATCAATATATATCTAAAGCTCCATAGGCACAAATGAGTGAGTCTTTTTGCAATTAATTGGAGATACTATACCATCTTTGCCTTAACAATAAAAACATCATTTACAGGCACTACAAGCCCTTTAAGAAATTATTTAAAAGTATATTTAAGATTGGAAAAATATTTACCAAAATACTTTTCTCAAAAATTTGCAAAGCTAACACTTTCCATCAACATACCGGTTGGATCATATACATGTAATAAATATGATTGGTTTCTTTAGTCGAATAGTTATATTTATCAATTTAAGAAAGTGATCATACGAATGATAGCACATGATAGCACATAAAGTAATCAGTCATTCAACAAACAATTAATATCAACCAATAAACAGCATATAAATAACAAACAATAAGTAGATAACAGATCATAAGAACTCCTTTACTTGGGTTAATACTCACTTTCCTAGCTTTTAGGATTTCCAAGTCTAGATGTTTTGGTACCTAAAGGGTAATAAAAACTTATAAGTGCCTTGAAAAACTAGATTCTTCAATTAACTAAATATCTATTACTATTTTCCAAGTTTCCTACTATAACCTACTTATAGTATAAACATAGTTTAATTTAAATCTTTTATCTATTTTTCTCGGTTTATCTTAAATTTTCAATCATATATAACTTTTTCCTTTTAAGTTCAGTCCATTTTTATCGTTTTCGAATATACTTTCTCGTAACGGGGTCTGTTTTGAATGTTATAACCCGCATTTTCATTATAGTCTACAAATATTACGAATTTTATTAATTTGACTTAAATAATTATAAATTATTATTTTAAGTTTTTCTTTACATATTCATGATTTAATAAATATCTAAATTTTGTTTTTTGTAATTTTCTTATTTTTAAGTCTATTTTACCCTTAGTTACTTATTTTGCTATTTTTGAGATTTAAGACTTATTTAATTCATTTTTAATATTTTAATAATTTTATAAATAATTAATTTTTTATTATTATTTTTAATTATGAATTTAGTTAGATTTAATTAAATGTTGATGTGGTAGTATGGGAAGGTGCTACGTGTCATTTCTATACATTTTTCATATTTTTCAAGGCCTATTTTGTATTTTTACTTTTTATGTATATAATTATATTTATTATTATATTTTATTAAATTTTGTAAATTAATTATTTTCTATTTCTTTGAGAATCACAGCTTATACACTTATATATACTACCTTTATTTATTAATTTAGTATTATAGTAGATTTAAGTATACCCATATATTTATATATACTATACTATTAATATACATATTTTTATACGTATATATATATATATCTATATACTTAAGTTCCCTTATTTTAATTATACATATATACATATGTAATTTTACAATATAAACCTAGATATACCATATATGCTACATGCATATATATATATATATATATATATACTATACTTATATATTTATACTTTATACATACATATAGACATACACACACACACACACACACACACACACACACACACATATATATATATATATATATATATTTGGCCCATGTTTATATATATACATACATAGTAAAAATACCTAATATACATATATTATACATGCATATACATATGTATATATACACAAATTTCTTATACCTAAATAATTTGTAGAATCTAATATAACATCGGTATGTATTCATGAATATACTTATATATTTATACATAGATGAATACCAATATAAGATATAATAACATCATCTTTCTAAGATTTCCAATACATGTACATAGGTTCTACTTTGCAAAATTTACACATATTTTTAAGATACATAAAATGATACAATATACATGTATATGTAAAAACAAATACATATAAATGCCTATCACAAAATGGATATAATATACATACTAATTACTCTTCCCTTGGATATCTTGAATGAAACATCCTAAGATTCTTCTTCTTCTTTACTTGATGATTTTTGTAAAACCAAAAGGAACAAAAAGGAAAAGAAACAGTAGCTTCATGATTTGAGGAATGAGAGAGGTGTATGGAATGCTGGGAAAAAAAAAAAATCACGTGTGTGTGTGTTTGTTCAGTTGATGGAAATAGAAGTAGTAGAAAATGAGGAGTTCACCGTGATAAGTAGAAAAAGAAAGGAAAAATCAATGTGAATTTAATATGATTTGACTCCTTATCTCTTCTTGTTTTATCCCATTATTTACACATGTTAAAAAAAAAATTCAACCACACAAATATCACCCTAGATGGTTCGATCTCTGCAACGTAGAAGGAGGGGGAAATAGGGAAATAAAAGAAAAAGAAAAGGAAAAGAAGAAAAGTAGAAAAAGAAAAAAGGAACATAAATTAATAAGCTTTTCTAATTAAAAAAAATGATAAGTTTAGTAATTATAAATAAGATTGAAATTTTTATAAAATTGATTAATTAAATTGTTACCTATTATATAATATTTAAGAGTTATCTCATTGCATTTGTTAATAATTTTACACAATTACGCGTATTAATCGATAGTTGTATTCGATTAGAGTTTTATTACTGTTAAGGCATAATTAATCATTTTATACACTTAAAATTATAGTTTTCAGATTTTTAGTAAGTTCGGGTTTAATCTCGAGTTCTTATACGTATATAGGGTTTATGGTTTTTATATGCGATTTAGGTTTTGATAGAAATTTTAGGATTTTTATTAATTATAATATATTCAATTTTATAATTTAATAAAATTTTATCTTACACAACCTTATAGACTTATGAGATTATCCATAGTACTAGAGTTCAATTCTATTTTTAAATAGCTAAATTTGTGGGGTTTACATACAGTACGGCTTAATATGATGTATAAGTTGATTTGGTGAGGTTACTTACCACTTAACCTTGCTTAAGGGTTAGGATAAGAGTGAAGTGAGAGTAAACAAACAATGATTACAAAAAAGGGAAACATTCGATGTATAAATAATATTTTGATTGTTGTGGCTACAAGTTCAAGGAGTATTTATACTCGAGAAGTTAAGGTAATTTGCTAAAAAAAAGGGAAAAGAGAAAAAGGGTATTGTCTCAAAGAAGTAATGTATAAAGAATACAAAAAGATAAAAATGAATATTTAAGAAAAACATTGATTAGTGTAGCAGATTCTACATGCGATCCTACATACATGGCAGAGATGCATTAGCCGTTGGAGGATGTAAACAAAAGAGTCCGAGCTAATTGGTTATTTGAGTAGGGATGTCGAGTATGCATGGATTCATTAGATCAAGAGTGACTAAGGATAAGTTCAAGGCAGCTCTTTTGGCCTCTAGGCAAGAGTGAGGTCGAGGAAGTAGTTGACTTAGATACAACTGAGCAGGCGTGCAAAGTTTGGCTGCTGTCTAGGCATTCTTTAGGTCAGTATACGACTTTCAAGAGATGTGCAATCATACGACTTAGCAGCAAAGAGATACTTGGCTTCGGTAAAGGCTGGTTGGAGCAGGAGGATTCATGTTGCCAATCCCTCTAGTCCTTAGGTTTGACTGCTGGTTAAAGGCTCAATAGCTCGATTTCTATCATTCTCCTACTGAGGTATTGTTTGCTTTAGCATGAAACACCATATGGTTCATCCTTTGGTGTAGTCGCTTCTCAAGAGGTCACCTATTATAGGATTGCTTTAGCCCAAGTATGCTTAACTTCGAAGTTTCGACATGCTCTGAGCCACTACATTAAAAGGCGTATCAACGATTTAGAGTTCCATCACCTAGTTCTTAAGGGATACTACAATTCATCCCCTTTACAAAATTGACATTCTCATAAGTTTTGTTAGATAGGTCCAAGACCACCACTAGGTAGGGACTTGGCCTTTTCGGTTGATGGATTTCTTTGATACCTTCTGTAATGACCTAATTGGAGCTCCTCTTACTAAGGTATTGTCCTCTTTGTCCTGAAACGTTGTAGGTTTTGTCCTTTAGTGTAGTAGCTTCCTAGGAGGTTACCTATTGTGGGATTGCTTCAACCCAAGCACACATAACTTTGAAGTTTCAATATTCTCTAAGCTACTATACTAAAAGGTACTTAAATGATTTAGAGTTTCATCACCTAGTTCTTAAGGAGTATTACAACAAGTACTCTTCGTTAGAGCCACTAACCTGCAGAAAGGAGCCATCTTTTCTCATATTGAGCATGCCTCCCTACATTAAGCACATATGAGCCCATCGTTACCCAATACATATCTTAAATAGGTAAGCTTCATGCCATATAAATAGGCATGAAGCTACAAGTACATGGATTGCAACTTGAGCACTCGTTATACACTTTACCCTCTCAAAATACTTCCTTTCTTCCCTTCTTACAAATTTTAGCATCAAATGGTCCTTATTGGTTTTGCTATGAGGGCTTTCTTGCAAGTTTATTGCTACACATGACTATTAGACCATCGGTAGACCACTAGAAGACCATTGCAATTATTAAATAGCCTTATTACATATGGTTACAAGAATTATGCTCAAAAGTTGAAATAAAAATTATAAAGAGTAATGTAACTAACCTAGCTCGTTATATTAGATGAGGCATTCCAATTGAAAATTCCATACTTTTCCCTTTAAAAGATTACAACTAAGGAAAGGTTCCAAAAAATAAAAAAATTGTTATGTCTTGACCAATTTTATTTTTTGACCATACAAAGGTATCTCATTACATTTTTTCATAGCTATATTTCTTTTAAAAGGCTGATGGATCAATAAAAACTATAACAAAGCTTGATGAAAATAAGACATCAAAACATAAACTAACCATATATTTTGATGGAAGGGAAAAACTAGACCATTTGATGTTTATTGAATTAGTTAACACTTTTTACTCATGTTGCAAGTGAATACATGAGTAGAGTCTTGCTCTAAAAGAAAATACATAAAAAAATGTACATAAGGTGGTAAACTAAAAAGGGTAAATTGCAAATTTGTTTTTCTATAAATGGTTCATATATATTTAGGCTCCTATTTTCGAAATTGAATATTTAGTAGTGTAGATTATTTGGAAAACATACTTTAAGACTCTTACACAGTTATTTTGCCAAGGATTTTGCCCACTTTTTTAATATAAATATTCTTTGTTATTTTATCCAAGAGTAAAATAATAACATAGAATGAAAAATATGTTTTTCAAATATTTATGATCTAAATGGGATAAGGAAAAAGTCAAATGCACATAAAACAAGAGTAAGCAACTGTATTTGCAATTAGGTATTAAAAAAAAATTTACATCATGAGATTAGAGAAGCAATATGTTTCTCTTACAAGTAGGAAAGGTGGAAAATCACCAATAAGAACAACATAGGTTTTGTTTACTTTTTCACAGGAACATAGAGAAATATAATAAACAATAAATCCTTATTTTGTACCCTAATAACAGAATTATCCTCGTAAACCTTTGTAAAGACATACTACTCTTAGTGACAAACAATGCATAAAGCTTGTGATTACAATATGCAGGTATGGCTGTTCCCGCTGCCTAAAACGGAGGGTTACCTTTCTTGAATCCGATGGCATGAGGTGGCACCACTACCTTCAATCTGATTAGCATCTTAACTGCAATACAAAATATAGAAAGCACCACTCATCCGTAGCAACAATAGCTGGGTGCCATTTGTCATCACTTGAGAAATTTAGTTCTTGGAAAACATGGCTGCTTCATAAATAAGACTAGCTATCCAGATAGTATCCGTCACAATGTACCTGCTTTTGACTCCTAACCATTCATATTCAAAGTTTGGCTTGGGAAACTGTCAGCGTGGAGGCCGAAAGTTTGAATGAGAGAGGTGAGAACTTGATTTTTCCATTTTTTTATGATTGGGGAGATGGGAGATTGATATTTAGGGGTTTAGGTTTTTCTCTTTATGATTTCTTTTGTTTTGTTTGAAATGTAGAAGGTAGGTTACATATATATGTATATATATATATATATATTTTATAAAGAGAGAGGATAGTTGTGATCATTTTCTAAAGAGTATGAGGCCAGAAAAAGTTCCCTAAAGATGCAGTGGCCTGAAATTTCCCTTCAAAATGAAGGTGCCAAAATAATTTGTTAAAAAAGTCGAGGCTGAATTCTTTAGCAATGAAGTCATATTAGTATCTCACACATCATAGAAGTTAGACAGATGGCAAACATGATACATAATGGTGTTGCACATAAATTGGGCCTCTATACATTTGGGAATGAAAGTGCTAAGGAACTTGTCGAAGATATTTGGTCTAGAGGGTATTATAGAATTAGGGTGAAGATAGCCAGCTTTATGAAATGCTTGTAGATGTGCAGCCATAAACATACTTTGACATACTGTGACTTTATCATGCAAAAGGTCGTTTAGAATTGAAAATGTCTTTTGGAGACATTGTAATGGATGGTCGGGGTGAATTTGTCCAATAAAAATCATCTCATTTCACCTAAAAAAGCAAAGAAGACAACTCATAGCTACCTCCTTTCCTAACCAAGAAAATTGTCTTGTGTTATATTGTAGGAGACTATGAAGAATATTTCGTTTTTGGAAAAGGTGTGGCAGACTAGAGAAATTGAAAATGGATTTTCCTTATTATGGAGCTCTGGTGAAGGTGGCAAATTGCATGATACATGATACTAGCAAAACATACTCTTCTATCATACTTGGGATTAAAAAAAAAAAAAAAAGTTGCAAAAAAGGTGTTTGATCTGTAATGGTGTGATATAAGTTTCAAGTTAATTCTATAACTATAGTATACGATTTCTATACATGTAGTTGACATTTCGTTGTATTATTTACCTTTCTTTATTTATTAGCCAAAAAAAGCATCTCAAGTCACTCTCAACCACACATCATAAAATTGATGCCCGCTTCTTTAGTTTTGCTTTAGAAGACCATGTTTTATTCATTGGACTCCTCTTCTTGTGCCATTCTCTCCTACAAGTAGGTACCAAATGCGCATTATTTTTCCTTATTTACTTCTTCAAAGGACTAAGAAGTCAAATTATGCTATATATCGATAAGCTTGATTAATTACATTAGACATTTTAGACTTCTAAACATCATAAGTTTTTCACTTATATGCCTTCATTTAATTATTACAATATGGTTAATAATAAATCCTTATTTTGGAATGCTGTATAGTATACTGTTTTGCGTTATATGAGGTTTTATGCCGTGAGTGTTAGAGAATTCCATCGATTTCTTACTTTTTGTCAATTAAAATTCGATTCCTTTGTATAAAAGTGGACCTCGCAACCACAAAACATGTACAAATATTATATAGATATTGAGAAAAAACTTGATGGGAATGAATGTAATGTAATGGATGGAAAGATTGGTGGAAGTGGTAAGGGTGGAGAGTAAAATATGAACAAAAAAGAACATGATTTTAAGATATAATAGATAATAATTAAAAATAGTGCTTATATAAGTTCTCTTTTTATAGTCAAAGTATCAAAATGTTTAGATAGTGTAACCTTATAAGACACAAAAAATGGGACTTCATACTAATTGTGAATAGTAATATGTTTCTATTTTAGCCATTGTGATTTGTCTTTTGTACTTATTGCATTTAAAGTGAATGAGATCCATATAATTTAGCTTTTAAGTCCCATAACTCTATCAAATGCTATCAAAATGTGACTTTTTTAATCAAAATTCAAATTATAAAATATTTTTTCTTAACTTAAAAATAAGAGGGTCAAATAACTTGTAATTTTTATCTTACTTGGAAGAGATTAGGAACATATATTATCTAAAAATTTTTACTAGAGTATTTACTCATAGAAAATAATAGAAATTTAACTTAGTTTCTGGTACACAATGTAACCTATCATGATACATAAGACGGTTAAGGAAATAAATAATAAATGAAATAGCATGTCCTCATTTACCTATTTCATACAGTAATGAAGTGCTGTCTTTTTTTTTTTCGTTTTAAAATTATAACTTGTGTTTGATACACCTATTATGTACGTGCAAAAAATATATATGTTTATATATATATTCATATGGAAACATAGATTAATTACATACCTTGTGAAGTGGTTAATGGAAAAAAAAATATTATTGTGACAATGTGCATGAAATATTATATAACAATACTTTTCTATATAAATCTACAAATAGTGCATTTTTAAATTGCATTGAGGGAGTTTATATTAGAATCAATAGTGGGATTTGTATTTATTTGTTGACTAAATTATTGTTTATATTTTGGTGTTTAGTTTGCTTTATACAAATGTTAGTTAGTTTGTGTTTGTAATTTTTATGGATTCAAAAGGTTTTTTTTTTTAATAAATCATATTATTTAGTTTAATTTGGTTGGATTTTAATGCTCTTTTATTTTTTTTTAACAACAAATATTGGTGCTATTGACATCATGAGGAAAGACATTGTCTTCAACACGATTACCAATAAAGCCATTTCGATCTTCCATATTTAAACACATATATTTCCTAATTATCTATATTATTAAGAAGCTCTAACAGAAGAGTTTAAGGTTTGATCTTACAATTTGCATATGGGAAAGCTAGTTAAATTATCGAGAAATTATATTTTGAAAGTATGAGATAATAGAAATAAGCTAAGCTACTTCAGTGGATCAAACAATTTTGATAAGAGTGAAGAAGGAATGTAATTTCAATTCTTAGAGAATGTAATAAGGGTGTAATATTTATTACTTTGTTTAGTTGAATCTATAAGTAACTTAAAAATAGATCGTAACAAAATATTAATGACTAAATTACCTTCCGTCTATCTTTTTTCTTAATCAACCCTGAAGTAATAGGGGATGGCAGTATCAATGGCGATAGTGACAGCTTTGGGTCGTTAGCGGTGGTAGTAATGTTCAGTGGTGATAATTGGTGGCAATGGTGGTTGGTGATACTAGCAGTGATGGTGGCATTAGCGGTAGCAATTGTGGCGGCGGTGGCGATGGTGGTGGCGGTAGCGGTAACAGTAGTGGTTGATGGTTAGTGGTTGGTGGTTGGTGGCGGTGGTGGCGGTGGCGGTGGCGGCAGCGACAGTAGTAGTAGTTTGTGGTGGCGGTGGCGGTGGCGGTGATGGTGGCAGCGACGGTGATGGTGGCGGCAATGGCGGTAGTCAATGGTGACGATTACGGTAACGGTATTAATAATCGTTAAATTGAAATAAGATTATTTTTGAGAAAAATATGAAGTTTTATATGTAATTGTGATTTTTTTGATTAAAACAAGGAATCCCTATTACTTAATTTCAAGTAATAGAGATTCTTACATAATTGTGATTTAGTAAGATAAAACAAAATGAACGTCGTATTAAGGAATAAATAGGGAATGAAATTCCAATTTCTCCTAAATGAATGAGGTATAAGTGTTTTTATTATTTGAATTCGGATTTTCGTGTGAAGTGGTAGTATAGTTTATCTTAATATTTATTACTTATAGCAAACAACAACTTGCTATTTTGAATAATATTGAAAAATACGTATCCATGAACACAAACGATTCCATTCATACATTCAACAAAAAGCAAGAGGCATGTCAGCGTAAATTTACCATAAAGAAGCGACGTAAATTTGCACATCCTCATACCAACATTCTCTAAACTGATGAAGAAACCTGATATACTCCATATAAGTGTATTGATAAAGGACACAAACATCATAAACACAACACAACTGCCGAAACAAATGGAGAAAACCTTAAACAATGTGGATCGCAAACCAATTCTCTCAATGAAAAAAAAAAAAAAAAAAAAAAAGAAAGAAAGAAATCAATTCCCACGCTTAGCAGTGATCAGGAAGGAAATAAAGAGAAATGTTAAGTCTAAGCCAAGGCCTAACAGGGCATGCACATGACTTCTGATTGGCAACCTGAATGCAGTTCAATTTTGGGATTTCGGCTTTACTACTTGGTCCTGGAATTTACCTTTTCCACCAGAAATGACCAACTCAAAGCTTCCAGCAGCAGCGGCAACTACAGCTCATAAAGCGATGCAGCTAGCAACCTTAAATTGTACAATCAGTAACTAGGAATACAGATTCATTTTCGGTCGACCTCCGCAGAATCAAATTCCTTCCGTACGTAAGAGAGCATGTTAATCTCTGTTGGACGAGGTGGCATGGCATGTTCTTCTCTGCCGGTATGGAAAGAGCTTGTTTGCGTGCTTGATTAAAAAGGTCCAAAAAAATAAAAGTCGTTGTAGTATAGTGGTGAGTATTCCCGCCTGTCACGCGGGTGACCCGGGTTCGATCCCCGGCAACGGCGTTTTACCCTTTTCCACCAATTTGCAGGATTTGCCGGATTCCCCATCTATTCCATTTATGCTTAAAATCGGGTAGTTAAAAACAGTCACCAAGAGAAGCATACTTCATTAATCCAAGAATAACGTGCATAATGATGCATTATGAAACGTAACGCCCTTAAGAGCGGATTAAAGAAGAACGCTGGGGTATCATTAACTGCTGAGATTTACTTAAATGTCTAGAAACTTTTAATCTGTTTTGCTTGAAATTTCTCCCATTCTTAACATGACAACTATTGCAAACTTCTGTCATGTCTTTGCTTCAATTGGAACCTAATCAATTGACACGAGGTCTGTCGATGTCTAGATTCTAATGAACTATCTGTAATGAGCTAGCAGAAGAAACATGAAGCAGCACAAAATAAAGAATCGTCCAAAGAATATTAGACTTCAGTGTACCATTCAAAGCTCTGGCCAGGATCATATAGAGGTTTAAATTGAAGGGAAAAATGCTGGATTACGCTCTTCTTTCTCATCTTTAAAAAAATTTTCATGCTTGGCAGTGACAATTATGCTAACTTCATTGAAAGGAAAAAAAAGGAGGAATGCCAAAACTCCATTCTTATTCTCAGAGCACGCTAATAACAGCAGACTAAATGGATAAAATGAGTTTAAATCGAGGCCTAATAATGCATAGACATGACTCCTGTTACTGATTCATGTTAGTGAATCAGATCTAATCCCTTCTGTCTATGTCTAACGATCATCTCCTCATTTTGATTTTATTACACGGGCTATGTCATAGATATTATCTTCTACGGCCAAGCTATTATTTAATTTTCCTTTTTCTTTTTCAAATATTGCGTCCAATGGTTATTGACAAAAGTAGTTTTTTTATTAAAAAAAAAAGGAAAGAGACAAGAACGAGATCGTGAAAAAAAGTCCGAGAGAGAGAGAGAAAGAGAGAAATTGCATTTGAGGAAAACGTGTGCACCAACATGGCAACATGAGAAAGCTCAAAGCAACGCACGTCCGCCACCTCCAGCCGTGCATGCATACTTCAGCTTCGTTCTCTTCCCAACCGGATATTTGTGATTTTGATCAAACCTCGCTCTCTCTCTCTCTCTCAATAAACATGCGCAGATGCATAAGATCTGCCTCTAACCATCCTCTTATATGTATTCTGTCAAATCGAAACAATTTTTCAAAAAAATGACGTGTTTGATGGGAAGAAGGAGTCTGAGATTTCGTGTTTGCGTGTTATTGCTGTTGGTAATTATCAGCCGGGATTTGGGATGTACGTCGGTCGGAGACGTGGGTTATCACGAAAACAAACCCAAACCGTCATCTACATCTACATCTTCAGTAGTAAGGGAGTCATGGGAAAGGATCAAGATGCTCTCACGTCAGGCATCTGCTTACTTCTTTCCTCCAAATATCGAGTAACTCCAATTTCTTCTCTCTCTCTCTCTAAACTAATAATAATCCCAATTTGTATTATTATTATTATTATTATTATATGATATGGTCATTTTTTTTTTAAAGTAACTTTCACTTACTGGGTCTTTTATGTAAAGCTAATCCAAAATAAATCCCTGAAAATATCTTATCGGAGTGGACTGTATTTAATTCGAAAAAAGCAACTCGCTAGTGATCCCTAATCCGATCGGTAAAACATTTCAAGAATCATGTTGTTGTTTAATTATGTCTCCCGCTTGCCTTTTTTTTTTTTTTTTTTCTTTTGGGAAAAGAAACGCATTCTGGTTGATGTTGTTTGTGTTATGGATAATCAGCTTTAGGAGAACGACATTGATAGCAGTAGACGGCGGTGATAGAGAAGAAAGTGAGGAAAAAGAGAGTGAAAGAGGAGTAGGAGAGAAGGTGAAAGAAGCGGTGGCAAAGAGCGTAGAGAAGGGAAAAACAACGGTAGAGAAATCAGCTAAAGCTGCTGCTGGGACGGCGCAGGAGGTGGTTAAGAACACCTTCTCTCATCATCATCATCATCATCATCATCCACCCGAACTTTAGTTGTGTTTGTTTTATCTTCTCGGTATATGTATGTATGTAAAAATAGATAGTGTGATTGGAGCTAGATTTGTGTTGTCTTTGTTGCAGTATTTTCTGAGGGTATCCGAAATTTTTAGGATGTGTGTGGGTGTGGTGTTTGTACAAAACTTCCACAACCCTTATCACTTCATAGATTTCCTCTAGGAACCATGAGTTGAAGTTGCTTCAGGAGAAATTGCAAGAAACATTCGGGGAAGCGGGATCTATCAGCCCTGTTGATTACTTTCACTTTTTAGTTTTTACCATTATTGAGAGGAAATTACTGGTTTTATAACAATGTGCTGCATTCTCATGCTGACATTGCACAATAAACATATCATCCCTCGCGCAACTGCGGAATATTTGATCCGACAAAGTTTGGCTCCGGCGAGCTCAAAATGCTAACAAGTACTGAATTGGCTTCACATTGTCTCTCATCTCTAGTCTTTTCAAGTGTGATCTATCTCAGAATTCCTGGAATACAGAAGTGTGTTATTCAAAAAGAAAAGTTCTTAAGCTATAAAAGACTTGTGCATCTTGCATGAAGGGGGAAAGAATCTGGTCAAGGAAAAATATGAAAGTCAGGAAGATGGAAGAATTGGAGCGAGGAAAAAATTGAGAGGAAAATGACGCAAAATTGGAGGATTTTGGATTCGGTGATCTAGATGTCTCCTGTTAGTGAATCGCCTCCACTATCCAAAGGAGGAGGCCACGTTTTATTTGGCTAATAAATTCCCTGGTGTTGAGGGTACCTGGAAATCCCACAAGGATGAGTGTACGGTTTTTCTTGATTTTTTTCTAAAATTCTAAAAATAGTACATCTTATCTAAAAATTATGAAATTGGGTATTTTTACATGTAAAATCTAAAAATCAAATCAAAATGGAAATATGAGGTTTTTAACAAATTAAGTCTAAAAACGAAATTTGTGTTGAATTTTAAAAATAGTCAACGATACTAGTCTAATTTTTGCATACAAGTTCCTAAAAAGGGTATACTTAATATAAAGTTTCTAAAAAATTATGAAGTTGGAATTTTGGTAATTTTGGTTTAACATGGATTAATGAGATATAAGTACATGAGCAATATTTCCTTAAGTAATTTGACTTGCATGTATTATAGCCTAGTCGTAGTTGAGTTTTATAATATTGAATTAGTCCGTTGGAGTGTGGAAACATGGTAGTTGGTGTTGAAGTCGACTGATTTAATGATCTAAGAACTGTTTTGTTTGGATTAGAATATGAGTAAAAATGTTGGTTAACTCGATCTTCAGAAACTAAGTAATAAACGATATAGTGGGTTAGCTAATGTTTTATACATATATGTACAAATAAGACATTTTCTTATAACTTATATGTGCATATGGTCGTATGGATACTTTAGGTTATATACTAATAATAATAGAGCAATCAAACATTCAATAAGTGATACACTAAAACCTCTTACTTTGGAACAAAAGTGATGTAGTAAAGGTGTGGAATATGGTAGTATTTATATAGTAGTTACAACGGTTGAAATTATGATAGAAAGTATTATGGGAGAACACTACATAGAGAAAGTAAGTCAGAAATTGAGTTAAAAAGTATCCTGGATCAAAGTTTTTTTTAAAAAGAGTAACTTCGAGCCCTAAACCTTAAGGGTAAGTAAGTTAGTAATCTTATTTATATTTGATACATAAGTGACTCGAGTGACGTATACGTTCTATTTTGAAAAACCTAAGTTTTTGCTTGGCCAAGTTCTATTTTGAAAAACCTAAGTTTTGTTAAGCAAACAGTTTAGCTTTTGAAAGCTTGGTTTTATAAAGTAAACAACTTGGTCAATAGAAAATGGTTTTTTGAGCATATAGAAATTGTATAGCTTTCTCTTTGTTAAGTTCTTTTCAAGGTTTTTATACGTAGTATCTAGATACTTGGAAGCATTGATAACCAGATGACTTGGGTTGGGACTAAGGTTGGGCTAGGATATTAGTATAGATGCATATCATGTGTATAAGCATAACATTCATTTGTTACATTTGCATTTGCTTTGTTGGACTAAAATGTTTTGTGATTAAGATGATATTGTGCTTGGTGATTATGCTATAATATTACTTGTATTGCTTTTGTTTATTCACTCTTATTCAACTTATAGTAAGCTGAGGGGATGAGTTATCTCATCCTCAGGTTAAGGAAGAAATTTAGACAAAACATCAAATCACACAAGTAAAAAGGTATGAAAGCAATTGGTGAAAAAATTTCTCTTGAAAAAGATCAAGTAGTTGTGAGATTTATTTTGAGTTCTAGAAAGTGGTGTTTCAAGAAGTATTAACATGTTATATCCGGATTATAACTCAAAATCGTAAATTTGTTACTTAAGCTTTGTAATGAAATCATATATAAGATGATTATATAGTTGTAATACTATGAGTTTGGCTTACTATTGGAAAGATTTCTATTGTGATTTGTCATATTGATTGAGAATATACTTGAGAACAAGTGTTTCCTATTGTTGAATGATAGGTGGATTACAGGTCCTGACTTATCTTAAAATCAAGAATGGTAGTAATAAATCATTAGGTACCAAGACACCTTCATCATTGGAATCAATTTTAAGTATACTGATTAAAACCGATGCATAAAGCGGTTTGAGAAATTTTCAGAAGGTATTATGTTTGGAATCACGAGGTTTAATTTATAGAACTGCATCATTTTGTTAATGACAATAAATTTTGAGACAAACTATCAGCTAATTAGATACGGATGCTCACATGTACTGCAATGTTTATACGACCTTCGAGAACTTTATAAATTAGTAAGGTTCGTATAATTATTCCAGGAAAGCATAACTTTCCTACTTTCAATATTGAATTTTGGATGCAATGTAAGATAAAGAGATAATTGCTATAGTTATAACAACAACAAAAAATGTATTATGATAAGACGCAAAATTCACAATAATAAATTTATTAAAATATATATTTTTTTTTTACGTATATGATATGGTCGATTTTATTTTAAAAGAACTTTCACTTACTGGGTCTTTTATGTAAAGCTAATCTAAAATAAACATGTGAAATTATCTTATCGGACTGGACTGTATTTAATTCGAAAAAAGCAGCTCGATGCTGATCTTTAATCTGGTCGGTAAAACTTTTCACGAATCATGTTGTCATCTAATTATGTCTACCGCTTGCTTATTTTTTAATGGAAAAATAAAAATTATGGTTGATGTGGTTTGTTTTATGGATGATTAGTTTTAGGAGATCGACATCGGTAGCAGTAGACAGAATAAATATATCAATCGTCCCACAGTTGCAGAATATTTGATCTGCCAAAGTTTCTCCTGAAATCCAAAGGCAAAGTTGTTCATTATGTGGAATTTTTCAGAAGCAGAACGACGATGAGATAGAACCCTTCTTCGCATTAAAATAGTTTCAACTCAACTACCCTAACTTTCTTCTCCTTATGAACAATGCCGTATACCGTGTGAATCTAAATCTAACTTTTCCAAGAACAAATCGAATATTACAAGAAAGAATTTAGCTGCTAACTCTATGCTCAACCTGAATCGGCCGGCTTCCCTATCTCAATTGGCATCTCCAAATCAATGGCACTGGTAAATTATTCACGAAGCAGTATAAACGTATCCTCCAGTGCGCGGTTTTAGTGCCAGACCTTGAGACCAAAGATTGATTTCCGGAAGTATTCCTCTTATGAGCCCAAAAGCAGCTTCAATCTACACCCGGGCGATCGGAGAGAATGGAGGGTTCATCACGTAGGGTGGTGGAATTTCTTCAACCATCTTGGGGATCTTTTTCTCATCGGTGACTGCTTCCATTAAGAACTTAACGTCGTCTTCTAGAAGCGTTTTCAGTGAGCAGCACTGCAAGAACCCTTTGGTGTCCTCTGCAGAAGCAGAATGGTAAGCTTCCGTACCATGCAACATAGAAACACATATAGAGAAGGCTTGTAGTGCCGATAATCGTGCGTGGAAATCAACTGCATATTGTCCTTCATCAACAACTGTCATGGAGAATGCTGGAATTCTTTCTTTGGTTCCCTGCGATAATCAAAATGAGAAAAGACTCGTCAGAGATTTTACTACAAAGCACAAGCACTCATTTTTTAACCCAGAACAGCAAAATCAACTTTTGGAACAGAAAAAAGAGTTTAATAGTTATTAACTACTCTTAGTAGTAAGCGGTGATGAAAGGTGAAGACAGAAGTTGGTCATTCGCGGAAGTCATGGTTATTAATATACATTTACAAATTATAATGGTAACCAACCATAAAATTGCTAATGGGGAATAGAGAAAGTGATACTCTCTTTTTAAAAAGTGGAATTCTTTTCCCTATTTTCTATGGACAATTTCCGCCATGGTTAACTATCACCACCAACCAACTGCTACAACCCGATCATCACCTCCTACAACCACTTGCCACTAAAAGCCACCAGTAACCACCACCTCTTGAGACATTATGATAGTATTTGATGATCCTTGGGCTTTTATAACCGACGTCAAAATAGTCTCGAAGGTAATTTTCCGCAGAACAAACACACCCTTGATCCTAAACACTCCTCGTAGAGTGATGCCAAGTAGCTGCAGCTTTGCCTAACATAAATATGAATTCACATAATTTTCTTAAGATTTCAGATGAATTGCGGCTCTCCATGCTAGGATACTCTCTCTTTCAAGTAACATAACGCACTGTAACATAGAGCAACAGACCTTTTATGCGAATCAACAATACAGTTATCTTGCAATGACAACACAACTGCAGGAGTCATTTAATTTCAAGTCCTTATATTCTAATTTATTTTATAGGAGGGGAGCCTACATCCAAGATCAAAAAATTGTTGTTACAAAGTATCGCTGCTAGGCTCAGATTGGAACAATCAAACGATAAGGATATTAAGCGAGAAGGTAACCTGAATAAATAATTCCAAAGGCTTCTGCTTCTCTACAAGTGGTTGGTCTTCAACAAACCGGATTTTGGGATTGCCCATCACGACGATAGGACATCCCATATCCCATCCACCGCAGTCACAACCCCCACCACATCTCCACCGGTCCAGCAATGGTGAAGGGGCCTGGTTTTCGCAATTTGGCATACCATGGTTTCCAGTTGGAATCACCACTTTCACTCTTTCATTGATGCTGCTCTTAGCAAGTTGGTTTTTCCTCAAAGACGGATTGAGCATGTTTGTGTGGGTTTTACTGCTAATCTTATCTCCTCGTTCATTCCTTGATGTTTCCTTCTTTTCCAATGGAACCTGAATAGCAATAGCAGCCACTTGAAGATCTGGATGCAAGTCCATAGATTCTCGAGGAAACGAACTCAAAGAACCACGATCTCCACTATCACAGGTACGACTTCGATGATGCTTGTGCATGACTGCATCAGACTGACCATCTGAAGGTCTAGTCACCCCAGCTGATCTTAAATTATCATTTCCAGGAGATTTTGTTGCTTCCGAGGATGTTGCTTCTTCTGGTACTAACTGAGCATTGCTTTGTCTAGCATGGCAAGTGTCATACAGTACAAACTCTGTTACTAAAGAATTATCAAATTCCCCACTAACCTTTAGTTCCGAGCAGATATAGCATGAAACTTGCATTTGTCCCACCATGGATGACTCTTTATTGTTTTCATGTAACCCCCATCCACTTGCACCACTTCTTTTCCGATTATCGATCAAATGAAAAGAATATGCATTGTTAAGAGCATTATCACCTTTCCATCTCTTAGCCACAAGAACATCTTCTGGAAATTTCAAGGAAAACTCATAGACCGGCATACCGTGATCATCCATTAACTTGAGAAGGCCATGGAGGTGGACTGGTGAATTTGCCACCATCGAACTGCCAGAGACATTCTCAACCGGCTGCAAGTCTGATTTGATGTTCTGTGTTCTACTTGAAAAATCATTCACCAACGACTTCTTCAACATTTCATTATTTTTTGCGTTTTCCATTTCCACCGGTTTGACATTACCCTGTTCACTACCCAACGGGCTTCTTAGAGATTTAGACTTCACTAAAGGGTTAAAAATCCTTTTGATTGGGCTGAATCGAACTTTCGTGCTAGACCTTGACATATGAGCACCACTTCCTAAGGTGTAAGGTGAACGGGGTATTTCATCCTTAACAGACAGTGACTTTGGGAAAGTATGGACAGTGTCTGGTTCCAAAAGCCCATTACCGTCGTCGACACGACTCATGATTTTGTCACACCTAAATTTGCTGTCCTTTATTGAGTCCCTCTCCAAAGCCTCTGCAGATACATGTTCTCTATCACTTGCATCGACAGAGGTCTTCACTGAGCCACCTGCAACTCGAGGCTGGACATCATGTTTGCCGACAGATTCAGCATTTGCATCTGAGCAAAGAGAATTAACTGAAAATCTATTCCGTGGACTTCCCTCGTCCAAACTACACAATGAGTCGACGATACTGAAGGAGGAAGAGGTATTGCCACACCTCGACACTTCAATTTTTCTCCTCCTCTCAGGAACACCTGTACTCTTCATCTTCCTAATTTCTCTAGAGCTTTGATAAACAGAACCTCGTCTTCGCTCTATTCCACTTTCTAGGCCTACAGGTTTAGAGGAAAGGGTATTACAAGAAAAGCTACGGTATTTGCCAAAATCAATTTCCACAAACTTCTCATTCTCATTGACACACAGAAGATCATCTCTCCGAGTAGATCTCCTAGTTGAGTGCCTCTTTTCAGTGGTTGATCGACACCGATGGGATGGGAGAACAGTATTAGGACTACGACTAACCACACAATTCCTTTCAAAATCCAACTCCATCTCCAATGCCATTTACAAATCCATATTTCTGCAGATGCGAAAAAATTATCCGGTCACATATCGTAAGCAATTTGAAACAATACACAAATTTAGATCAGCAGTGACTAGGAAGAATCAAAGCAGTATATACAAACTGCATTATGACTAAACATGATGACAGTTCATACAGTATTTCCTAACAATGTAATGAAGGAGTGAATACATATCCATAAAAGGAAAAATTAACTAGAGTTAATAATCAACAAATTAACACAAGAATTTGAATCATGAAACTTCAAGCATTTGAATTAAATCCCAATCCCAAATGTATATAATGCTGGTTATCACCCTTTTCTTCTTATAGAAAATCACTCTTGTAATCAAAAGGAGTTAAAAAAAAAAAAAAAGGATCTCATTTCCAGGGAGGAGAGAGTGAACAAGCCTCATGCGACAATTTTACACGGACAGAAAGGGAGAAAAGAAAGAAAGAAAGAAGGAAAATAAGCATAGAAGCTATATCATGAAACTTAAAATGACCATTCAAGTCACATAGCAAAAATGGAGCAACCGTTTCTATGATCCTAACCATATTAAGAAGAGCCATGTCTTCTAAAACCATGAGACCCATTTTGGCTTCTGAATGTTTTGTATCACATAAACCTCAAAAAGACATTTATGTTTTTCTAAACAAAGTTACAAGCTTGAAACTACAAGTAACTTCCAAATACCTATAAGCTACTAAAAACAACCAAAAAGCAACAAACATAATGACCCAAAACACCAAACAAAAACAATCAAAGTCCTCATCTTTAACTTCACTTGCATTACAATCCAAGCCAAACATAGGGAAAGGGGAGGCGGATGGAAAAGAACACTCCATATCTAAAAAGATCAAAACTTTCAAACCAAAATTTAAGATTTAACATACCCCACTAGATCTCAAAGCAGTAGCTCCAAAGGCAAACCCAACAAAGAGTTACCAAATGCAATCATATTACACATTCATGGGACACCATTCACCAAACCAGAGCACTTGAGCTCAAAGTCTTCACGAAGAATCCATCTTTAAGACTAAGTCACCTTGAATCAATGACCCAAATGGAGTTTTAGATTCAGGGTATTAGTTTTTTCAAGGACACCTAAAGATTTTTGACTAAAGTGAAGTAGCAGTAAAGCTAAGAGGAGACACAAAAAGATGCAATGGTAGTGAGAGAAAAGAGAAAGTGTGTGTCTATGATGTAAGCCAATGATAGAGTGTCTTGCATGCTTGAGATTTCTTCAAATGAACTCTCTCTCTCTTGAACTATCTCTCTCTAGAATGGGACATTGGACATCGAACTGCCAAAGTTCTGTTCACTGTCTCCTAGAATAATAGTTAAAGCTACTGCTTCAATCTCCATCATACGCATAATGCAGCCATGTTATTGTTAAGTTCGTGGTCTATTATTTAATCTAATGTCAAACCGATCGGGATACTAGTTAAGAGCTTAACGATAAAAACCTTTTATTTTATTAAGATTAATTATATATTTTGAAATAGTATATAAAATATATAAATTTTTCTTTTTGTTTGTAAATGTTTATAGTGTGTGCATTAACATTTTTCTTCAAAATAGGAAAAAATATTAATGGGTGCTTGCTCTAGACGTATACGTTGAAATGTTAGATATTTTTATGTATATGACTTTTCGTGAATTAAATAATTTTGTAAATTTCGTTAGTTTTTAAAACTAAATTTAATAAAATTATGTTAAAAATGATAAAAGTTATTACTAAATAATAGCCCATTTGATTATATTGTGTTCTTTCATTTCACATCCTATTCTACTTGTGTTTGATGCGGACATGATTTGAAAAAGCTGTCAAATTCCACAATTGCCATTGTATTTGTTTTATACACATTCATTCATTTTACATTTCCTGGACACTGGGCCCAGTGATCTAAAGCCCTAGCCACTGTCAAAAATCAAAATATAGGTGTCAAAACTATAAAGACAACTTTGCCCTTGGCTAAAGCTAGGGTTTGTGTGCAGTATCCTGATTCCTGAGGGGTAACCTTGGGAGAGAAAAGTTTTTTCCAGATTTACATGGGTAAGAGGGTTTGGTCAATCATTCAAAAAAGCGGGTGTCCAAATCACTGCCATGAAATGAATAAAAATAAGGTTTGGGGAATTGAAGATATCAAGACAAAATGATTCCCCCACACTTAATTTAATGTAACTGTTTCCAATAACTGGGTATTAAATATAGTAATAATATTGGATCTACCTCTAATTAAACTGATAAACCTTTCTTCCTTTTCTTTTAAGATGGCAATGAAAATATAAACGCACTGTTGAATTATTGAGTAGGTAAAAATGCATCGTTTAAACTCTTAAAATATAACTACAGATTTATGAAACTTTTGAAAAATATATAAATTACTCATAACAACTCAAAACTATCTATTCGTAACTTTGAAGAATGAATCTAAAATTTGCTCTGCAATACTTTTTTTTTTTTTTTGGCATAACAAAATTAATTATAGAATTGAAAATATATTAAAATCATGGACTTGTTGGTTGACTAGAATGACCTGTCTCATAACTCATTAGCAAAGCCCTAAAAAGGTAAAAAGAAGAGAAAGGAAAAAAAAAAAAAATGGAAACAATTCTACCGTAATTACTTGCTTCAAACTATATCTGTCTGGACAGAAAAGAAGAGAAGAATGAAGAAGAGAGTTGGCTTGTTATTGCCATGTAGTTACGCCTTGTTTTCCACAGTTTTCATCATTACTTACCCAAAATTTTTTTAAAAAAAGTATAGAGAAGTATTTGTATGTATGAGAAATAAACTTAATTAAGTCCCTAGAATTTATTGATGAAAAGAAAGATAGTGACTTATATAAGTTTAGACATATATTTATGTATGGAATATGGAGAATTCATAAGTAGATAATCTTATTGAATACGGTATCTATTTAAACTTCATTTGATTGGATAGATTTTAGGTAAATAATTAAAGTTAGAGGATAAGTTTCTGATAGTAATTTTTTAAAACTTGTTCTCATAAAGTAAAGTATCGATAAGAAGACAGGATACCATATATTTACTCTAGAATTTATTCTTTGAAGCATATAGGGTATAGATTTCAAGGTTCCCATGTTGTAATAGTAATAGTAATAGTAATAATAATTAAATAAAATTAATAAATAAATGATACTATGTCATCAAAATAAAGTAAAGTTCAACCTAAAAACTCTAAACTAAGCTCTTATTAATTCATTTCCTTCCATCTTTTGACTTTAGTCTTTACTCCATCATTATTTTCTTTTTACTCGCTCATCCGTTGCTAAATCTATCATCTAATAGAGTTTGAAAAAGGAAATATAAGTTCTTAGTTTTTACATCTAAAGTCACCTACAAGCCATAAGGTATATCAATTACTTATTTTTTATAATGGAATAATTTCTTTATTTTATATTTAACAAAATATTTAGTATCATTATTAGAGCTAAATTTGATTTTTTTTTTAAAGTATAAAGAGATTATTTTAGTAATATATATATACTTTAAGGAAAAAAAATATTTTAATTTGAATTTAAGTTTTCTTTCATTTTCCATGTTATAGCTTCATCTTTTTATAGTTAATTGTTTGATCATATATTATTATCATATCAATAATTATTGACTTATGTAATCTTATTAACTTCTTATTCGTATTTTAACAAACTTTATAGATCTCACATTAAATACAATGTTTATTGCTTCTATATTTTAAAACGGTGTACTTAGTCCCCTAAACATCTAAGCAAAGTGATTATTAAAAAGAGGAAATTGCAAAAAACTCTCTAAACTTTGATTTAGGTGTAAATTGACTCTATTGAACTTTCAAAGTAAGGTTTTTAACCTTCTTAAACTTTGGTAAATTAACAAATAACCTCTATAACCCTTTAAATTTTAATTTTAGTGTATGAACACCATTTAAACTTTGATTTTAATATATAAACACTCTTTAAACTTTGATTTTAGTACGTAAATACTTCCTAACACCTTATCGTTTAAGGGGTAATTTGCGTATCAAAATTAAAGTTTAATGGGTGTTTATACACTAAAATCAAAGTTTAAAGGTTATGAGGGTTGTTTTGCCAATTTATTAAAGTTTAAAAGGTCAAAACCTCACTTTTAAAATTTAGGAGAAAAATCTGCATCTAAGTGAAAGTTTAGGGGGGTTTTTTTGTATTTTCCCTTATTAAAAAAGAATACTTTATTTACAACAAAAATGTTTTCTATAATACTTTCATAAAAATTCATCCTTAATAATAACGATTAAAGAATTATTTAAGGAAAAACAATTAGTTAGAAAGAAATCTCAATATACTCTATTTATTGGCTTCATTTGAAAGATTCCAGCAATTGTTTTTAAAATAAAAGATTAGATTTGTTTCTATAGGTTTTATAGGATATCTTCTACCCTATACAATTTATAGGGGATAAGGTAGTATCAAAGTGTTACAGGAATTAAGGTACAAGTAGTAAAGTTTCAAAACTTGTACTCATAAGATAAGGTACAGATAAAGCTTCATACTTTACTCACCTTATACCTGTTTATCCCTAATAGAAACCCACAATTTGATATAACACTTGGATGTTTTAAAACAATCCTTTTATGAATTATCAATGTTTCATTTTATGTTCTCGTTATCAATTTATAGATTTTTTATTTTGCTTGTCATTTCAAAATTTCCCAATTCTTTTTCTTTTTTATATAATTGATTTACTTTTTAAAACTAAGTGTGTTGGTTTATTGTATAAGTAAGCATTTCCATGTAAAAATAAAAAAAAAAAAGAAAAACATAACTCAAGTTAAACTCAATTAACTATTTGAGTAACTCAAGCTCAAATCGAATTCGAGTGAAAATCAAACTGAATTAGTTCATAAATAGTTTGACTCGTTTTACATCCTTATTGGAGACTAAAAAGCATGTTAAATGATGATTGCTAACCTAGTGAGGTATTACATTTGTTCACTCTAAAACAACATTCCAAATGATACCCATCTAACAATGCGCACTTAATAAATTTTCAATCTCCGTTGAGTGAAAAGCATTCAGCAAGTTTTTCTTCCTCTTATATTCAATCTGCTGATCCACCTAACAAATTCAATTACGGTCGTCTATTATCCAAATTTATTATTCAAATTTGGTACAATCGTCTTTTAATTTCTCAACGTGATTAAACATTATCACAATTCAAAATTATTCAAGAACTCCAATCCCATTTAATTCATCAAATTTCAAATATCCTATAAACTCTCTAATTTCTCCATGCGTAACCATCACTTTGAATATATAATTAGGTATAGCAATCAGTCAAGGAATCTAGAAATTTGCATGTACATATATATAGATGGGCAGTATATCATGGCAAAAGTAGCTCAATAGGTTCGGATTTGGGACAACTTTGACTTGAAACGGAAGCATCCTATGGTCCATCTCCGGCATATCATATCAACTGCTAAGTTGAATATCAATTGGCCCGCGGCCTGGCTCAACTAAACGATTCTTTATAAGTATAAAGAAGTAGGAATAAAGACAGATTATTCTTTTCCGTTTTTTATAAATCTCTAAATAAGTATGTGTCCGTTACTTTTTATTTGTCACGGTTAACAAGCTGTTTTTTTAATAACATTATTAAAATTAAGAAAATGAGCTATTTTTAATCCACTGATTACCTTGTACGTACTATATCAATACATTAAAGTATGTATATTTTTTATATAATGTATCAGGGGCATATGTTATGAGATTATTTATATTTATAAAGAAGATCGTTGTACTTAAAATTTCAACTTTAGAGGGCAATTTGGTAAAAGAATGTCCTTGGATGCATGTGACCTTAAAAGTTCGTAAGATAAATAACTTAATGTGAAGGGCATCCGACACTCTTTGGCGGGATGAAGCAAATCTAAAAAAGTCTCTTATCTTATTCTGTGTCCGACACTGCTTCTGTTGCTGAATATAAATATGTATTGTAGGTTAACATTTAAACAAGAAGAAAAAGGAAAATTAATATGCGAATCATCGCCGGATTCACAGTTCATGTGTCATGCTCGAAATCAAAAAGGCATGCTAACTTGGTGCAGTTTTTATCGCTATCTTTAATAAGTACACTGTTACTCTCCTAGTTTATCAATCTAGAAAATGTGAAATTCATTAAAAGAAAATCGAAATTACTCTATTCAATACGAGTTCTTAAAAGAATAAAAACAAATTCTTGATTTCATTAAAATGAATCGATGGTGATTTACAAGTATATATATGATTATCTATACTTTTAAGTAAAACCCTAATATCAAACTTTTATCTAACTAATTATATAACAATTAAGATGAAAACCAACAATATCTTCTAAATAATATTAACTAATATCGAACTATTAATATGAAAAGAAAATTAAACTAACAACTTATTATTTTTTCTGATTTTGTCTGCTCACGTATCCTCAACTAAGGTGGTATTGGTGCCTAACTACTAGTTGTTTCTTCTTAAATATTCAACTCACAATGAACGATGAAAATTCAGTCCATAACCCTCCTTTCGGAATGGTTATCAGTTTCGGTGGCAACTATCTATAGCATACAACAATTATCTTTTAGATGTGAATAATAATCAAAATTTATTTACCAAGGAGATGGAAGAAACCAATTGAACAAGGTAAACCTATTTATCAAAAATTAATTTCTTTATCGAGTTTGATACCCGAAAATTCATAGCTTGCTTCAAAATTCTTAATTTTTTTGAAAACATAATTAAAATATTTTTAGTTGAGGGAAGGGGTATGATTATGTAATGTTTGTGGTCAATGATAGAATTTGGGAATTGAGCTAAGGAAGCAGGAGTGGAAAAAGTATTGAGAGAACAGGGTAGTTGGCCAAGGACCAAGTGGTCATTATATGGCACAAGGTTGATAGAATGGCCAAAGTGGTGGTGATCAAATCTGGGGTCCTTGTTTAGTTAGACTTTGTCTTGTTTACAACTTTTTTTTATTACAATTCATCTAAATTAATGATTTGGGTCCAAATTAGCGTTCTAAGTGGACTTTCTCTAAAAATATTATATCTTTAAGCAATTTAAAGTTTGGGTTCTTATGTATCATACTTAAACTAAGTTTCTAGGGCTTATTCCATGTATTCTTGATATTAATTTTAAATGAAAGCACTTAAAAATTTTGAATTACATTAAGTTCACAAAATTTGGGGTTTAAATCTCTCTCTCTCTTTTCTAAGTCATATGCTTTAAATCTAAGTTTATAGTTTTCTTTTCATCGAAAAGATTGTTTGATGTTGGTCTAGAACTTTGTGAAGAACCACAATTTTGTAAATTTGTATGGTTCGAACTTGTTGATTCTAGTGTAGGAGTGAAACAATCATGAGAGACTAGAGAATTGGAGAGTAGAAAAACGTAGATGAAGAAAGAATGAACGTAATGAACTAACGCTTTAGGTCCATTGTACAAGTACATATATAGAAGAATTTGACATGTGTAAAAAATAAATATAGCAAAGCTACTAAACTATTGCTATATGTATAGTAAAACTACGAAACTATTGCTATATGAAATCTAGCTCCTATATGTTAACCACCCCACCCCTTCTCTCCTCTCTCTCTCTCTCTCTCTCTCTTAAGTGGGACTCAATAAAAGTCCTGTGCTTGAACACGTCTTGTCATAATATCCATTAACTATGAGAATGATGGCACAAATCAACTTGAAAAAATCCAAAAGAAACATGATTACGGATGAAGTGAACATCCACTTCAATGTGTTTAGTCCGACCATGATAACAAGGATTTTCAACAATTAATTTTACACTTCTGTTACTTGTGAACAATTGAACTGGCAAAGGTACATGCTATCCAAAATCATGCAAAACATACTATCATGCCCCAAACTTAAGGAGTCATAACAATATCTCCATGTAAATCAACCTAAGTTAGAAGCTATCCTCCTTAGTTGTTAATGTAGGTATAGTCTACACAAGGTAAACATGACTCAACCAATTTTGAAACAATAAGATGAGCACCCGTGATATATAATACCTATGAAGTAACACTTTACAAAATATAATTTTCCATATTTACATATAATTCAAGTACTTTACATAGTTTCATATACATCGTAAGTTTTAAGAATTCTAAAAGTACTATAAAACTCTACAGGAAAATATCATTACATAACATAGATATATCAGCGAACTAATGAAAACTGCAAGGCCTTCCAAGAAAACCTTATAATCCCCCCACAAAAGAAAAACAAAAACAACAAGATTGTTGAACCATTCATTAATCTTTAACTCCTCACTCTCTGACCCATCAAAACTAACATGTAGATTACTGTAACGAGGCATTCTCGAGTTCTACTGTACACTTGTAAAATAATTTATTGGGATGTGAGCTCAACTAACTCAGTAAAAAAGGATAGATTCATAAGAGTACATTAACAAATATGGTTATCCAATCATTAATTAAAATGCAATTGTAACAAGCAAATGATATATCATCTCATAATGTTTAACTGGTTCATTATGAAGTTAAAGAAATTTCCTCCACTCTAATCTTGATTTTGAAGAGTTTCAATGCGATACTATCAAAATAAATCCGAGCTTGTGCAACGGAGACAATCTCCTCCTTAAATATCATTTGAACCACTATTCTCAACTTTGGTATAACCTCCTTTCATCACTTAGTTAGACTAAAGATGGGAATGTAACTATTTTTGCTATCCCTATCTAAGTATCGGCATTTAATCTGATAACCCAATTGTTCCTAATATTGGATTATCATATATGTTATGTTAGATCTTAATCAACTTAAGATTAGTTTAGATTATAACATCAGCAACCAAGTTCATAAACGCAATACATGCTATATTCAAGCAGAAAATAGTATTCGAAGTTAAACTCCTAATCATTAATCAGTATCACAAGCATACACATGGTGCGTGCACAAATAATCTAGCTACACCCATAGATAAGCACTCTTAATTCTCCAAGTATCCTAATATAATACTCTAACATACCGTTAAATATTGATCCCAACTTACCTAATGTTGATGTGAGTTAATCCTTCTTTTCGTACTTACTCCCTTCATACGTCCCTAAATAATCAATATAAATATTTTAGTTTTTGCTAAATAGAAAGCATATGATTACTTTCTGATGCCTTACATAGTTTAGATAGGTTAATTAAGTCTTAGATTAAGGTTTAACTTGTCACTAAAGTCTCTTAACAAGGTTTTGAACATTAAATTTAGTTTTTTTCTTAGAAATAGCCTTATTAACTAAGAATTCTCTAGTTAATCTACGGATGATATATCAACTAAGTATTTCATATCAAGTAACTTTCTGATCAAGTCTCTAGACCTAGAATCAACTCATTTTTTTTTTTCTAACAAACCAACCTTCTCTAAAACTCTCTGAATAAGATTATTATACAAGTTTAATCTAAATAATTCACCCAACATCATATTCCATATTATAGACATGTTAAATCATGTTCATATGTCAAATTCATCATACCAAATAATAACATACTACTCAAATTTCCAAAAGCTCATTTTACCTCATTAATGCACTAAACCCATATTTATTAACTTGCACATAACACAACTCCAACTCAAACCACACAACTCTCTAAATAAGATTATTTTGCAAGTTTAATTGAAATAATTAGCCCAACATCATATTCCATATTATAGACATATTAAATCATGTTCAAATATCAAATTCATCATACCAAATAATACCATCCTACTCAAATTTCCAAAAGCTTATTTTACCTTATTAATGCACTAAACCTATATTCACCAACTTGCCTATAACACAACTGTAACTCAAACCATACAACTATGGACTATTCTTCACAGTTGAATAAGATCTAAAGAATCCTAATACTTGACACCAAAGGTTTTATCAAGCTCTATACATAAAATCTTCAAGAAAATGATATTTTTCACCTAATTTAAAGACTCAAAATTCTCTAAAAATGATAGAAATCCTTTTTATCCAAAAACTCTTCATGCAATATTCATATGTGATATAAGGATTCTTCAGAAAAGATTTGGCATTGAAACTAAGTCAATAGAGTTATTTAAATCAGCTTCAAAAATTGATTAGTTTTGCTTAGATTTTAAAGGAAGTATTATGTCCACTAGAAATTTTTTAAATTTAATATTTTTCCATTAAAAATAGATGTAAAAATATGTCAAAATAATTTTTTGTTATAATTTTTGAAGTTGATTTAATACTTTTACAAATTAACTAAAATCATATGCAAATTTGGGCTCATCGAAATAGTGGCCATCTGGCCACCAACAATCACTACTTGGTTGTTAGCCAAGTTAAGCACTACCACCACTATAGGGTGGTGGTGGTGGTGGTTCACTTCCAGGTACTATTTGGACTTGCGTTCCTTGAAACAATTCAGTTTGTCCAATTTTCATCACATTTTTCCCTAGTTCTCCTCCTTTTATCTTCTCTTATTTATATTTTTCCTGTTTGTAAATGGAGAGCTTTTGTAATGATTCCTAGGATGGCTCATGCAAAAATGTAAGTTTTTCTCTCTCCTAAGCTTAAGTACCTCTTTAGTTCATGCATATTTGCTGTCTTGGAAATAATTTCTTAAGTCGCAGCAACCTTCTCACATGTCAATATAAGTAAATCTAGTATTTTATGATCTTTAGCAATTTTTTATGATTTTTCCTAAATTATTTGGTTAATTATATTTATTTTAAGGTATTTAAGTATTTTTGAATACATAAATATTTATAATAATTATATCCGAGGCATACGTACTATATTTATATATTATTTTATGTTACTTTATAATTTTTTTATATCCAAATAATTTATCTCTAAAGTTTAGTTATTTTCCACTATCTAATTTATGTGTTCACATGAGGTAGATTATAATATAATATAATTTAGTAAAATTATCTATTTTTAGCTCTAGTTCTATTATTTTATTATATTTTAATATTTTTGACTTATAAGGTACAATCGTCTAACTCTTAGGATCCACACATAAAATATTACCCTAATTAGTCAACTTTCACATATGCTTTAAATTATTTACTCAAAATCCAATGCGTAAGACTATGGACTCTTGCAATTTGATACGTATGTTTACGAGCTCACACATACGACATCTACAATTTCACAACAAAACCGAAACTTCAATACTTAGCTCCAGTTGAGCCAGCAGAAACTGGTCCTTGCTTTTTAGTTTTCCATGATACAAGTGAAGGGCTAAAGAATACACAATAACTAGATAAAGACATTCCATCTATACGAGAACATCCTTAATCTACATCAAAATAGGTAAGTAAAGTAAGGGAACTAGCATAAGAAAAGAATAACTTGTGGTTTATTATTCCCTTCAGACATCGAAGCACATGGAAGGTAGCATGCAAACGCTATATATGAGGAGATGACATGAACTAACTTAATTGTTGTACTACATAAGGATAAATCAGGTCATGTAATTGTAAGGTACAACATTCTTCCAACCAATATGCGATAGAGTGTAAGATCTAAAAGTTCATCACCAAAAGTTATATTAAGCTTCAAGTTTGAAGGAAAAGGTGTTTTGACAGGTTTTATTGCTATCAAACCCACATCCAGCAAAATATTAAGGAGAAGTTTTCTTTGATTCAAAAAGAAACTATTAAGAATTTTACAAATTTCAATTCTAAAGAAAAAACGAACATCTCCAAAATCTTTAATAGCGAAAGCTTTATCAATTAGTTTCTTAACTTCATCAAGATTATCTCCACAAATCAACATAGCATCCACATAAACAAGGAGAATAATAAAATGTTCAACTACATTCTTGCATATGAATAAGGAATAGTCACTTTTTGATTATACAAACCTAATAGAAATATTGAATTTAGTGAACTCCTTATTCCATTGCCTAAAGGTTTGTTTAAGTCCATATAAAGACTTAACAAGCTTGCAAACTTACTCTAGTTGTGCATCACTATAACCTTTAGGAGGCAACATATAGATTTCTTTATTCAAAAATCCATGTAAAAATACATTATTTACGTCAAGTCAGTGTACAAACCATCATTGAATAGCTACAACAACAAGTATAATGTGAGCTTAGCCATAGGCAAAAATGTATGGATATAATATATTCCCCCGATTTGATTATACCCTTTAGCCATAAGACGAGCATTATATCTCTCTATTGAACCATTAGCTTAATACTTTATTTTGAAAACCCACTTACACACAATTGGTTTCTTATTAGGTGGCAAAGCAGTTACTTGCTAGGTTTGATTAGAATCGAGTGCTAATAACTCTTTATTTATGATCTCCACCCACTTAGGATCTTATTTGGCCTCATGATGGGAAAAAATTAAAATTTGATTCATGAAACATAGGATATAAAACAAGTCGTATAGCAGCAACAACAGATGAATTATGATTGACACCATGCACAATGTCATTAAGCTAAGTGGGCATGTATTTAACATGAGAGGATTTATGAATAGGAGGAACATCTGATGAAGAAAGATGATCAAATAATAATGAATTCATAGGCTTGGATACAGGAAAAGAAACAGAAGATTGATCTTCTTGACAACGAATTGATGGAAATAATGGAAAAGAGTTTATGTTAGTATCAGGCTGTTGAAGAAATGAATTACAAAAAGGAAAACAGTCCTCATATAAGAGGACATCTCAATTAAAAAATGTTTGCTTAGTGTCCAAATCATATAATTTGCACCCCTTTTGACAAAATGGATAGCCTAGAAAGATACATCTTCTACCCCTTTGATCAAGTTTATCTCTCAAATGTAGATAAAGATAAGCATAACATAAACACTCAATCACTCTAAGATCATCATAGGTAAGCCTTTGATTGTAAAATAGTTCATAAGGAGATTTTTATCCAAGATTTTGGGAAGGCATTTTATTTATGAGAGTGGTTGCTGCTCAAATACAACTCCCTTAAAGGTAAATTAACATGTACACGAAGGGATCTAGCTATATCTAGCAAATGTCAGTGTTTCCTCTCAACAATATCATTTTGTTGTGGAGTATAGATGACACTCCGTTAGCACACAATACTAAGCTTGTTAAACAAATCTTGACGGTGTTTTGAAAGAAATTCAAGCCCATTATCTATTCTAACATGTTTAGGGGCATAATTAAAATGATTGTGGACAAAAGCAAAAAATTTTTTGAATAGCAACAAAATTTTTGATTTAGTACACATCAAATATGTCCATGTACACTTGGTTTTGTCATCAACTATGGTAAGAAAGAACTCAGCATCAGAAATAGAAGGAACATGATAGGATCTCCAAATAGCAATGTGCAACAAATTAAAAGGTTTTGAAACAAAAGAACTACTAATATCGAAAGGTAAGCAATGAAACTTCATAACACAATAAGTATCATAAAGAAAGTTTGAAAAATCATGATCTTTACAAAGCTTCAATGTGTTTAAGTTTGGAAATAAAAATGTGACCTAATCGGTCATGGAAAAGTCATACATGAGTAGAATTATTGAGTACATTTGATACATCGAGGAAAGGAACACAATTTTTGGTTGACTTGTTATTACATAAAGTCTAAGATATCTATCAACTGATGCTACTATTTCTCTAATAATCTAGTCTGGAATGAACATATGGTTACATAAAAATGGCAATAAGTTTATAATCATTTAGCAATTTACTGATTGAAAGGAGATTAAACTAAAAATCTAAAATCAAAAGTACTTGTTTTAGGACAATATGTCGATTGAGATAAACAAAACCAATTGTAGTTACTATTCTCATACTACCATCAAGCAACTTTACTTTTATTAGGTCAACTAAAGAATGTGTATTGGAAAGAACTTGAGCAAATGGAGTAATATGACTAGACATACTAAAATCAACAATCTAAGTTCCTAGATTATCATGTTTATTTAAGGCTAAAGAACGAGAAAGAGTACAAATTGTATCTCCAAAACTAGCTATCCCAATATAATCTTCTCCATTTGCCTTCAATTTTAAGACAGTTATCACTTCTACACACACTTTAGAAACCAAATCTTCATCAGATTTGGTAATATTCTAGTTTATACCCATCCTACAAAAACTTAATGAATCATCAATAGGAGCATTTGTCATAGCAACTAGCCCTACAACAACTTTCTTGTCAATACACACATTAGCTAAGATTTTAGTATTTGTTTTTCTCCCCTAATTGTTATACTAATCTAAAAAGCCAACCAGTCCAAAAACCCAATAAGCTTAAAGCATCTATTAATGGTATGTCTTGTGTTCTTATAGTGAAAACAAAAAATTCTATTATTCATCTATTTTGCTCTTCTATCATAACCTTTTAATCGATACTCTAATTGTAGCACAAGCAACATTTTCTTCATTCATATTAGTTTAACCACTTAATTGTTTTTGTTTCTCAATTTGGTAACCAAATAGTATGCCTTACTCACTATAAGCAAAGGTTCCATAGATAAAACTTGATTTTGAACATGCTCATAGACATGATCAACCCTAGAAGAAATTTTAAAAGTTGATTTCTATTGTGTATTTCCAACATCTTAATGTTTAGATCACAGGAACATGTATTCATTGTGCCACATGTGCATTTAGGAAAAAGAACTTAAGCTATTCAATTCATCCTACAGACATTTGAGCCAATTAAAGCACATACCAATGGAATCAACCCCTTGCTTCACATTAACAATCTCTTCTTGCAATTGATAGATCAATAATATCATGCCAAAGCTCCTTTGAAGATTTAACATACATAAAACCTTCAAATAAATCTTTTCATATTGAATTTAACAACCAAGATCAAATCATGTAGTCATATTTAATCCATTTATTATTAGGCTTAGGGCATGAACCATCAATAAACCTTACTTTAGCATTTGCTCTAAGTGCTAATTTGACATATCTACTCCAACCTCAGAAATTTGATCCATCAACATTTCTAGGTGCACCTGATCCAATTAATTGTAATGGATCACCTATAACAACATCAATAATTCAATGCATGCCATTATCACTAACTTCTCACATGATTATACTCAATTTGTGATTCAATTAGTAAAGAGATCAATAATGAAATATAATATTCTAACTTACAGTAGCTTTGATACCATGTGAAGAACCATAATCGTATAGATTTGTATGGTTCAAGCTTGTTGATTGTAGCCTAAGAGTAGAACAATTGTGAGGGACCAAAGAATTGGAGAACAAGGAGTTCTAAAATAAAAAAATGTAGACAAAGAAAAAATGATGAAAGAATAAATTGAATTAACTAACTCTTTAGGTCCAACTATACAAGTATATATATAGAAGAATTTGACAAGTGTAAGAAATAAATACAGTAAAGCTACTAGACTACTGCTATATGTATAGTAAAACTACTAAACTATTACCATATGAAATCTAGCTCCTCTATTTAAATATCTTGGTTTTTAGTTATGGCACTAATTAGGGTTAAATTTTGGGTTCAATTTTTATATGATTTCTTAGCCAGGTTTAGTTTTGATTAGTATATAAAATTTAGGAGATAAAATTAGAATCATAGTAGAAAAGTTTTGTACTCTAACTTGAAAATTTTGACATGATGTTAAGGTGATATTCTCCTCTCTATTTGTTGCAAGTGCATGAGTGAATTGTGAAAAAGATGCATAATGAATTGTCAAGGTGACCCAAGTTCTTATTTATATAATTTGAAATACATTGGAGATTTATCTTGTCTTACTCGATATCATTCTTATTCAATTCCTATATTAACTAATTTTCTACATGTTGTCTGTTAAATTTACCGGTGGTTCAACATGACCAAAGACTCTCCTTTGGAATATCCTTCTATTTTGTGCTCAAAGCAACAATTCTTTTAGTAAATTTTGTGAGTTTTGAGCATCAAATAATGTAAACAAACGAAAAAGATAAAAATATTGAGAGCACGCACATTAGGGTATATCATCAAGGCCTATACTCTGAAATCTAAATTATATAGCCGCTAATCTTCTATGACCTCTATCATATCTGTACCCCCTCTTGGCTTCCCCGCTAATGGATACATATTGCTCTTTCTTTTTTCATTAAAATCCAGAAAGGATATAGGTATAACCACCAAGAAAGAAAGAATATGTTTCTGTCAGTGAGGTGGAAGACATAAATATATGTTTGGTTATTAAAAATTTCCATGGAAGAAATGGTACACAAAGACAGGAAGCAATTTCAACCACCAATCTTGGTAGATGCCTATTTCTATTTAAACAGTACTTATTATTTAAGCCATTTGGTTTATTTTATTTTATTTTTTAATTTTCTTTACCAACTAATATTCATATCATGATTCCCTAGCGAGGAGAATTATCAAATCTATTAATACCATTGATTTATTATAATGATCTTGATTCGATTTATCTAATCATAGTTAAATAGCTTTTTCATATAAATTTTTGCATGACACCAAACCGGCTCGGTTATTTTTCATCTACCAAAAAAAAACAAAAAAGTTTAAAGTCGCACTTTTATGCTAATGAATATGTGGCATACACTAAAATAGAATTGTATAATATGTCTACATTTATTTAAGCCTCATGTCATCTATTCAGTTCGATAACATATTTTATGGTAAATTAAAGGACACCTCATGGAATGCAGAAACATATACGGATTCCTTTAAATTTTTTAATGAAATATGTTTCCCCTCTTTTTTTAATGATGTTTAAAATTTTCATTTTCTTTAAGAAAGCGTGAACCAACTGACCAAATGGTGGCAATAGGTATATATTCATGTAAAATCTTAATTTAATCAATTGATTATTTAGACTACTTCTATCAGGGGAATAAAAAAAAGAAATATATAAATATAACTTTCCTAAAAAAAAAATTAAATTCTTGCATTTGTGTTGTATTTAAGAAGTATTTTCCCCTAATATTTCCCTTTACTCATTAAAGTATAAGCGTCACATCAACAACTCTCTTTTTCGAAGCCTCTGGTCCTCTGCCTACTCTTTCAACAGAAGATTAAATTGTAGTTTGATATGTACCTAAAATGCATCTGATTATGGGTTCCTCGTTCATTTAGCACAACAGGTTCAAACCAAAAATTTTCAAAACCGTGTACTTTCATCTTGAGCTAACAGCCTAACAGCATTAATTGATTTTGACGACTTTAAACGTGAAAAATGAGAATCTTGGTTACATTGTAATAATGCAGAAAATCATAAGCTCAGTGAATTTAAAATTTATAGATGTCAACTCCTCCAAACTTAATGTGATAAAATGATTATATAGACTGAATTATTTAACGATGGATTCTTATGGAATATCCAATCCACATAAATTAATATATACATTATAGGGTTTGGAGTAGGTTTGGCAATATTTTTTAAAATCCTATTATATTTAGAGATAAATTTAATACTGGATAGGAATGGAGGCCAGATAAAATTCTAATAATTACTAAATCATTTTATATCTCTTTTAAAACTTAAAAGCAGCATGTAACCCAAAAAGCAAAACCTAATATTTAGACTTTGCTTTACTTCTCTCTCTCTCTCTCTCTCTCTACTTACAAAATGTCTATACTAAGGTTGTTTTTTTCTTTTTTACACTTCTTAATTAAACATTGCTATGAGGTTCCCCTTCTCCCTTTTATGGGATTAATTAGGTATTTTCTTGAGAAGGACAACTATGTTGCAACTTGTTAAACATGGGTGCTACACTTTCATTCTTTTGTTGATTATGATTTGTAATGGATTTTTTTTTTCTTAAAGTTATATTAATAAATTGAACAAGTTAAGAGTGAGTTGTGAGTTTCCATTACCTTAGCAATGAGTTTCAAGCATGGAGTAGAAAACCCTATAGGGATTACAACGAGTTTCAACACATTATTGAAGTTGTTGGAAATTACATTGTGAAGATTCAAAACCAACTCACAGCTTATCCTGTCAACATAATTCAAAACTAATAAGCTTAAAAATTACATAGTGAAGATTCAAATTATGGTGCTAATAGGCATGATATAAAATCCTCATTTGACTACTAAATAATAAGTTATTTTAGCTGCCATTCTTTGGTTTTTCGTTGCTAAGGCTGCGATCTCAATAAGTTCTTGACTACTTCTACAGGGAAAACTATGAAATACATAAATATAAGTTTCCTAAAAATTAAAAAAAAAAAAATTAAAATATTGCAATAAAGAAGTATTCCCCGTAAGTTTTCACTTTACTCATGAAAGTACAAATGTTACATCAACAACTACTTTCATTTTCAAAACCTCTGAGCATCCAAATGCATCTGATTTTGGAGTTGGTCATTCGTAGCTATGCACAGCATATTCAAACCTAAATTTTTCAAAAAACTTGTACTTTTATTCTGAGCTAACCTCCGACTTTGACAACTTTAAACATGAAAAATTAATAACAATTTTGCATTGGTTGACTTGTAATACGAAGAACCATAAGCTCGGGGAATTTTAAATTCAAATAAGAGATGACAACTCCTACAAATCCAATTTTCATAGAACGATTTTATAGACATTCACTAGTAGTATTAGTGGAGAGATAACAAAAACACCGACCACTATCATTATCCATTAGAATTACTCTAGATCCTTAAACCCATGGATCCTATGTTTCGGTTTTTAAATCAGAATATTTAAATTATGAGTATAAAATAGTGTAAATATAAGTTACTATTTCGATTGTAACAAGAAAAAACATAAGAAAATTTAATAAGAGATGCGAAATGAGGATACCCTTTATGTACATAGATATACAACGAAATATATAACCCAAAAATGTGGATATTGGATAATGATTTAGGCATGTTAGGTTTTAATTAACTATTGACAAATGAAAAGGAAAACTTGTTTATTTTATTTTTTTCTGATAACCATTACTTTTTTTTATAACAATTCATAACCCTTGCAATAGCATATCGTATGCCAGTGCCAGTCCAATAGGGTGGGTTTTATAGGTTTTCACACATTCTCAAGAGAAATAACACATAGGTCATATTCTAGTAAAAGTTAGATAGTCCAATTGACCTCAAAAGGTGGTTACATTATAACTCTTAAAGTATACACAATGAATCCCATTCTAAATTCCTACTTCCTAAGATGGTTTGAATGTCGGGTTTCAACTATATCTAGCATATAAATTTAAAAAAAAAAATTAAAACGCCCTAACCCCCACCGCCCCCCACCCAAAAAAAAGATCTCCTTTTTTTTTCTAATTTTTCATTTTTTATTATTCTTATTTCCTCATTCCTTTTTTTTTTTAATCTTTACCTATTTTTTCATTATTTGTATTTTTGTACACTTGGATGAATTATCCATCTAACAAAAAGAAAAGCAAATATGGGATGTCTACACAATTGTTTGCAATAGCACTCATAGACATATTATCTTTTGTAACATCCCTCGTAAAATAATGCTTTTTTTTTTTTTTTAGAAATACATTTATAGATTGCATTTTAACTAAGGCACGTCATTATTATGTATCTTCTTTACAAAAGCATTATTATGTGCACTTTTACAACCTCATCATCCTAAATACTTTTTGGACACCATCTATGTATGTGAATTTATATGTTGAGAGAGATAGGGAGTATGTCCATAAATGTTTCATCTATAAATGCCACATTTGTCCCTCTGGTTGGCAATTTGGTACATGGACAAGCATGAATAGTCTCCCTTATCCCTTTCACCCTGTAAACCCCCTTTACATATGTAAATCATTTTGTTAGGTCAAGCTAAACTAAAGGTTATTTTGGCATACCTCCTCCTTAGGCCTTCATACTAGCACTAAATTTGGCCTTATTTAATTAACTAGACAATCCAAACATGGATAGCTTGATTATAGATGGGGTTAGAAAATCAGCAAATGACCTAATTAATAAAAAGAGTCAAAATCATTTAAGCTCATTTGTAAAAGTTTTTTATTCAAGTCTAGTACCTAAACCCATCTACTGAGTTCCCATGTACATCTCCATCTCTCTCACTCCTTTCCAATGCAATAGCTCGATCATCAATCTTAATATTGTGTCTACGTTTGCAACTTTGTCTCTCTTGCTCTCTTTTAATGTAATAGCTTAGTCATCGATCTTACCAACTACCATCATTCTCTTTAACTATCGTCCATTTACTGTTTCCACATCTACATCTTTGTCCCTCTCACTCTCTTCCAATGCTATAGCTTGCTCATTGATCTCACTAATATCCATTGTTTTCTTTATCTATTGTCCATCCACTTTATTAAGTTTAAAGTAAAAGTAGCATTCTAAGTTTTCAATTTCCTTATAGATTCAAACTTCTAACGTTCTAAATATATATATACATATATATATATATATATATAATATTTAAAAGTTTAAAGCAATTTCGAGCTTCATTTTTGTATAAATTCCCATATCTAGACTTCAATCTTAGCAATTTGTTAATGATAACCGAATCAATTTGTCTTAGTTAGTTGTGACATAATGTATATTGACATATAGAATAACCACGCCCTATAATTTGGTTTGAGTCAATTACAACACTAAATGTTTAATTCAATGGTTAAATTTAAACCATTAGGTTTTCTCCTAATTGAAAAAAAAAAAAAAAGAAAGAAAAAGGTTACATTTGGAATCTTCTTGTGTTGAAAATAAAGAATCAATAGCTATGTAATGAATTTATTTTGAATTTTTAAATAGTATATGGATTCATCCTAGGTATAAACACATTTAAGAACTAGTTTCATTGTAAATTGGAATTTCAAATGTGATTAATAATCAAATTACATCATAGTAAGAGGTGTAGGATAAAAATTTGTTTAAACTCTTATATGAATCATCAACTGTTAGGACCATGTTTACTCTTAAGGAGTCCATTTGGGTTTTTTTTTATTGCCACATCAATATTATAAAGAATTTTCTTATCAAATTCTCTTCATTTTATCCCAAGTTTCTTCCTAAAAGTTTCTTAATAATTTTCTAAAGTTTTTTATTGGATGTGATAATAACATTTTAATACATAAAAAATTAAAAGCAAAAAAAAAAAAAGCCAAAGGAACTATTTTATCAAAGAAACGATAGAAGTGCAAGAAACTCCACATCATTCATATGCATTATTGAAGGAACTCCATCAATTCTTGAGCCAAAGAACGAACAATGTACATGCTCTAATAAGAATTATCGAACCTATTTATCCCTTGTCCCTATAATGTGGGAATATGTACCTAAAGTTGAAAAAACAAGAAGTGTCGTATAGTTAGGATTTCTCATATTAGAATCCAATTGAAGGATTGGCTACAACTAGCTAATACATAGTAATAACTTTTTGAAATTGCATGCAACGAAACCGAGACAGCATGAGGTTTGAAAAGTGCACCAGCGACACCCTAGCTTGATGGCCAGAATACTTGTCAAGCCCTGCAGAATAACCAATGATAAGCGGGTGAACCTGCTAACATCGAATCTAATCTACCTTACAAATTCAATTGAACCCCTACCATATACAAACTCCCAATTTTCTTGTGCTAATACAAACTTCTATTATATTTAACATAAAAAAATATAACATTTTTAACAAAACGCATATTCAAGAGCCACACTAATTTATCCATTGTAAAAATAAAATCTTTGAAACATAATCTTATTCTTTTTATCGCCTCTCATTTTCTTCCCAATGTACCATTACAAATAATATACTTTTACTGCAAACTATTTACCTTTTCGTTCCCTTTACGTATTTTATTTTCCTTTTGTCACTGCTTATTTCCTTTCCACTTTAAAGTAATCAAGACACTTTTCTTTTCCTTGTTCAATAGTTATCTAGTTGAATTTTTTGAGATCATTAGATTGAGGAATATAATAATTAGAAGTTCATAAAAAATTATTGGTTTATCAAGCAACTCATTTGGAAAAAAAAAAATTATATTATAAAAATACAATAAGAACATTTCATAAGTCCTATAAGATATTTTAATACCCTATAAATTTATAGAGTACAGGTTCTTAGATATTTCTTGTATATCACAGGATACTATTCAATTGAAAATTTTACAAAATTGACACTTACAAAATAGGATACGACTAACCACCTTAAATGTGCTTTCCCCAAGCATTCTACAAGCTTCAAAAACCAAAATTACATATGCAACATCTTAGAAAAGATTCCTCATTACAAGCCCCATTATGAAAACTTGCTTGAGTCAAGCAATGAAGCAATTGCCATTGTGATTTTGATGAAGAAAGACTGTGAGAACTATGAACATTATGTGTAAAATGAGAGTTCGTTAAGTTGGCTAATTGTGTATAGAAGCTATATATATAGGGTTTTACATGTATAGTGTACGTAATAAATTAACTACAAAAGCTCCTATAGTTAGTTAGCCGTACAAAAACTGAACTATATACAAGTGAAATACAATGAACTAAACTATACTCTATGAAGACCTATACTGTTAAGACATGCCCTCAACTTAAGGCATGTAATGAGTAGGAGTAGGCAAAAAAACTTTGAACTGTAAACCAAACCACGAATCGAACCAAACCGAAAAATAGGTATTTGCAAATGCGATTCAATTTTTTATCCAATTTGATGCTAGTCTTTCACTTTGCAAATCAATTTGGTGTAGCGAACTGAACTGCACCATTTTTTTCCTTTTTTTTTTTAAAGTTAGTCATGTATTATGACTAAAGTATGTTCCCTTAATCATAGGGAGTTTAAAACAATAGCTATTGATTGGATTCAAATTTTAGGGGTTCAAATCTATGTCCATGGTCCAATTCCCTCGTGTAAACAAAGTCCTACATTTGGTTGACTCCTACAGAAACTCAAGGTTTGCAAGAATCAGAAAATTTTGCTTTCAAAATGGACATTGATGCATGTTTAAATTAAACTAGTGATTCCTTTGAAGGCAAAGTGAAATTTTATTCCAGTAGCCTATTCTCTTAAGCTTGTTCATAATATCTACAATATTTGTAGTAATATCTTGGGTTAGGCAAGATGGGCTATTATCTAAATCACATGACATCCGTTTTGCATTGTACTTATCATATGTGCTCCCATCAGCAACACACTTGAAAACTCCAACAACACTGGCTCTAGTATGCATTAATATGCATTCTCTCATAACCTATTTAAAAAAAAGATTCAAATCGCAAACCAAATCGTTTACTTTTAGGTTCAAAAAATTTATGAACCAAATCATACAGCTAAGTTCATTTTAGAAAAAAAAAAACTGAACCATTAATAATACATCTTTAGGGTCAAATATACGGAGGAGCACCATAATGAAGAGAATCGAAAAAAAAGTAAAAAAAAAAAGGATTAGTAAAGTTCAGGCAACTACCAACTAGATATGACACACTAATCAATTTTGATAAGCTTATAATTTGCCAGATATAACTCACCAGTCAAAACTATAGTGTTACTCGCTATTACTCCTTGTTAAAGGGAATAGACAAGAGTTAAAGATAAGTGAAAATACTAAGGTTGCTTAAAAGGAAAACTTATAATAATTTGATAATAAATTGATTGATGTCTATGTACAAAATGAAGGGGGTTATATACTAGCTCCATTAGGGTTACAAGCACATATAAAAAGACAAAAATGGGTAATTTACAATTTGAATACATGAAATATACTAAATAGGGTAAAAGAGACAAAGAATATTCAATACGAAAAAGTAAATAATCCTTCTAGAATGTTGTACCAGAAGACACATATTGCATGATGGTTGGTCACTTTGAAATATAATATAATTCAAATGAAACGAGGAAAAAGAAGGTATGTGGTCAAATCCGACCTGATTTGGATTAGGTAGATCCTCGACCAATCAATCACTAATGAATATTCGCCTTGGACTGGGATTGGATCTTGGTTAGTTCGAGAGCTCGACTTTAGACAACTGTTAGGGTTGGTATGCTTAAATGTTACAAGGATTATGGTATGGCTACTTAGCAAGTAAGCATACTCGCTCAGAGGATCGGTACGTTTGCTTAGCAACTCCAAAGACAATGTTGGTGTATGAGAGAGCTCAGTATTCAAGTTAGCAGTATAGTGAATCATGAGGTCGAAATAGGAATTCTTGTCCTAGATTAAGCTCCGAGCTATTATTCTCTTCCTAAGTCCTTAGAGTCCTTTGGCTCAAATGCGCGTAATCAGTCTAGATGGTTGATTCCTATCAGTTAATTTTAGGTTCGATTCGGTATGATTCGGTAAGGGGGTGAACCATACCGAATCTAACCATGCCTACCTCTAGTAATGAGGCCTAAGTTAAAAGGAAAACAAAAAAACTACAACGACTTTACACTTTATGCCTTGGTTGCAAGATCTATGAGTTGAGAGGATGAAGATACATGAGAAATCTTAAGAAACCTACTAGCAACATGATCTTTTTGTAAAGTGAATATCAATATGAATATGTTTGGTAGGTCCTTGCAAGTAAGAATTCGCAACACTTAATTCTGCAGAATGGCTATTAGAATGCAATGTAACAGGTAAAGAAAGTAGAAGATGCAAGTCTCTCATCAAATATGAAAGCTAAAGAAGTTCTTTAGTAGCTGAAGCCATACTCCTATATTCGACTTCATTAGAGGATATGGATATGGTTTCTTGCTTCTTAGTCTTTCAAGAAACAAGAGATGAATTAGGAAACATGCAAAAGCTAGACAATGATTTGTGACCAAAGACATTACTACCCCAATCAGCATTGAAAAAACCATACAAACTTAAAGAAGAGCTGAAAGAGTAAAAGAGTACTGTATCAAAAGATCCTTTCAAAAATTGTAACACATGAATGGCTACTTAATAATGTGAAGTACGAGGATTAGCTAAAAATTGGCTAAGTTGCTAAATAGAAAAGGAGATGTTAGGTTGCATAATTGTTAGATACAATAATCATCCAACCAAACGTCAATAAGAGCTAGGTTAGAGAGCAAACGGCCTATATTATGATCAAGTTGAAGACCTTGAACAAAATGCTCTTTTGTGCGCTTAGCACCTGTTAACCCTATATCCTTGAGAATATGAAGTAAAAATTTGCATTGATTAAGCATAAAACCACCTTTTGTTCGACATATCTCAATTTCCAAAAAGAATCAGACATCACCTAAGTATTTAATAGTAAATGCTTTGTCAAGTGAATCTTTAACACCTGAAATAGCAACCAAATTACTGCCAACAACAAAAACATCATCAATGTATAATAGGAGTACCAGAAATTCATTACGTTGCTGTCAAACAAATAAAGAGTAATCATTTTTCGATTGAACAGAACCAAATGAAGTGACAAATTGAGTAAATTCACGATTCTATTATCATGGGGCCTACTCTAATCTATATAAAGAACGTATAAGTTTGCAAACATAACCAAGACGTATACAATCATAACCACCAAGCAATTCCATGTATATTTCCTCACCTTTAAAGTCATGTAAAAATGCATTGTTAACATCAAGTTGGTGTACATACCAATTTTGAACAATCGCCACAACTAACATAAACGTATTGTTGATTTTGCAGCAGGACTAAGTGTGTACATAATCAACACCTTCCATTTGATTATATTGTCACGCCTCGAAATGGTAAAATCGTAACAGTCCTACTATGCAAACCATTGTAAAATAAAAGCTGATTATACGGTCACTATCTTAGACTTAATTTACACAAGATATTAATGACTAACCCGCTTTGAAAGTATGAACTTGATAAAAATACATACTTATATTAATCTAATCAAAGTAGATTTATAAGATTTAACAACCTAACATAATTTATTTAAGTAATTCGTAAATTAATACTAAGAACTTAAAGGATAAATCTATGCTTGAGAGTGTATCTAGTCTTCAATTTATATCCTTACTCCCCTAAGATCCAATAATTGCTAGCTTTAGAGTAATTATAGGCTGCTTCTTCGTTAGCACCTACAACAACATTTATATGAATGTGAGTAACCACAGCTTAGTAAGTTGGGATAGAGACTAAAAACTATACAACGAACACAAATAGGGTTATTAACCAAATTATTAGGTATAATACATGTTCAAGCAAATGTTATCGCATGATATTGTCCAGCCTATCATGAGATTAGAGAAATTGCACTTGCTTTAATCAAGGTTGGAGAGTTTTCGTTAATGCAACAGCTTACGACCAAACCCAAGCTTGTGCAATGGAGATACTGCTCCTCCCATGACTATCTTCAAACCATTAACTTCACCCTTATCTTGACCTCCTCACCTGTCATTTAGTTCAACTAAGGATGAAAAAGTGACCAATTATGTCATCTAGTGCTATCTATTTCGAAGGGATCGGTATTTGGTTGAAGAATCCTAATATTCCCTTAATGGGTTGTTATGGAGGTCTAGTTTAAATTTATAAGTCAAATATTTAGTTAAATTCGGTTTAAAGTGCTCAATCATTTTAAACAAATTACATAAATACAAGCCAAAGTAGTAAATCAATAATCATATCAGCAGCTCAAAATAAGCACATGCACATAACTAACTATCTAACAAGAACAATTTAGTATAATTTCAAGCCTCCAAGTATTACAAATTAGTACTCCAAAATACAGTAACGTATTAATCTTCAATTACTTAGACTCCTCGCTTGCTTACATGAGGTAAGACTCATATTGGCCATCACAAAAAATTCTTATAATACAAATATTGTTTCAGTTTCCTACATAACTGCTAAAGATTGATTTTATCATATAGTGCTTATTATTGGCTTTTGTTTAAAGTTTAATATACCCATTTATTCAGGTTTTTAAGTCTTTTACAACGATTTCTAATTTCGAGCTGGGTTCTAATTCAATTTCCTAATCAATTTCTAAATTAGATTATTAACTCAGTGTTCGATTATGGATTTTATAAGTAAACCTTAGAAAATCATTCTGACCTATAATCTGAAGTTAATCACATTATTTTGAGATATCTTAAATATCGTTTTTGGTCTCTAGCCAATGCTCTAGTTTGTGCAATACATCCTAATTTTAATTTAACTATGAATTTACTATTGTTATGAGAAAATCTTACATTTTTCATATAATTACCCTAATTTAAGTTTCCTACTAGATTTATTGTATATTCCTATTATTATTACAATATCAATTTTAATATAATATTTTCCTACTTATTAATTTCTTATACTTACATATTACACATTATCACCTAACATATCCATAATATACACATCTAATATTTCTATCACTTCAAATATCATCTCCTAACATCAACTAATATTTCAAAATATCTAAATTCATTCAAAGTCAGATTTTACACTTAATTACCCTAAATTACAAAATTAATTTAAAATTTACCATTTTTACCTATTACATATTTACTACATAATACACTAATAATTGCATCTAACACCCTAAATGCCACAAATATCACACTTCATTAGATTTCAGCATCCTTAAACATATAATTACTCACTAAATCAGTAATTACTCATTTAATTACTTAATTAACCTTAAATTACCTATTTTACGCATCATTTTAAAGCCTGAAAATTATCTAAAAACTAATTATTGAAAAAAAGGATTCGTAGCACTATTTTAAATATTCTAACTAGCCTACACAAAAATTTTGGGTTCAAAACTACACTCCTAAGATCATTAATTTTTAACCTAAACAAAGCTCGAGTTTGTATGGTTTCTTAAGGACAGTATAATTCTGGAAAAAAAAAAAATCAAACTAAAATTTTTTCATAATTCTACATACTTAAAAACCTCAAAATACTAAATTTCACAATTTTCTAAAACTATTTAATATTTTTAATAAAACAACTAAAATAAAAAAAGAAATTGGACTCACAAGTGTTGGTAGCTCCTGCCACCGCTAGCTACCGTAGCCTTGTTAGCTAGTCTAGGCGCTGCCGCTACTATGTGGTGGTGGTGGCCATCCACTCTTAAATGGTCGTCGGCCTAAGGATCTCCTCTAAGGTTTTAATTGTACAGATTTTTTATAATTTTTAAAAACTAAACCTTAACTCTCTTATTTCAACTCTCTCTATTTTTTCTACTCTTCTAACTGTCCAAATGAGCTTCTAATTTTTTTTTTTTTTTGGGTATTTATAGAGGTATTAGGAAATTTTGGTGCATTAAATTGATTAAACAATTGCTTTATCTTATCCTTTTTTACTTTCTATTTGTTAAATTTTGATTGGTTAATTTTATTTCTCCTATTTCCAAGCTACCATGACCACTTTCTGGATATTTTCTCATTTTTGTTGATTTTTCTTTAATTATTCATGCATTTTCTTTAATTAATTAACATTATTTTAGCATATTTTGCGTATTTTAAGTAATTACATATATTTCTACCTATATGTAAATTTATATATAGTACAAATAAATAATCTTAAATAATATTTAAGTTATTTTATGATTTTTAGTATGTATATAATTTATCTCTATCGATATGTTTGTTATCAGAATTCGTTCTAAGTGTTTTTGATAAATAACAAACAATTTTCATAAAATTCATTATTATATTAATTAATCATTTTATTGCTTATTTCCTTAAATTCAAATTTACAGAATTAGTTTTACTAATAATCCTAGATTTATCGTAAAATATAGGTTAGATCGGGTAATTTGCTTAATCGTTCGCCCTAAATTCTACAAACCAAACTCCAAATAGCTAATTGCGAGGCTTATATATATCCTTTGGCAATTAACCTAGCTTTATAATGCTCAATAAAGCCATCAGGTTTGTATTTAATCTTATAAACCCATTTGGATCCTATTGGTTTCTTACCCCAAAGATAAAGAAACTAATTCTTAAGTGTGATTAGATCCCAATGCTAAAACTTCCTTATGCTTAGCCTTAACCCAACGTAGATCATGTTATGCTTCATGATAAGTTTTTGCTTCATGTACAACAAATGCCTTCATTGAAGAAGCCATATAATCCTTTAGATAGTTGGAAAGAGTTTTTGGGTTAAGCAAAGTATATGTAGATGGGGATGAAAGGCTAGAAATTAGTAGTGAAGTTGATTCTCTAGAATGGACCGAATGAACAAAATCATTTAGCTAACTAGGAGTCTTACAAACGTGATCAGAATGTCAAGAAGAAGGAACATAATCGATAGGTTTGGATTTATGCACATAATCAACATGTTTGTCTAAACATAGTTATGAACTAGACTCTGAAACGATATTTGATGTCTGTGAAACTGTGTATGTAAGAATAAGACCTTCTTCACAGAATGAAGATTTGGAAGGAAACAAAGAAAAAGAGGGATTAATGGAATTGTCATTCTGATTTTGTTGAAAACGAAGGATATGTTCCACAAAGACTACATCTTTGCTAACAAAAAGTTTGCTTTCAATTAAATTAAAGAGCTTGTAATTCGTTCAATGAGAAGGATAACCCAAGAAAACATAACAATGACCTTCAGTGTCCATCTTATCTCTAGAATCATCAACAACAAAATTATAACAAAAACATCCAAAAGTGTGAAGGTCAGATTATAAAGGCACTTTATTATATCATACTTCATAAGGTGTTCTCTAACTCAACTTTTCAACAAGCATTCAATTGATAAGTGTGGTAGTAGCTAGAACACACTCTCTTTAACATTTTTATGCTAAATTGGCATATATCTTTTGTAAACCCCGCGAATTTAGCTATTTAAGAATAAAATTAAACTTTAGAAATGTAGATAATCTCGCAAGTTAATAAGGCTAAGTAAGATAAAAATTTTATTAAATTGTGAAACTAAGTATAGTATTAACATTAAAAACCCTAAAAACTTGATCTAACTTTAAATTGCGTACAAAAATCCTAAATTCGATGTATGCGCAAATACTAGATATTGCACCTAAACTTGACTAAAACCCTAAAACTATAACTTTAAGCTTATAAAATGAATAAATATCATTTAATAATAATATAACCATAGTCGATCACAATTATCGACTAAATCGCGTAATCGCACATAAATCTTAACGAAAACGTTGAAATAACTCGTAAATATTATAATTGTAACATGTACCAATTAAATTAATAAATTTTCATAAAATTCCAAAATCAATTTATAAATATTATTTTTATGATTTTTATGTTTAGAAAAATTACATATTTTTCTTTTTCTTTTTCTTTTTCTTTCTTTTTCTTTTTCCTTCTTCCTAATTTTTCCTTGCTTCCACGTAGATCTTCTTAATTCCCTAGCAGCCTACATGATTTTTTTTTGTTCTTTCAGGTGTTGAAATTTTGTGATCAAAATCAATTGTAATGATTATTGTGTCCCATCTTCATTAAAGCATAGATTTGGTAATTGGTTTTGTAAATTGCTTTTGGGTGCTATATGTCTAGAGTCTTAGGAGCAAACAAAAACCCAAAAAAGAGAAAGAAAAAGAAACAAAGCAAAATACACACACACACATACAAAACCGAAAACCAAAACCAAAGCAATTTAGCAAATACTAAGAGGAAAAAGAAGAAGAAGAAGAAGAAGAAAATAAGGGACTCCTATTATTCAATTTAATTAAGGAAATTAGGTAAGTTTATTTTATTTGTACATATATATATATCATATAACGTGTACATGTATATTTAGTATATATTTTTGTTGTTACATGTATGTATGCGTAAATATATATGTATATAGTATATAGTATGTACATGTGTGTGTATAATATATATATACTATATTTTCTTATGTATATGTAAGTACAAGTAAATATATGTATATGTGTATATGTACATAGTATTTTCTTGAATATAATATGTATGTATAAATGGGTATATATGTGTATGTACATAGTATTTATTTTAGTATATGATATGTATATACATGTATTATGTATTTTCGTATATATATGTACATTTGTATATATTTTGTATTTCCTTTATATGTGTGTGCATATATATATATATATANATTAAGTAAATTAGAAAATTTAATAAATTATAGTAATAAGTATTTATATATACTTATACCGTAAAATACAAGAAAATAATAGAAAATTATAAAAATTTTATAAGGATGACACGTGGTACTCCCATACGCTACCACATCATCACTTATATATATATATATATATATATATATATATATAAATTAAATAATTTTCGTAATTAATAATAATAATAAAATAATAAAGTAGAAAATTTTGAATTAATAAACCTTAAACTCTAAAAATAGGTAAAAATAAGTAATTATAGTAAAATAAGCTTAAAATAATAAAATTACAAATTATACAATTCAAATAATTATTAAATTATAATTATACTAACAAAAGTCTAATTTGATATTTTATAGCTTTTTAAGTCAAAATAATGAATTTCATGATATTTTTATATTATAATCAAAACTGCAGGTTATAACATCTAAAATGGACCCTACTACAAGAAAATATGCTTGAAAACGATCGAAATGGACGATAAGTTTATAAAGATTTGAACTAAATAAAAAAAGTTATACATAATTCGATAAAAAGCTCGAATTGACAACTTTACGCAAATCAATAGTTAAATTAAGTAAACAGTACGAATTATAATACTAACTTAGTTATTTAATTTCCAAACTTACTATTTTTCATATTCTATATTGTCAAGTGATCATAACTTTGACCTTGATTTACCATCAAACTACTATGGCTTAGCTTAAGGTCAAGTCTAGCGACGTCCGTTTAGAGGTGAGTAAGGGCTGCATAAACCTACTCATAATCATACATAAAACTGGATTTTGACTAAAACTGAAAATGGATATACCATTATGTTTTTGAATACGAAACGTGAAGTTTCGTTATTATGCAAGTTCTAATATGATACCTAGATTTGATTAGTGCCGATGTATCTCCAACCTTGACTTTAAAGGGCGTTAAATCTAAGTTGTATGCAATACTTGGTCACTTACATATATTTGTACGACATACTGATTGTTCATAGATTCGTTTGATTGAGTTAAAATGTTGTATAACTTATTTGTTGTATAGTTGAGGGAATAACTCACTAAGCTCTTATAGCTTACTCTCCAATGGTTTTTCTTTTGCAGGTTGATGGATAATTGAGCATGAGTTAAGAGCTAAGCGTTAAGTGTAAGTATTGAGATGTTTTAGAAGCTAGAATTAGAGAGATTGTTTAGTTCATTTGAAATTTCAAATATAAACATCACTTGTATATTTAGATTTCAAAACTTTAATAAATTTAAAATTTAAGTCTGTACTACTCGATTTTATCATTTGGTAGGAGATACCGATTCTTTACAGTTCTTAAGAATTGTAGATTATTGGATATCTATAGTTACTTATATTTTACAATATGATAATAAATTAAAATAAAAAACTTTAATGAATAATTATTTAGAATCTTGTAATCTCTAACTTATAAAGCAGTTTTCATATCATGAGTGTACACTTGATATGAAAATTTCAGGCAATCCTATTAAACTCCCCTTAGGGTCATCAGATCCTTCGTGCTTCAACTGCTTCAAGCACCCCATTTTGTTGGAGAGTATAAAGAGTGGTTCTTTGTATAAAGTCCCATTTGAAAGGAAAAGTTGTTAACACTCGTTAAAAATAAATTTACCCCCATTATCACTCCTAACAAACTTTGGTATCTTGACAAAGTGATTGGTGACATAAGAAGAAAAAAAAAAAAAGAGGTCAAATTTGCAGTAGTTTAGTGCTTATAATGAAGCAAATGTGTTCAAGTACTTTTACTCATGTCATCAACTATGATTAAGAAATACTTAGCACCCAAGAGAGATGAAATACTATAAGGCCCCCAAAGATCAATGTGTATTTATTTTGTAATTTTGGTTTGCAAATATATGTTTATTTTTAGTTCAGATTTCTTTGCAACATAATCTAATAGTGAGATATTGTTTGTTTACTCTTGTTTTCACCGAAGGCATTGGTCAAGGCTTCTATTTCATGTGTCCTTTTCTTATTTCCATCTATTTTAGTTTATTTACTTTTTTTTTTGTTGGAGCATTTGCTCATAGCTTCTATTTGGTGTATCTGTTTCTTATTTTCATCATTTTGAATTGCTACTTGTGTTCTTGTGCTTAATTTATGCATTATGTTTTTCTATTAAGCAACATTTTGATTGTTAGATTTGAGGTTATCAATTAATTGTGCTACTTGCTAGGCATAAACTATTGTTATTGCTATTATATAGGTTGAATGTTGTGATAATTACATTAGTAGTGAAGATGAAATGTTTTTTGACCTTTTTGAGGGAATGTATGTATTTTATTATGTATTTTGAAGTTTTTGTTTAATTTCCTTCTCTTTTGGCATTATTCTTGACTTAAGGAGTTTTGTAGCGATTGTTATTGAAGGGATATAATTGAGGTGTTCTTTATATCATTAACACCTAATATAAAAACAAGTCTTGACTCAAATGAACAATAAAATCACTATAGGCAATCAAGTAGGTAAATATGAAGGTAAAAGAAAATAAAGAAAGAACGAATTGAAATATAAGACGAACCTATGTTCCTTGTTGGATCAATGAGGGTGTCATCTTCGATTGAATGAACTATTTCAAAGTTGTTAAAATAGCAAAATCTTCCTATAAAATAATGCCAAGAAGATTGGTGAAAAAAATTGATGAAATGCATAAAAAGAAACATGAGAAAAAGGAGATAAATTTATCACAGAATGGAAGATTACTGATAGAACAAAGTACTTTAATCACCAGTAGGTAATTTGAATCACCTATTAATACAAATCGAAGAGCAAAATTACAAATTAGCGTTTCCCAAATTAGCAAAACAACTGTTAAGAGAACGTTATGACAATATTACTGATCATAATATATCCAACTCTTTACTAATTTGGAAAAAATAATGATGTGCAAATTGATTAGAGGAGTTATGCATAAAAAAATTAAATAATATAATTAGAGTAAATGAAGAAACCCAAAAAGAAAAAAAAAAAAGAAAGAAGGAAAAAAAGAAAACCATACATCATATAGGAACTTTTCCACTTGTATTAAAAGCTAAGCGAAAGCATGAACCAAAAGCAAAGCTAAAGCTTGCAATGTTGTTTATGTATTCTTCATAAGCAATGATGAAAATGTAACAAGAAGTGGAAAAGTAAATGATGAAAAGAGGCCAATTATTAAGCACAGTGAGGATGAAATATGGGAATAACTTACTAATAGTTATGGGTAGATACGAATAATTTCTTTATTTGAATAAAGTAATTAAATGATTAAGACACCAAATTAGAAGTATGGCTTAAATAATATAGATGTATATTGATGTCTAATACACAAAGAGCATGACTTATTTTTACTTTTTTATTTGGAGTTGCTTCTTATTTGTGCTAATGCAAGAAAGCATTAATGGGACTATATAAGGTTTTAATTACTGATTTCTCCTTGTGTGCTAAGTATTGGTAAAGATGGCCTATGTTTGGTCTATTAAGCAATTGCTATTATTATAATTTTAGGAATTAGTTTAGTATTGTTGAGAGCGTGGATTTGGTGAATTGCCTCAAAGCCCATATAGAATGGAATGTAGTTTTTTAACTAATTAACCAATTATTTTTAAGTATAACATCTACTTGAAATATAGCTACTCATACTTAAAGATCTACAACCACTTAGTTAAGATTTTATAATTCATGTGGAATATAGCTACTCATACCTAAAGATATATAACCACTTAGTTGAGATTCTATAATTCATGTAGTTCGCAAGTAAATTGTGTGAGCTTTATAGAGCTAATTGGAATGAAGAGTCATTAAATGCAATGCATTTCTGTTTCTTCTTCCCAAGCTGGTCCACCCTCTCATAACTTAAATTTGTTGCAGTTGGCTTGAATAAGTTGTTTTTTGGTTACCCAAATAAGTTGTTTATTAGTTACCCAAATAAACATTAGTATAGCATACACATGCCAATGATTTTTGCTAGAAAACTTCAGTGTATCAAAGCCTATAAAATTCATAAATTATAATCAATATGTTTATTCTAAAGGCAACACCATGTAATATATGACTTGGAAGAGAATAATACATGAACAATATATCTTTTGGTTAAGGTCCCTTTTTTTTTTTTTAACTTTATGTATTTGTTTTGTTAAAAAAAGCACCAAATGAAAAAAACAAAAAAAAAAAAAACAAAAGAAGAGAAAAAAAGGTTGCAACCTACTACACAAATGGATAGATATATCAAGGAAACCTAGAATATCAAGTACATTAGAAAGATAAGAAAGCACAATACACTTTTTAATCCCTCAATTAAGACAGAACCTTTCCTTGATGGTCAAGGGGACAATAGAGATCTTGACGACGTGACAATAATTTACATTAGAAGGAGGAGATCCTCGAAAGAACTAAAATTATGGAAGTATACCCTAGAGAAGAAAATAAATCTCTTGCATACCTTTAAAACACACAATTAAGCAACATTGTCATGAAGGCCAAAAGTCTTAAACTCTATGTTTCCTTCATGCACTAGGGTAAATCTTTATTCAGAGGTTGATTTGGTAAAATTTTGAAACTTATGAAACATTAAACAAAGCAAAGACTTTAGAAATAACTTTAAAAAATTTAATGGTATTTAATTAATGTATAAGATAGAGACTTGAATGCATGGTGCATATGATGTACAAGATAGAGACTAGAATGTGCTACTTAATATTATTTTCTCCTCTAGTAACTTTTTTCTCATCTTGCATATGTTGTTAAGGAAAGATGACTTAATTTGCTAAAAAAGTATTGCATAGAAGAGAAAATAGTTTTAAGACATTATGTATAATTAGTTCCCTAAGATGAAACAATAAAGTTCAATTACCTATTTTCCTTACTTAGTTTTGAAACATGTCTAACTTCACCTCCCTTTTTTAGGATCTGGTGTTACTAGAAATTTAAGGAAATTGTCATGAGCCAATAATCTAAGGTCATAAAGATGAGTTGGTTTATTAAAATCTTTAGATTGATTTGGAAGATAGTTTTTCTAGCTAAAGACAATGCAAAGGAAACATATCTAAATAAGTGGACCATGCATAGATAGCTACTAGTTCAATGACAACTTAATATGTTTTCTATGACTTTCGAGTGGATGAAGTGTCATAAATAACTAATTAAGGGGTTAGCAATTATGCTTATGCTTGTTCAATCGTGTTAAGCTAGTACATTTTTTGCCTTGTTTCTAGACGTATAATATGGAATGTTGATTTGTTTGTGAGGCAATAAACATCATGCAATTTTCATATATAAATTCACTATTTCACCTACTTTAACTTTGCTACCCTTTTCACTTAAATCTTGTATGTAAAATTACAAGTTGTTTAAATAATGTTACATACAAGAAGTCTAATGAAGTGATCATGCCATTCAAGCATGTGTGTACATGTAAGAATAAGGGAAGTCTTAAGGGAATTTGATCTACTCTATGTCATAAGTTGTGTCTAGCAGATGTAAAGTAATATTCATGTGATGTATGTATTCTAATATAATGGTTGTTGTATGTGTAACATGTGGCTGATGTGTCTTATGTCTGTAATATGTGTATGCATCATATTTTTGTTGTAGGCTTGCTTATGTAGCAGCATATGTGTTAGATATTCAATAGTTATGTTAAGGAAAAACTTTGGTGATGTGTCAAGCGATTATGGGATAACAATAACTGCTATGGGTTTGTAACAAAAGACTTGAAGAGGTCATAATGAGTAAGCAGAGTTTTATTTCCTAGAATCTAATTTACAAGACCTGGGGTTCTCTCTAAGCATCCTTACTATTTTCGATAATAGGTAAGTTTGATAGAAAGGTGAATAAAGGGCAAAAGGAGTTAAAAGAAGATTTTACTGCTGATTGCCCAATTACTAGATTTCAAGCACAATCTAATAACAATTTAGTATTGGAGCTAGGCTATATGGAAGAGGTTAAACATCTCCAATAGAAATTTGAGTCTTTCTTAGAGATGTAAAAGGTGGATTAAGAGTAGACCCATGCTAAAAAGTGATAGATGGACATGCAACAGCAAAAGATGACACTCCAACTTGAGAATCTGACCTAAGAGGTTACAAGAAAGAGCTCAAAGGGGAAAGGAACAAAGGAGAATAATGATGGAGGCACTCATTCAGGGAAAAGTGTGATTGGTAGTGTTCTATTAGAAGTGGGTGGTGATTCTAAGAGGAGCACAATTAGAATTTCCATAATATGGAGTAGCAAATCCTATTGGATTGGAACGAACATTTTTTCTGTTTGGTTTGCCATGAAATATCTTGGTCATTGTGAATGTATGACCAAAATTGATCAAAAGAGAACCATAAGAATAATATTTGCTATTTTTTCATTTCATAAATCAACTTTTTAGACTTTGCTTAGGCTAAATAATTAATTATGTTATTGAAATATGATCTTACATAAATATTAGTATTTCCTTAAAGATATAAATAAAATATAACATGTCATCTATTTAGATACATATTGATTTCCTCTAGATAGGCTTCAAAAATATTCATCAAGTCCCTAGGAGCCTTTTAGGAAATCTTGTGAAGCAATAATAATTCATCTAGTAATGTTTGATTTTGAAAGTATTCACTCTCGTTTACACTTATTTTATTATATACTGCTTTATATGGTACAGTGCATCAATTTGAAACTAGATAATTTAATTATCTTAATAGTTGTGTAAAATGTGAGAAGTCTGGCATTCTCAACAAGAGATTGACCCTTTTTTTTAAGAAATAGTTTATTTATTTATTTTTTCCATGAAAAAAAAAAAAGAGATTATTCGGGAAACATAGGCTGAAGAGATGAATTGATTGAAAACGGGGACCACTCTTTTGCTTAGAACAGGAAACAAAAGGGAAGGATTATTTTTCCCGTCTCTATTCGACCATGCAACTGAAGATGGATGCTGTATAACCAAAAGCTGCATAACGTACTATGAGCATGTACTGTATTATTGTCAAATCCTTGTCCATAAGATACAATTGGTAGCGTATACGCACAGACAACAAAAGAAATCAAAAGTGATGTGTTGTTGGCGGCCTAAAATAGCAAGTAGAATTAAAGAGACAATTGACCTCAATGAATTTCATGAGGGCAATTAGTAAAGAAATAGATAGACAGATGAAATGAGAAATAAATTACTGGATTATTCAATCTAAAGGTAAATTAATTGGTCCCTTCAAGTAAGTAACTTAGATACATATCCTTTTGCTTATAATAGAATGAGTTGTAATAGTTTCTCAAACTCAGCTCAAATGAAAGGGCGGTTTAAGTAAAGAAGTTGTTGCCTAATTGATATGTATTTTTTTCTTCTTTTTTTTTTTTTCTTTTTTCCATTTGAATGTAAGGAGTTTGATTTTCTCCATCCATTTTGATTTTTTTTTTTTTTTGGATTGAATTAATGGGACCAGTCCAAACTTATCTCGTTTTCCTTCATATCATAATAATAATGGATAAGAATTCAGTTCAGAATCTTTCTTTCCTTTTACCCTCATATAAATAATATTAGACTCTCAAGAAAGCCTCCATCTCTTCTTGTTGAGGATACAACTGCTACAGTAAAATATTAATCGTGTAGGCCCAAAAACATTCGGTTCTATTACATCCTGACATGGTCCTTCAAATTTTTTGTATTTGTGTACAGCATATAAGAGTTTTAATTCAGCATATCGTAATATTGCACTAAATGGATTAGTTACTAAAATATTCAACGAACTTCATATGCTTCTCTAAGTAATAATCAAATGCTAAAAAAAAAAAAGGGAAAGACAACGACACATAGTTCATCATAATAAATATAGTTATATTACATCTATATGGGAAGGAGTACATAATTGGGGAAGTGAAGGTTAAGCATTATTTATTTTGTAGTAGCAGTAATGATAATAATAATTAGTGTTGGTGGTGGATCTCTAAGCTCCAGCAGCATGGTTAACTTCACTTCCCTTAACCCTATTGAGACAAATTAATTAGAATCACTGGAAGTAGCAGCAGGGGTTCCCGCCAATCTATTCTTTTCTCATTGCAACGAAATTTCCTCAAAGGCCAGTCCGAAATTTGGGCCTGAATTTTCGTGGGCCTCATTCCTAAAAGAACTAATTACAACAGGCAGTTTATTCAATGAAGTCATTCCTATTGCTATAAGAAATCTGTAGATGGAGGATTAATTAAACATGAAGATACTGATGGGAAAATTTCCTGATTGGAGTTAATTTGTATATTCGGAGGATTTCGGGGGAAAAAAAAAAAAGACCCGATTTTTAACCTTTTTGGTTTTGCCAAAATGGGTATGGTCTTAATAAATCATCTAAAATATATACACTTTTAGTAGTACGTGTTCTTAACATATATAGATATTTATTAAAGATCCACAAAAGCAACATCATCTCTTTGATATATAATAATATTTTTCAGAAAATATTGAATCAATCTTAAGAAAGAGAAAAATGTATATATATATATATATATATATATAATAATTTTTTATTAAAGTTTTAACAAATTTTTCACAAATATCCTTCTAAGGACCCCTATTAATATTCGTGAATTAGGTTAGAAGTAAATAAACCAAATCACCCCATAACCAAATATATATCTTTAGCTAAAAAAAAAATCCTTGGAACAACTCACTAGCTAACCGTCACAAGCATAAGGGAATTCCCCAACTGCAATCCGATTCCCAATTCTATGTATAAATAATTCTGTTCAATTCAATAGCTTGCAACCACCCACATCACACGTCATTTCTTTTTCTAGCAAGCTTACACTAACAAAAAATCAAATAATTTGATATAATATCAAATTAGATCTAAACCATTAGAATCAAATAATTTGATAATTAAAAAAAATCAAATAATTTGCTATTATTATTGTTTAGTTGCCCACTGTACCGTGACATCTTCTTATTATTTATTTTGCTTTCAAATTCTATTTATGCAACTTGTCGTACATCATTATCTAATGAAATATAAGGAAATTTTCGAAGAATAATAATCTTATAGAAAGAATCAAGAATTTACGTAAAAGAAACTTAAATTATGATCTTTCATATTATTAGTAAGACTTACCCCTACAAAATCTTCCCATGTGTGGATAAAATCTGCCTATTGCCATATAAAAGCACTTTTTTTTTAGTCCAACTTCAACTTAATTTGACTTGTTCCTGAATCCGGATCTTCATAAAAGTTGTAACACCAACTTTCCAAATATCAAAACATTGTGGGATTAATTCATAATGTTGTTATATCCTTTTAAAATTTTCAAAGTCTTAATCACAATTAAGTTATGGTTTCTTAGGTCCCTTATTTAAAATACTTGTTCAGATAGTCAACAATATATGTCCTTTGAAAAGTGTTTTTCTTTTTCCATTTTTTTTTTTTGACATTCAAAAAGTGTTAGTTACAAATTTTTTTAACACTCAATGTTATTTATGAGTGACTCAATTCTATTCCTTAATTATGCCGCAGTCGAACTGCATCATAACTGAATTAAAGCTACCTATGAAAAAAAATAAAAATAATAATACAAAATAAAAGCTAACCACGTGAAGAAGGGATTTACTGTGTAGTACATCTTATGTGCATATAAACATAATATATAACTATCAATCGAGTTTGAATACGTAATAATAATAGTTGACAGTTTCTTAAAAATGTGCTACTAAAGTTAACACATATCTAAATGCAATTGCTAGCTACACGTGTCATATGCTATCTATTGGATTTTTTTTCCCATATGAGGGGATTGTGAGAGATAAAATTAAACTCTAAAACTCCTAAGTTCCATAATTAATAATGAAAATGATTGATCTTTTCTATTATCTTGTCCATGTTTTTAACAAAACAGGTCTAACCCTCCATTTCAAATTTGATTTTATATATACTAAATATAAACCGTTGAGATACAATTAAGCTTTATATATAAAATGATATCAATTGCTATTAGGAGTATAAAGGAGTCAAACTATTCATGAGCTACTAGAGTTTAGCTTGATATTTATTTGAATTTGACTAAAAAATAAATGAATTGGAGCTCGAGCTCGACTTCGAGTTACTCAAGTAGTTAATTGAGTCGAGCTTAAGTCTCATAGTGTTCAACTTAACTAGATCGCGAGTTTAATTAAGGTCGAATCAAATATTAATACTATTCGAGTTTTAATATTAATATTGACCTTATTATAATAAAATATATTTTTTAAATGAATCAAGTTTAAAGGAGATTAATCGAGTCGAGTTTAAATTTATCGAGTGATATTTTGAGTTAAACTCGAGTTTAAAATTTTAAACTCGACTAAATTCAAGTTGAGCTCAAGCTTTTAAATGTTAAGTTCGAGTAAAGTTGAAGTTTTAAAATTTTAAATCAAGTTCAAATTTTAAAATTTTAAGTGGTGTTTATATTGTTAATATTTTCAAATTTTTAGAGCGTAAAATACAGAGGGCCCACAATGCAAAAAAGACAATTGCCGCCTCTCTAGTCACACTCACACACGCAAGTTAAAATTGCAATGCATGAACCCAGTTTAAAAAGATTATGAAATCCTATCATGTACAAAAACATTACTGTTACTATTCTGGTAACTAAAATTGATATTCACTATACAAAACGTGTGCACTTGTTGGTCAAATACAATAAAGTAATTAAAAACCTGTCACCTCAAACTCATATGATCAAGATTAAGCGAGTTAATTAAATACAATCTATAAGTTCTTATTGTTACAAATCACCACATATAATCTTTGATATTGATAAAAGCATGGTACTAACCTATATTAAATAAAATGATAAATTTGACAATTTTTCTTTTAAAAAAAAAAATACTTCTTATCTATTGAGCAAATCCACTTATAAGTATATAATAATATTATTTGCCACTTGTTGTTAATCTAAGTCCACAAAGTCTATCCCTAAATATTTCACTCATTTTATTACTCTGATTGTAATTTATTTAATTCAACTATCACCAAATAACAAGTGTCTGTTTTGCCTAAGATTAATTAATCCCTGTAATCCGAAGAGCTTTTAAAAATTTGATCCACAAAAACGCAAACGAAATGATGAATTCCCCTAGACTTATAAATGTGGTAAAAGTGAGAAATAAGAAAAACTACTATGTCTTATCATTTTGCATAAGATTTACAGTCTAGCGCACTCTAAACCACCATTCTTATAAAAATGAGATATGATTTTAGCATAAAGATTTCATATATCGGAATTTGAAATCGGAAATAGCTAATGATAAAGATTCTGTTTAAGGAGGCATGTAATACCATGCACTTTCAACTTTAAGGTATTTGAGGAGAATTTTCCCCTCAAAATTTCCAGCTATCACTACTATCGGCGTGAATAAAGGTTTCAATGTCAATAATCCTTTTTTTTTTTTTTTTCTAAATAATTATGTGCAATAATACCACCATAAATCCGTCACTCTTTCTTCTGTGTTTTTTTTTTTTTTAATTGTTATGTGTCTACAATTAGGCAGGTCATTAAAAAATATTCTGATTTGCCAAACTTAAAAAAAACCCTATAGAGTATTACCTTATATGTATCGAGTTTTGAGATATGATTTAAAACCCTATAAGGTTTAGGATTAGGTTTTGATATTATAAAAAAACCTGATAATAAACCTAATCAAATTATAAAAAGTATATATTAATAAAAATATTAACTCGTAACTTGTACAACATGTATATATTATATAAGTTTTACATTATATAACACATTTAATTCTCAATTTTTATTATTATGTAAATCAATAAATATAATTTTAATCCTACTTAACTTTTTTCCTTCTATTTTCTACTTAATATCATATACACCCTATAAAAACCTATCTCTATAGAGATAGACTTTGAGAATAGGGTTAAAACCCTATAAAATTTTTATAGAATTTCAAGAAATGCTAAAATCCTATAAAAGTGAGTTTGGGTTTCACAAAACCTATTCTAAATTTGCCTCGATTGCATCTCTATCTACAATGATATATTATTGAAAAATCCCAAATATATTCCATATATCCATAATGGAATATGATCTTGAGGGATAGGGTTCATTAATTATGGGTAATCTGGTTTGTATACTAAAGAGAATATTTTATCAACTAATTGGATTAGTCACTAAAATATTCAACAAACTTCATATACTTCTCTAAGTAATAATCTAATGTTAAAAAAAAAAAAAAGGAAGGACAACAACGTAAAGTTCATCATAATAAATATTTTTATATTACATTTATATGGGAAGGAGTACATAATAGTGGAAGTGAAGGTTAAACATTATTTATTCTGTAATAAGAATATTAAATATAATAATACTAATTAGTGTTGGTGGTTGATCTCCAAGCTCCAGCAACATAGTTAACTTCGCTTCCCTTAACACTGTTGAGACAAATTAATTAGAATCACTGGAAGTAGCAGTAGGGGATACACACCAAAAAAAAAAAAAAAAATTATTATTATTATTATTATTATTGTGGTGATTTTTTAGAATAAATAAACAAATAAATAAAAAGAAGGAAAAATAAAGTAAAAGAAAAAGAAGCATTTACTTACTCGGGTCGATAATGGTAATAATAGCGGTGCTTGCAAAGTAGCAGGCCCGCGGAGCAGAGTGGGAGGCCTTATAGTCGAAGTTCATGACATATGAGGCATGCAACAGTATGGAGTGTGAGTTTGGGTTGGTGTAGCAATGGTCACTAGGTTGGATAGCGGTGCAGGTATCTAAAGGCCTTCCGGCCCGACATACAAATAAATTAGTTCACAAGGTCAAGTTGGCCTAAAACCAATCCTAAACCTCCGGTTCAGAAGATGGCAAGAGAGTAAATTAGCAGTTCAAGGGCTAGTTTAATGGCTCTTGAACCATAAGATTTTTTTTTTCTGCTGTTTTCAAATTTTTTTAATTATAATAAATAATTTGTGAACTATTTTTTTTTATTTTTTTCAACTAAACCTAAAACTTTATTTCACTACTTGTAAATAAAAAAAATATATTTTCAATTTAGTTTCTTTTTTAATCCTGAAATAATTCATTTAGATCATATGAGCCTGAATATATGATAGATTATATATAATATATTTATAGTAAATTATATATAGTGTAATATATAGTATTTATGTATATTAGAGTATATATATAGTATATTAATTATTATATATTACATATTCTATATTACCTATTTGCATTATATAATATATTATATGTAGTGTATATATATATATATTATGTTTAGATTATATATATAGCATATTATATATTATTTAGTTATTTATTTAATTTTCGAGGTTGGTTGGGTTTTGAACCATTGGTTCAAAGCCAGTTTGACCCGCTAGTTTAGTAGCTTGCCAACTCGATGGGTTGCTATAGTTGAACTGCCTAAGTTCTTAAAACTCGACGATTCAATAACTGACCCTTACATAAGTCTACATATAAAGTCAATGTTCTCTTTAACCTATTAGGTGGTTATACCACCAACAACCACACACCAATCACTATTACTAGCAATTGCTGTTGTTGTAGACGTAATTGTCACTATTTTCAATTTTTTCAATTAAAAAAAAAAGATACATGTTAATGATAGGTGGATATTTCATGAATTAATAAACATAAGTTTTAAAAAAAAACACACAAAAGACACATGTTCTTCAACTTACTCACCATTACCAAAAGAAGCATAAGTAGATTATGGAATCACAGTTACGATGACAAGGGCAAGCCATAGTAACATTACTAAGCCTAAGCCTAACGTGGACAATGGTTTCTAAAATTAAGGATAGTAAATAGGTTAGGTACATGAGCATAACCACGATTGAGCCTATTTCGTTGGCTACTCAAGCATACGTACAATTGGGCTTAGGCTCGGGCATGTGAGCACGAGCATGCTAGGCACAACAAGGTTGATGAGCTACCTAAGCATAAGTACAAAGGCATGTGGGTAGTACATTAGGCTCTTTTTTTTTTTTTGTTGAAATGTAAATAAAAATGGTATTTTAAGTAGTTTTAATTTAGTAAGTATTTGATGTATTAATATATTTGTTTAATCATTTTTTTATTCGAATTATACTAGTAGTTTTAACTTGTATGCAATTTTAAATATTATATTAAATTAAAAAAAATATATTAGTTATTGTAATTTCTTTATATCTTTTCATTTAACCAATCCACTTGTTTTTATTTGAATAAGCAAATTGAGCTTGAGCAAGATTTTAATGAATGGTTTAATATACTTAATTTATTTAGATAGATATATTTTAAATTAAAATTTGAATTAATTAATTCCTTTAAATGAAACTATTTAGCTAAATCAAACTAGTTAAAAATTATAACAATTGGAATGTTAGAATAAATGAACATAAATTACATAAACCTAAGTTAAAGCAGATACAGTACATTCATACTCATGTAAGTTGATCAGACAGGCCTAAAGTCAAACACTTTCTATAACTAAAGAGACTTAATACAATAAATGAATGGGTATAAATATAAATTTAATTGTTAGAAGAATGGAAAGATGAGCCAAAGAGCAAGGTAATTGATACGTAGTAGCAATGCTCCTATCAATACACTTCGATGAAGACCCTACTCATTCATCTTAGGGTTTAAGTCCAACATATCGCCATGTTGAATCTATTATGTAATGCCTTTACTTACAAGAAATAATTTCATTAATCTTTTAACGTACTATTATGCTTTGACACGTGTTAAAATTATATTTAAGACATTAATTTAATACTAAGTACCTAAGTCGACGTACTTGAAAATTGAAACACACACACACACTATATATATGTAGCAAGCTAATAAAACCAATAATTGCAATGGAATGGAACAAAACGCATTCCAATCAGTATTCATCATCATTATCATCATCATCTTCCTCAATCCATTGGATCTCCTCTCCCCTTTCCATCACCTTGAACAACTATGCTACTTCATCGTCTTCCTTACAATGAAAATTGATTCTATACCCCTTTGTCTCCTCTTTTAAGGATCTTTCCTATCCTTTGAGACATACAATAGCTTCAACGGTTTCAACTTTGATCCGAAGGCAGTGAAGGTTGAAGACTCACTCACCTTAGCAAAAGGCCGATTCAGACGATACTGTCAAAATCGATGCCTCAGAACATCCCTTACAACAAGTGCTAAGGTAAACATCATGTGTTATTTTGCTGCCCATCACTGAAGGACATCCACTTCCCCTTTGTTTTCTTGCAAGTGTTGGACCTGGTAAACTAGTAGTTTACTGAAAGTTTCACTTATAGTGTTATTGGTAGTTCTAGAACTCTAGCTTATCTAGGCGATCTACCTACTCCTCTTTGTAGCCGAAGGATGAGAACTACTAATTTGACCAATAGATCAAGATGGTTGAGATGATGGCTGCGTTCTACTCTTATGATGAAGGAACAAGGATTTAAGCACGCTTTCAACTTCCATCTTAAGCCTCACAGCTTCAGTTATAGCATCTTCTATGCTAATGTTGCGATAAAATTTCTCTAGCAGATTGTAGGTACGATAGAACTTGTATCGTGAATCTAACATTGTTGCAATATAAAAAAGAAGATGAAAGGGCCAAAAGTATGAAAGCAATTTGACCTTCATCGTAGCAGTATGAAAAAACAATAGCTCTTCTATGATGTTCACCAACATGTAAACAATATCAACGAGATTTGAGAGTACGACATTGTTGGTAAGATAATAGCACTCGGATAGAATCATCGTCATTTGGACGAAAGCACTCAACATATCGCACAAGCTGCTTGTCTTCCTTCAATCTACCATGCAAATTCAGCCAAGCTTGGGCTCTTGGCTTACTTTCCAATGCATGTGGGAGTTATAGAAAATGGTCAAGGCCTTTCAAACCTACATTAGTAATTAATAAAGTGTATAGTATAAAGTATTACTACAATGTAAAAGTAACTTCTGACTTTAAATAAGCATTAGTCTTCAATATGTAATAATAATTTTAAGTAATGCAAATTGCTAACCTTCAAAGATTTGTCCAACATCTCATGTGTTAAATTCCATTGCGTAACGACGTTACACGATGGGATGAATAACTCATGATTTTCATTCCAGTAGCATTTGGTGTAGAAAAAGTGTCGCCATTTTCCATGATGGATAAAATTAATTACAAACCGAATCTTGATAAGATGATCTGCTATCCCATAAGCATTTATCTCATCTTGTACTACTAAATTTATAATGTGGCACACGTATCGGATATGGAAAAGCTTCCCTTCACAAACCAGGTTCAACTTTTGTTTCAACGGTCGTATTGCTATGGTGTTTGTGAAAGTATTATCAAAGGTGATACTGAACAATCTACAAATTTCATAGGTTTGAGTAGTGTCCAATATATTGGACATGATTACCAGACCCATATGGGCTTTTGAAAAAAGCATGAAGGTAACGATCCTCTTTTGCACCATCCAATTTTTACCAATCCAATGTACCATAACACATATGTAATTACCATCAATGTCAATGAATGGTGACTTCCGTATGTCCGATGTGAAAGAGATGCTATGTGAAAAAACAAACGTAATAAGTATAACAAGAATAATTTAATTTACAAACCAAATAATTTTGAGAGGAAAATTCGGTTTCCTGTTACTTAGAATTGAGATTATGTATCTACACTTTTAACTCTTTGTGCTTACAAAAGAACAATTTTGTCGTTTCATTTCACAAGGTTTGCCACCCTGTGTGCTTTTATTGTGGGTACAATGAGCCTAGCACCCATTCTCTAAAGTCTTTGTAGCTAACGACATTGAACAAGATACTGATAGTTGCCATCATTTGAACAAAAGTTTCTCATATCTCTTGCTGGTTGAATTCAAAGGGTGTGTTACTTTCCTCAATCGCCAATGAAGTTCCCGCTAAACGAGCATTTTGAACTTTCACAAGTAGTTCGTTTCTTTTCTAATCCATCTTTAAATGTCAAGTGAGGTAAGTTGTCCCTGACGTCGACTTTTTAGGTAACAATTTGTTACATGTCATGCACCTAGCAACATCCTTGCCAGCTATAATAATGAATTAATTCCAAATGTGGCTTGTCCACCTCTTCCTTCTTCTAGAGGACCCTTTGGTTACGATAGAACTGGTATTGTTTATTGATCTTCCATGCAGTTGGGTCTGGAGGCGTCTCTGTGAAGTCCTCCTAGCCACAACATGAAAAATATAATTACAATATGAACAGTTTATCAATTTACAAACGATACATATATCAATTGATGTTATATATATATATATATATATATAGCACTTATTGTATCGAAATCCTCAAAGTCTTTTGCATTCCAGCTAGCCGTAGAAGGTAACTAGTGCATTACAGGTGGAAGGACGTCTTCGATCAGGTCATCACATAGAACAACAAGAGTGTTAGTCGGTGGAAATCCCGAGATTGGTTATCCAACTCCAATGGTATTCAATAAATACGTGTAACCCTGACCGGATTTCCTTAATCGAATATTCATGATTCATCATATTCATTAAATGGTGGCAAATTTTCATAAGGATTTCTACTTGCACTTCCATCCCCTAATAAATGCAAATCAATACGAGTTTTGGGAGTTGAGACTTGGAGAGGTTAAAAAATACGAAAAACTCATGAACTTAATTAGAGAGAATGTTGGGATTTAAGTGGTGAATTTGCTGCTGCAACACTGTATTTATAGGTTAAAAAACTAAGTGAAGCTGACGTCGGGACTTTAGAACGATGTCCCAGCATTGGCCTTCTAACCATAGCCCAACATTGGGCCATAACTTCCCTACGATGAAGACAACAATGGGATGGTAGAGCCCAACATGGGGGCTTTGGAGCCTAACATCCCAATGTTAGACTCTCACCTAAAGAAAAATTTTTAGACAAGAAACTTATCGTAAGGACATTCTAACTAATGTCCCAACATTAGGCTTCCCATCTAAAAATTTCTCTTTGGGCGGGAAAGCAAAATTGACACGTTGTATGTAACATGCCGACGTTGCTTTCTTACATAAGGCTACCTAAATCCATGCATTGATCGACAACTATAACTGCCAATCCGTTTATTTATTTTTTTTATTTTTCTCCTCTAAAGTTTTATAATAAACTGAACTAATCAATGACCTTAGGCTCGTCGTTATCCTTATACTTGTTATTCAATGTTCTCATGATGATCAGATCATTATGGCAGTTCCACTCCTGCAATATTATCAAGTTTTCCCCTCTAACTCGTTGTGAATTCATATGAGTTTCCTCTTTACATACTCCATGATTAGCAAGGTCAAGGAGGGATGAGAGGTCAAGAAGCACACAAATACTAGGAGGTGCTTGGAGGTCCTATATCAAATGTTCCCTTCAACATGCAATAGATTTACTAAAGGATAAATGAAATATACGAGAGAGATGTTGCTAGATCTGCTAAGGAACAAGATATATACAAAATGATTAGGGAGCATAGGACTGATATCCAACAATTCAGAGATGTGTATAGACAATAAGACCAACAAATTGATGAAATGTGGCAATAGCAGCAAGTATACTACCATTCCGTAGGTTTTATCTACCTACCTCTACAACAACCTCCCCTTAACAGCGACCAAGGACGCGGTAAGGACAATCATCAACTTCTCCATATTTTCCATTTGGTGATATTTAGGGTTTTTTTTTTTCTTTTTAATGCTTCATCAAAATGCTAAATTAGTTGGTAGTCATGATGTAAATGAGAAAAAAAAATTCTAATAAGATGCCCTTATTCTTTTTTTTTTTTTGCACATTTCCGATTTTCATTCCTTTTATACATAATTTCTTTATAAAAGCATCATGCATTATATATACATATATATATATATATGTATGTGTGTGTGTGTGTTCCAAATACATATATTTTATATGTTTTCTCAATATACATCGTATTTTGTATAAATGTGAATATGTAGTTATACGTTACTATCCATTGTAGCCTGCGAATTGTGAACTACGGTAACAATATAGATCGAGTTAGATGATTTTTTTTCTTAATTAATTTCTTTTATATGTTATCGATTATTTAATTTAACCACTTAATATCTTAATGCGTAATAATAGTATTAAATATTAATGCATAATTTCTTTATAAAAAATGTCACACGTCTTATATATATATATATATTTGTTTACATATACATATATTTTATATGTTTCGCAAATGTACATCATATTTTGTATAGATGCATATACATATTTATATGTTGGTCTTTATCATGGCCATGTGAATTATGAACTACCTACATTATGATATAGATAACAAATTTGGAATTTGTTTACTCGATTAATTTTTTCGAATGTCATTGTTATCTAATTTAACATATTAATATTTAATGAGTGATAATAGTATTAATCATTAATGTATACCTTTTTTATACAACCTTCATGATGCGTACTATACATACATTACGTATATACCTTTTGCTCTTGCAATTCGTATTGCGTTTATTTACTCATAGAATCACTAGTCAAGTTACATCGCTACATTACTATTAAATGTGTCGCTTAGGATGGTTGATTTTTTTTTTTTTACTTACCTAATTTTCTCAAACAACATTAATTTCCCAATTTAATGAGTTAATGCATACAGAAAGTATAATATGAGCAGATAAATGTTCGGAAAAATATTTGATAGTCAAAATATTGTCCATGGTATAAATTACTAAACCTATTTAAAGGCATGCAGGCGGCAAATAGGCCACGCAAATAAATAAGCACAACACCATAGGCACATGAAATAAATTGGCTGTAGGCACACGAGCTCTAAGCATGCAAGCATGCTTAGCTTGGTATACAAAAAAGCATGAACACACTAAACACGCAATTTTGAAACATATTATAGACATAAGAAAGTATATGGGCCACCCATTTATCGTACCTATTTAAAATCTTCCCAATCCTTCCATACTCAAATACAAAATTCTTAGTTCTCTCTATCTCTCCCCTTGTGCCATTTGCAACTTCGATTTGTAGCTTATATTTATAGGGCCACTTTTTAACTTTTTTTTGTGCTTTCACAATCTCACATGCAAATTCAATCCCATTTTGTATTACATTATTATTATTTATAACTAAGAGGAATAAGACCCTTATGAGATCATCTAATTTACGATAAATAATCTTCATATATTATATACATGGAAATATTCCTTCTAATTCTAATTATCATATACAAAACCACTTCGTCCTCCTTTTTTTTTCTTAATCTTCATTTGACTCGTGCAAAATTATGCAGATCCTCTTAAATGCTATAATACTCCAAAAAAAAAAAAAAGAAACGCCTTAAATAATTATTTCATCTTCTATTAGCTTCTGCCATATCTTTTCTCATTGCAACGAAATATGCTCCTTAAACAATTATTTCACCTTCTATTAGCTTCCTCCATATCTTTTCTCATTGCAAAGAAATTTGCTCAAAGGCCGGTCCGAAATTTGGGCCTGAATTTTCGTGGGCCTCATTCCTAAATGAACCAATTACAACAAGCAGAATGAAATACTATAAGAAATCTATAAATGGAGGAAAAATTAAACATGAAGATACTGATAGCAAAATTTCCTGATTTGAGTTACTTTGTAACTTATATTCAGAGGATTTCGGAAAAAAAAAAAGATGTGATTTTTAACCTTTTTTATTTGCTAAAATGGGAATGGTCTTAATCAATCATCTAAAATAGATACATATATATATATATATATATTTATTAAAGATCCAGATTTGTATATATAATATATATTTTTCAAAAAATGCAATGATTCCTATTTCTATAAATAAATATTCCTTACTATTGACATGACACTTTGGGCATGGACCCCTCAAGCCTGACCAGATTTGTCAAGCCTTGTCACCCTAGGCTCACCTCCATAAGCCTTGAGCCTAGGCTTGAACCGCCAAGACCCATGAAGCATTGTAACAGTTATGATTTATAAAATAAAGATAAAATGGTCACATCCTGAATATTAAAGACACATCGAACATCACAACTCCACTCTTTACACTTTCGGGAGAAGATCTCTCTCCCTAACTGATCTCCAATTGCCGTCTCCAATTGCCGTCTCCACTTTGCTATAAATACTATACTACTGCCAAACGGTAACCCTCTCTACATACTTTGCAATCTAAGCCTATGTATTACCTATGTATATTTTGCACTCACAAGAACCCACAACTAATTTAAGTATTAGAGTAGCTACGCCAAATAACCTTTCTGCATCACTTCACTATATGTTATTTTGTAAGCCCAATACATGCAAGCCTTAATCAACTACCGACAAGAATTGAGAAACGACATTTGGCATCATCTGTGGGAACCTGAATTCTTACACTCAAAATCTTAAACACACCAAACACATAACCCACATCAAGCCTTCCGACATCATGTCTCATCATGACAAGCAAGGAAATCAACAATTGGTGAACAATCAACTTAGGGGCAGCCAACCCCTCCCAAGAGCTATGTTGGAAGAACACTTAGAGCGCATCGAGTGCTTGCCTGAGCAGTATGCTAAGCAAAATAGGGAGCTTCACGCTTGCGTAGGCAAAGTAGAGCGCTATAGTGTACAAACTCATAACCCTGAAGCTTCAAATGTCTACACTAGGTAAGATAACATCCAACAACAGTAGTATAATGGAAGGGATCAACAACTCGATCTACCATTGCTTCAATAACTAGTAAGGTCTATGGCTACTCACGACTAAACTTTAGTTGGCAACGACCAAGAAGCCAATTCATAGGGAGTCCAGGCTTATTTGGCTGCATAATGAGCTCACCTAGTAGACGATGCCAACTTGAATGAGCTCTGTGCAATAGTAAGGCAGCTCTCCAAATAGCAAGGGAGCAAACCTGCGAGTGATGCCGGGTTAGTCACCAGCAACAAGACCCCCTTTACCAGGGGTGTCCAGGATGAAGTGTTGCCCCCTAACAGCAAACTTCCGTCTTTGAACCAGTATGATGACATGAGTGACCTCGACAACCATCTTCTCCACTTCCGTACCCTCATGAACCTTCACAGTCATGGGGATACTGTAATGTGTAAGGCCTTCCTAAGCATGCTAAGGAAGGCAGCACAGACGTGGTTTAACCACCTCCTTAACAATTTAATCAGCTCCTTCGATGAGCTGGCCAAGAAGTTCAGCCTCCATTTCAAGGCTAATAAGCCCTCATCCAAGTACACATTGTCCTTATACCTGGTAAGGCAGGGTAAAGGTAAGTCCTTTCACGATTATGTACCCGGTTCAATAATGCCGTGGTCGAGATCCCTTAGTTGGACGAAGGAGTTGCTGTTTACGCCGTACAACTTAGCATCCGAGCCTTAGGAGATTTCTTCTGATCGCTTACAAAGAGCAAGCCAAAGACCCTAGCTGACTTCTAGAACAAAGCCCAGAAGCACATCAACCAGGAAGACAATATTCACACCAGGCACAATACCGATCGAGAGAGGTTGGGTGGAAAGCAGGATAAGGAGAAATTGTCTCTAAATGATCGCTTCGATAGTAGGTTGCCAAGCAGATTAAATTGGGAGAGCTTTGGGAAGAAGAAGTGCCGGACCAAGCACGACTCGCTCCTACCCCACATCTATACTTAGTAAACACCCTTAAATAGGCTAATTGCCCAGGTTTATTTCGAAGTGAAGCATCGAAACTTGCTCCAAAGGCTAGACAAAATGCAGGGGAACCCTAACCATCGGAACTTTGACAAATACTATCAGTTTTACGATGACCACGGCCACACCACCGAAGAGTGCTTTCAGTTGAAGAACGCCATTGAATATGCCATTTAGAGCAGCTTCTTCAGCTAATATGTAGACTATAGGAGGAGTAATGACCGTTCGGACGATGACGGAGATAGGGCATCTTGGAGGCAACAAACCAAAGATGCCCGTGCAAAGCAGAATAATGACCGCCGCAATAATCGCACCCCCAATGGCATCATAAACATGATCATGGAGGGGCCGTAACTTAGGAGCCGGTCGAGCATAAGAAGCTTGGTTAATGCTCCTTCAAAGGTACTGGCAATAAGGGAAAAGAGACAGAAATTAAACATTTCCATCTCCTTCTTTAACATTGACCTTGAAGGGGTCGACACTCCCCACTAAGATACCCTCATAAATGGGGCAAAGATCTTAAAATTTGAGGTCCTAAAGATTATGATGAATACTGGCAATTCCACTGACATACTCTTTGTCCATACATATGATAGGATGAGGAAGAAGCTGCCAATAAAGATGAAGCCGTACCACTACAATCTCATCTACTTTAACTATAGCACAGTCTGAGCCAAAGGCATCATCATATTAGATGTAGAACTTGGCGATGATGACCATATGGCACAACAACCCATAGAGTTCGTTGTGATTGATTATCCCTCCCCTTGCAATGTGCTCTTAGGAAGACCAAGCCTAAATACATTTGGGATTATCACATCTTCCCTACATTTGCAAGCTAAATTCCTAACGGCAACCGGGGTAAGAGTATGTAGGTGTGATCAGAAGCTCTCATAAGAGCTATATGTCAAGGCAACCAAAGGCGATGGCGTCTTCGCCTTCAACATAGGCTCGCAGGAGAGGTCGGCTAAGAGGGGTGAGCCCGAAGAAAAAATAGAAGATGTCCAAATCAGCACCTCACTTGACCAAACCACGAAAGTCAAGATTAAGACCTCAACCAAAGTGAAGGACAAAATCATTGCCTTTTTGCAGGCAAATTTGGATAGGTTCGCTTGGTCAGCATCGGATATGCCTGGAATTTCCCTTGACCTGACAATCCACAACCTCAACATCGACACTATAGCATGGTCTGTTAAATAAAAAAAAAAGGCATTTTGCCTTAGAAAAGCAGGCCACAATCAAGGAATAAGTGTAAAAGCTGGCTTCGTAAGGGAGGAAAAGTAACCGATGTAGTTGGCCAACATGGTACTAGTTAAAAAGAAGAATGGGAAGTGGCTCATGTGCGTCGATTATATCAACATCAACAAAGCCTACCTTAAAGATTGTTTCCCCTTCCCTAAGATCGATCAACTTGTCGATTCTACGTCAGGACACACCTAACTGAGCTTTATGGATGCCTTCTCAAGGTACAACAAAATCAAAATGGACTCGAAGAACGAAGTCCATACCTCCTTCGTCACCGATTACGGCACTTATTGTTATACTGTAATGCCATTCGGACTAAAAAAACGTTAGGGCCATATATCAGCGAATGATGCCATAGCTGTTTAAGCCCCAAATCGAGCGTAACATGGAGGTGTACGTCAACGACATGATCATCAAGAGCCAAAAACCGGTCGATCATGTTAGAGATATCTAGGAAGCCTTTGACCGAATGTGCATGCACAACATAAAACTAAACCCCCAAAAGTGCATCTTCGATGTCAGCTTTAATAAGTTACTCGGTTTTCTAATCACACAGAGAAGTATCGAGGCCAACCTTGAGAAGATTACAACCATTAGAGGAATGAAGCCTCTAACCTCAGTCTAAGACATGCAAATGCTCATAGGCATTGTAGCTACCTTGAGCAAATTCATCTTGAAGAGCACTGACCAATGTGTTGAGTTCTTCAAAATCTTCAAAAATCCGAAGAGTTTTGAATGGACTCTCGAGTGTACTAGCGCCCTCCAATAACTCCAAGACTTCCTCGCTCATCCACCAGTCCTCTCCAAGCCTGTCCAAAGGGAGGACTTATTTTTATACCTAGCCATAAGTAATTGGGCACTCTCCTTTGTGCTGGTTAGAGCAGAAGGAAGAGAACACAGGCTAGTATATTACGTCAGCCATATACTGCATGAGCCTAAAGTCAGGTACACCTAGGTAGAAAAATTCGCACTGGTTGTTGTCATCATTACCCGACGATTGAGGCCCTACTTCCAGGCGCACTAGGTGATCATACTTATGGATCAACCACTGTGCACCATGCTGTAGAAACCTAACACATCTGGACAAATGATAAAGTACGCGATGGAGTTGAATGCATATGGAATCCAATACCAGCCATGAATAGCCTACAAGGTACACGTGCTAGCCGACTTCGTAACAGAATACATAGGAGAGGATGAAGCATTACTAGGCCATGATAAACCAATGTGGACTCTCCACATCGACAGCTCCTCCACTTCGGGGGTAGAGGCATGGGCTTAGTTTTAACCAGCCCGCATCAGGTCACCATCTGCTACACCCTCAAGTTCGGATTCAATTCCAGTAACAATGAGTCCAAATATGAGGCACTCATCACCATTCTCAAAACTAGCCAAGGAGATTGATGCAGAACAGTTGCGAATCTTCTTAGACTTTATGCTAATTGTCCAGCAGGTCTAAGGTGAGTATGAAGCTAGAGACGACACTATGGCAAGGTACCTCGAGAAAGTGAAAAGTCTCTTAGCGGAGTTCCCTTCTTGAGACATCATGAAGATCCCTTAACTGGAAAATTCCACGGCAGACTGGCTATCCAAGTTAGCCTCCACCAGCATATAGAAGCTTGAGATGAAGGACAACAAGATCTTCATAGAGTACTTGCTAGAAAAAAGCATGGCTCCAAGCTTAATTGGAATTTTGGAACTGACCGTGGCAATACCCGAGCCAAGCTAGATAGATCCCATCCGGAGCTACTTAGAGTAAGGTACATTGCCAAAAGATATGAGGGAGTTGAAGAAGCCTCCGTACTACACTACCAATTACACGCTGATCGACAACGTCTTGTATTGTAGGGGAGTCAGCCTCCTCCTGCTTCGATGTCTCTAAGAAAGAGAAGGGCTATGTGTCATGGAAAAGCTACATGTCGAAGTGTACAACAATCATATTTAGTCCTAAGCCCTTTACCTTTGGGTGCTATGGCTCAAATATTATTTACCCACTATAAGGCAAGACGTAAAGACCGTAGCCTAGAAGTGTCTACAGTGCTAGAAGCACACCCTAGTTAGTTACACACCCAATGCCTCCCTCCAACCCCTGACGAGCCTATGGCCGTTCGCACAGTAATGGATTAATATCCTCGGTACCTTCCTAAAAGCATTAGGAGGACAATAGTTCATAATTATTGCTATAGATTACTTGACGAAGTGGGTGAAGGCCAAAGTAGTAGCCAGAATCATAAAGAGGAGTGTAAAGTCCTTCGTTAGAAACAACATTCTCTCTTGGTTAAAGTCCCCCACGCACTGATCATGGACAGCAGCCGATAATTCAACAACCCCAAGTTCAGGGAGTTCTACATCAAGCACCACATCACTCTACATTTCACCTCAATTGCCCACCCCCAATCAAATGGTTAGGTTGAGGCAACCAATCGGGTCATTCTAGATAGCCTGAAGAAGCGTGTGGACCGATCTCAAGGCACTTGGGCTGACAAACTGCCCAATATCCTATGGGCATACAGGACCACCTACCATACCTCTATAGGCGAGACTCCCTTTCGCCTTGCTTTTGGGTCAAAAGCAATCCTCCCAATCAAGCTTGAGCTCTCGAACATCCAGACTTGGAGCTTCAACGCCGCCATTAACGACTCACTATTGTAAGTGAATGTTGATACCATCGAGGAAATTAGAGACCTTGCTGCTGCTAGGATAACTGCATATCAACATTGACTTGTCCGATATTATGATCAGAAGGTCCAATACAAAGAGTTCAAGGTCGATGACCTAATGTACTGAAAATTAGAAGCCATCGGTTTATGCAAAGGGTAAGGCAAACTGGCCCCAAATTAAGAAGACTTAGTTAAGGTAAGGGAGAGACTAGGCAATGAAGCACAAGTTGGAAAGATTGGATAGCAAGCTCATCCCACACATATGGAATGTCGATAATCTACATCTCTATTTTGATTAGAATTTCATTACGTACAGTTTTTCTTTCAATTGTGTCGAAATAAAAAATCTCAGTTAATTGCATACTTCTCTCTCTCTCTCCCTTTATTTCTCTCGCCTTACAAGCCTCCAAAGAGACATGATAGTCGACTTAGACAGGTCGGAAAACCATTGACCTAACCTCCTTTAGGGTAACCTTAGCAAGGGAAAACACCCCTCACTGTGTGTTATTTTGCAGGCGTAATACGTGTAAACCTCAATCGATTAGCAACAAGAATTGAGAAACAACATTTACAATAAATAACTTATTAATTGAGTCATTCCTATTCCTATAAATAAATATTCCTTAAAACAAGCAGCTTATTCAATGAACTCATTCCTATTCCTATATATACACTTTTAATATATAATATATACTCTTTTGGTAATACGTGTTCTTAATATATATATATAGACATACAGATATTTATTAAAGATCCAGAAAGCAACACCATCTCTTTTACTATATGATATAAGTTTTCATCTCTTTTGATATATAATATAAGTTTTATAGAAAATGCGGAATCAATCTTAAGAAAAAATAGGGGAAATTCCATTTTACATACCCAAGTTATCGCAGATTGACATTTTACATAATATGTTTTTATTTATGACAATTAGCATACCCGAGTTAATCTGCCTCCCGTCACTGTTAAGTTTAACGTTAAATGCTTTATTTATTTATTTATTTTTTTTAAAAAGACACACATAAAATAGAAGCTTTCAATCACCAAATCACTTCTGGACAACCACTATTGACTTAATTAAATTTTCTCTAGAAAAAGAAAAATATTTCCAACTTTTTAACTCCCAAGAGATATTTGATTTCATCATGTCACTTTCTTTCTCTCTCTCACTCTTACCATAATTTGCTACGGTTGCTTCAAAATCTACTGATGATACATCTTGCCTCCAAACTGGATCAATTCAATTGTTTTTGTAAATTGCGAACCATGGAAGCATTGTTGATTCTGGGAATTTTCGACATAAATGATGGTCTAATTTTGGGGTTTTTGTTGTCATATTGGTCTTTAAATGGATATTTTTTAGATGGGTTTGTAGCTTTATGATTAATTTTTGGGTGAAGTTGTGCACTTTAATCTAAAGGATTTTAAAATATGCAATAATATCGGTTGGGGAAATAGAATATGAGGCTTTTCGATTTGGGGTTTGCGTTTTCTAACATTCTTTTTTCTTTCTTTGTTTAAACTTAAATATACCAGTGACATGACAAGAGGGAGATTAACTCAAGTATGTTAATTGTCATAAATAAAAACACGCTAAGTAATATATCAAAGTGTGATAACTTGAGTATGTAAAATGGATTTTTCCATATATATATATAATAACTTTTTTTTTTTTATTTGAACCTTAATAAATGTTTCACAAATATCCTTCTAAGGAACCATATTCATATTCACAAATTAGATTAGAAGGAATTTATCCCCCTTTCCCCATGTTGTAATATAATTGGAGAAAAAAAAAATCAGAATTTTAATTTAACGAATAAACCAAATCACCCTTGTAACCAAACGTATATCTTTAGCAATATGGTAATTAGATACAGCGAATAAATAATGCGAGCATCAATTTATAACGGATAATGAACTTCAGTATGCCAACAAAATAATGATGTTTATAGGAAATTATGACTCAAGGGCAATAAAACCACAATGTTTGCAACAAAATAGGAATAAAATGTGAATTATATGGCAAATAGATATTATCAGGGCTTACCATGTCCTGCAATCGATGAATGATATGACTTAGAGTTAGGGATGGTAAATAAGCGGTCTACATACCTTTACATGTTTAAAGTTTACGTTTTTAGTGTGCTCATGCTTTTCATGTGTCGAGTCCAATATACTTGTGTGCTTAAAGCTCGCATGCCTGCGGCTCATTTATTATGTTTGCCTATTCAAGTGCTTCTCATTTATTCGCATGTTGCCCGTGTGTTGATAAATGGGCTTGGTAGATTTTGGCATATGGATAATTTTGAGTTGCAGATTTTTTTCCCGAACAATTACTTGTGTGTATTATACTATTACTATGTATTAATATGTTAATTTAAGAAACTATTATTTTTTTTGAAAATTTTAATTAAGAAAAAAAATATTATTGCTATTATTATGCATTAGCATTAATTCAGTAAATTTAGTTACGCATTTATTCCCATGTATTAACACTTATGATGCCAATGATGATAGTGGCAATAGTTATGGGGGTAGTTGTCTAAGGCAACAAAGATATTAATGGCAGTGGAGATCGTAGTGGTAGTGTTAAGGGCGATGCTACGATGTAGGTGATCATAGTGGTGGCTGTAGCAGTAACAGTGAAGGCAATGGTTGGTTGTGGTGTCAATAGGGCGATGGTGGTGGTGTCAGTGGTAGTGGTTGATGCTGGTAGTAGCCGAAGGTGGACATGGCGCTAGTAGTGGAAGTGGTTGGTGGTGGTCAATGACTAGTGGTAGGTGGTAAGGACAATGGTTGCTAGTGGCAAATGGTGGTGGCCAATGCTAGGGTAGTGTTTTATAGTGGTCCGTTGTAAGGATAGGGGTCGGTAGTGATGGCGGTGTTCCTTATAATGGTGGTGGTTGGGCCGTCGAGGTGGCGGCGATGGTAATTGGTGGTTATTGGTGATGACACAGGTAGTCGACAGTGGCAAGGGTTAGTAGTTGTGGACGATGGTAGTCAGTAGTGGTAATAGTAGGTGGTCCATAGTTATCTGTAGTGGTTATCCGTAGCAGTGGCAATAGTGGTTATCCGTGGCGGTAGTGGTGGTGGTGCTATGTGTGGTGGCAGCAGCGGTGGTATTGGTGGTCTATAGTTATCTGTAGTGGTAACGGTGGTTGATAGCAAAGATGGCAACCAATGGTAATAGTTGTAGTCAGTAGTCAGCAACAGTGGTGGTCAATAGTGGAGGTGGTGGTCAACGATAGTGTTAGTGTTCCACGACCGGTGGTAGTGTTTACAATAGTGGTAGTAATTGTACATGGTAGCCGATAGTGGTGTTGGTGGTCTATAGTTATCCATTGTAGTGTTAGTGGTTGGTAGCAAAGGTAGTAGCCAATGCTAATGGTTACGATCGATAGCAGTAGTAGTGGTGGTCATGGTCAACAATGGAGGTGGAGGTCCTTAGTATCGGTAGTAAGGGTCCTTAGTATTGGTAGTAGTGGTCAGCGATGGTATCAATGTTCTACGGCCAATGGTAGTGTTGTGTACAATGGCAATGGTGGTTAATGGTGGTGTTAGTAGTCCGTAGTTGTTCATAATGGTAATGGCGGCAATGGTCAGTATTGGAGGTGGTAGTGGTTGTGCATGGTAGCAACTGTGGTCAGTAGTAGTGTTGATGGTTCATGGTTATCCATAGTAATAGCGGTGGTAATCAGTAGCAGAGGTGGTAATGGGGTAGTTAGTAGCGGTGTTAGCATTCCGCGATAGTAGAGTTGGCAGTCTATGTTGATAATGGTAGTCTGAGTAGTTGTAGTAGGCATTGGCACTTAGCAGTGGTGGCAGTTCTTGTTAAATTTACATAAGGTTATTTTTTGGGAAAACCAAATTAGTTGGTACGAATATAATGATAGTAATGTCTTTATTAAGTAATATAAATCTTACTCATATAATACAATATATATGTGGCATATTTAATATATATTTTATACATGAGAATTGATATGACGAGGAGATCACCAAACTTCAGGTGCCTAAGATGTTTAGTGGTATTCTCCCCTTGACATATAGGTAACTCGAATACTTGAACAAAAGCTCCCACAACGTCTCATTTTCCAGACTTGAAGATTTCATCACTGAGAGGGAGCTACAATAATTCATTGATGTATTCCAAATGAACCGTCAAAATCCAACTAAACATATAAGTGGAGATATACTCGGCATCGATATCCGTCACATTCCATGGCTCGTCGTCATCACCTTCATAAACCAATTTAGTTGTCACATTCGAATAAAATATGCAAACCAAGTCGAGATATGTATTATTATTCAAGTCCAATAATCATTAGAGGCCCGTTTGTTGTTGGAGCTCTTGAAAGCTACCAACATCAAGCAACTCATCCCAGTTGTACGACTGCATGACTAGAACATTTTGCTAGCAAAATTCACGGTTGAATTGGTCATGCATTTCGATGGTTACAAGATGTTCTCCATCGAACACATGGGCATCAATCGGAGCTAGTGGAGGGGGTGTAAGAGAACAAGATCGAGGATTCCTAGATTTACTTTGCCGCTTACTTTTCTTATATCGTGTACGAGAGGAAGATTCCATGGTAATTCGGTCGGGTAGGGAATTAGTAACTTGGAAAGTGAAATGGAGGATTTTAGAATGTAAGCACTTTTAGTTTCGGACATAGGAATGTTGTGAGTGAAGAATGGCCTTATATAGCCATTCTCCAGGCCACAATGTGATGACATTATGACCAATGTGGGCATGCTATGGCCAAAATGGTCATTTTTTTAACCATTATGGCCACGACATGCCGACGTTGTAAACAACATGCCTACATTGGCTACAACATCGGCACGTCTTGGCCATTATGGTAAAAAAAAATTATCATTGTGGCTAAAATGTGCCTATGTTGGTCACAACGTGCCTACATTGGTCACAACATAGGCATGATGGGGCCCAAATGGTAAAAAAAATAAAATAAATAATGTTGAGGGCCATAGCATGCTGACGTTATTGCTAACGTTGGTACATTGTTGCCTTAATGGTCACAAGACAACCTTTGTAGCCCTAACATGCCTACGTTGGTGTCTATGTTAACATGTTCTAAGCCTCAACGTTCCCATGTTGTTAGTAACGTTGGCATGTTCTAGGCATAAAGTGCCTACGTTGTTCACAACATTAACTCGTTGTTACCTTAACGAGCATAAAAGAAGACCATTAAGACCCTAACATGCCTACATTGTTCACAATATTAGCTCATTGTTGCCTTGACGGGCATAAAAGAAGACCATTAAGGCCCTAACATGCCCACATTGTGACAAACGTTGGCATGTTATGGCTCGCATTGTGTCCACGTTGAGTTCAACGTGGGCACATTAGGGTATAATTGAAGTAAAGGTTAATCTGTAGCGATAGCGACACTAGTGACTAGTCCTATAAATAGTTGTAACTCGATATACATTGCCATTAGCTAATTAAATTTTTTACATATTGCCATGTCAAGACATCTCGAGAAAAGAGAAATTTGAAATTTTTTCATTGAAATACCAAGGCAAAACGTTACGAAGTGTCTTGCATGCAACGCTCATCTCACCAATAAGCACAGTAGAGGTGTTGGTCACTTTTCACGACATTTGCAGTTATACTGATCTAGAGGCGAAAAATTGATAATGGTACGTGAACAAAACGTTGTATCTATCATGGGATCATCAAATAATGAGGAGATGAATAAAGATGAGGCTAAGGTAGTTGATTAGGTAATTTTGATATAAAAATAAAATTCAATAGACAGTCAAACACAAACCGACAAATAAGTGGAACATTAGGATGTTATACCCAATGCCCCCACGTTAGACTCCCACCTAAGGTAAAATATTTAGGTGAGAGTCTAATGTGGGAACGTTAGGGACAACGTCGGGACATTGTGGGCTCAACATAAGGATGTTATACCCAACATCCCCACATTGGCCTCTAGCAGTATGCCCTCTTCTTTAGCTTATAAATACAAGCTACACCATAACGTTGGCTATATTTCTCTTAGCATTCCCTCTATTTTATTTCCTAAGTTTGGTGAAATTTTTAGCTCCTATTATCATTACTCTCTAAAATCCTATCTTTGTCTACATATGTTTAACAATGCAAAGAACAACAAGTGGAAATCCTAACGATAACTTACCGACAATTAATGAATATGACAATTCATAGATCTTTGGTTATGGGATTTCCCATTAAGGGTACATACATTTGTTAAATACCGCTTGATAACCAGTCCCATGGTGTTCGCTTTCTACCACTCCTTTTACTGCCCATGTTAATATGATTGGGGATGTTCCTCTACCCATAATGCAACGACTACCTTCAATGGCTAGCAGGAATGTGAATGACTATGAGGATTTCAATACAGTATTTGTCCTTTAGATTGTCTTCCATTAGTAAAAGTGAATTTATGCTTTTAGTTAGTGTAGATATCAATTGTGAAATAATTAACTGAAAATATTATAATTATATTTGTCTCATTATGATTAAGAAGATCGCACTAAAGAGCCATCACAAAGTCAGCCACATGGAGGATCACTAAGCAATACTGGTTCTACTATGGTCAAAGGTTCATTCGAAAGACGGGGGAGGCGAACAAGCAACATCTGGAATTATTTCGTCATTATAGCAGGAGAAGATCCTGCTCAGTGCATGATATGCAACAAACCTTTATTTGGAAAGTCCAAGTAGGGAACGAGCTACCTTACACTACATTTAAAGACACATCAAAAGAAAAACGAACTATTGATTAGAGTCCCAAATACTCGACCGATAGAAACTTCATCAACTATCAAGGAAAGTAATACACTATTCATATTTAACTAAGATGAGGCATGAGAAATTCTCATTCAAATGATAGCAACCATTGGTATATCATTCCATGCAACGGGCCAAGAAGATTTTGGAGAATGGGCATTAGGCTCATTGTAGCCAAAATATCAGCATGTAGGGTAGTAAACCCTATGAAATGAAACGATTGAATTGTTCATACATAAACACGAATAGTTAAAGGCACAAGTACATAGTCTTGAATCCGAGTAACATGAATCCAAATCTTTCCCTCAAAATTATTTGGATTACTGTTGTTACAAAATTCTTGTTGTTCTCAATGTCATTCATATTGTCGTAAGTGTTTCTTTTACATCAAACATATAGAAATCACCACTTATTGACATTGACAACAGTTATATGTATGTCATGGCATACTAGACATATGAAAATTAGGTGGTGCAGAAGTAGATCATCACATTTATAATGTTCTCGGAAGCTCACATAGGTCCGGCAATCGCATCCAACATCTTGGAAACAATTCGAACCTATGACATTCATAGATTGTTCAGTATCGCCTTTAATAATGCATTTGCAAACACAGTAGCAATATCGCCGTTAAAACAACAACTGAACCTAATTTATGAAGGGAAGCTTTTCCATATCCATTGTGTGTACCACATTCTAAATCTTGTAATGTAATATGCTATGAATGCTTGTAGAATAGCGAACCACCTTATCAAGATTCATTTTGTAATAAATTGCATCCGTTACAGCAAATGGAAACGCTTGGAGTATACCGATTGCTATCAGAATGAAAATCGTGAATTATTCATCCCACCTCATGACATCATCACACAATGGAATTCTACACATGAGATATTAGACAAATCGTTAAATGTTAGCAATTTGTGTTATATAAAATTATTATTACATTCATTGGGTTTAATGTTTATTTAGAGATATAATTTATTCTTACCATACGATAATACTTTATACTGAACACTTTCTCAGTTGGTAATATAGGTTTAGAAGGCTTTAACCATATTTAACAACTCTTACATCCATCAAAAAGTAAGCCAAGAGCCTAAGCTTGATCGAGTTTGTATGGCAGATTAGAAGAAAACAAGCAGCTTATGCAAGTTGCTGGGTGCCTTCATCTACCCAACGATGATTCTATCCGACTATTATTATCCTACCAATAATGTTGTACTCTCGAGTCTCGTTGATATTGTTTATACATTGGTAAACTTTACAAATAAACTGTTGCTCTTTCCTATCATCGCAGCAATGAAGGCTAAATTGCTTGCATACTTTTGCCTCTTTCCTCTCTTGTTTTATATTACTACAGTATTGGATTCACGTTACAAGTTTCACAGTACTTATAATTTGCTAGATGAATTTTACCAAAACGTTAGCGTGGATGATGCTACGACTGAAGTTGTAAGGCTCAATACAGAAGCTAAGAGTGTACTTAAATCCTTATTCCTCTATTACAAGGGTAGAACACAGCCTTCATCTCAATCATCTTGATTTAACATTCATACTAGTAGTTCTAATGCTATAACTACAAAGAGGAGCAAGCAGATCACTTAAATAAGCCGAAATCCAGAGACTACCAATGACACTACTAGTGAAACTTTCAGTGAACTACTAGTATACCAAGTCCAACACCTGTGGGAAGATGAGACTGATATGGATGTCCTTCAGTGGTGGGCAACAAAATCCCACATGATGCTTATCTTATCAATTGTTATAAGGGATGTTTGGGGGGCTCTAGCTTTGATGGTGTCGTCTGAATTGGCTTTTAGCTCGAGCAAGTGAGTCCTCGGCCTCCATCACCTTCGACTCAAAGCTGAAACCATCGAAGCCACTATATGTCTCAAAGACTAGAGAGATGCTCAAAAGAGGAGACAAGGGGGGTGTGGAATCAATTTTTGGCTATAAAGAAGATGAGGAAGTCGTGCGATCATTCTAGGTGATGGAGAGGGGAGAGGAGATGCGATGGATTGATGACAATGATGATAAGTACTAATTGGAATACATTTTGTTCCATTCTATGATAAATATTAGTTTTGACTGATTTGCTCATTTGTACTCCCTTAAATTTGATCTACATCTTTTAACAATTAATTTTGTATTTACGTCCATCTATTTATCATGTTAAGTCTCTATCTCCTTGTGTCAAAGATGTGTTTTGACTTTAGGCCTGTGACCCATTCGATGAACTTGTCCAAGTCTTAATGTACCTACTTTAAGTCAAGTTCATACAATTTATGTTACTTTGATCCAACGATCTGATTTCATATAATATTTACCTACTTCGACTCAGGAACATAGTGTCACTTAAATTGAATTTAAAATAGATTTGCATAATTAAATTAGGTTTATTAATTTACTAAACCATTTATTTATATCTTACTTAAGCTCAACTTGCTCATTCAAATTAAAACAAGTAGATTAGTTAAATGAATTTGTACAAAGAAATTACAATAATTATTATGTTTTTCTGTTTATTTAATATAATATTTAAAATTAAAAAATAGGTACATTTTACACTTACTAGTATGATATAATTCCAACAACAAAAAAAGCAACTGATTAAACAAATAAATTATTACATCAAATAAACTTTTTGTTAATTTAATATAATCTTTAAAAATAAAAATTACATATAAAACACATTGACTGTTATAAAAATACTTAAAATACCATTTTTATTTACATTTCTAAAAAATAAGAGGTCCAACATGTTCCTTGCGTGCTTTCGTGCCCGTGTTTAGACAACTTACCAACTTTATTGTGCCTAGCATGTATGTGCTTGCGTGCTCAAACCGAGGTCCATTGGTGCTTATGCTCATGCTCGTGTCTTTTACTATTCTCGCATGCTCGTGTCTTTTACTATTCTTGCATGCTCGTGTCTAGAAAACTCATGAAATAGGTCCAATTGTGCTTATGCTTACATGCCTAACCCATTTACCATCCCTACTCTGAGTCCAACAACATTACTTGTTGCAAGTGAAATTTCTGCCACCTTCGCAAGCACCCTTCCATTTCTTAGGTGGAGGACCTAAGCCTTTATCCTCAAATGACTCGGATTCAGGCATACACCATCATCTATAAGACCAATAATAATATCACTCTCCCCAGTAGCATTTCGAGCTGCATTTTGGTAGAATCCCATGTAGTCCCATGATGACCGCGTGGTCTGAAGTTGGTAAATTATATTAGGAAGTACGGAGATTACATGCTTCATACCTGTATATAACATTTTCATTATCCAATTATGATTTCAATTTGTATCCAAATGTAGATCCTTGTTTAAAGGCAGATGGACACTATCTCCATATATAATATTCACCAGCTAGCTTTGGAGCCTCTTGGTCTATGAGTTTTCCAGCAAAACCATTAAAACTCCTTGTGCAACTTCGAATCAAGATGCTTGAAGGATCACTGAGAGAGAAAGAAATCAAAGTAAAGATAAAATATATATATATATATATATATATATCTTATATAGTGAATAGTAAGTAAATAAATAAATTATACATTCAAAACCTCAGGCTTGATTACCTGTTGTCTATAATTTGTTCTAGCATATTGTTGTGAATAGATGAAAATGAATATGTTCCCTCAGGAAGTGATCCCATGTACACGATATAATCCTGCCAATAATTTTAAAACATTGCAATCTAATTATTGTGTGAAGATTTGGTAAATGTACATGATAGTAGTATGCTTGCCTTCCTCTCTTCATCGTTGGCACATCATGAAATGTTCAAGGATAGCATCCCAACGAATAAGAGAATGCATTGGAACGAAGAAGACCATCCATTAGCCATAGTTGAGAAATTCTTGCTGATATATCTTTTTGAGTAATATGTATATGCATGCAAATGTAGTGATCTCCAATATCAGCTCATGTGGATTTTGGCGAATATATATAACAAGAATGAGAGATTTGATGATTTCTTCATGTCTATGAATCTAATGAGACATTTAATGATGCGTTTATTTCTACAAAGGAATTCATTTTTTTGACACTTTAAAATGTTAATTTTAAATTCAAAATATCACACTCTGTTTAGGCTAAAAATATTTCCAATTATCAAAATAAGATATTTATTCCACGTACATGGAAACTATTCAATTATTACGCATGAATGCCTTCATCCAACAATTAGGATGTGGTGTGGTATGGTCGATACAAGGAATGAAAATCAAGTCATAATTCCCATGAAGATTTCTTAATATTTACGTGGTGACTAGTATAAGGCAACTTCTGCTGAGTTATTTGTCCAGCTTCCACTTTCCTTTCTGACTTGTAAATGCATAATGCATATAAAGAGTTGTCATTGAAATATTTGGTAATGTTGGGTGAATGCATATATAGAGTTACCACTGAAACATTTGGTATTGTCGAGTGAATGCATATATAGAGTTGTCATTGAAACATTTGGTAATGTTGGGTGGTGAAACTCATAGTTACAAATTGTTTCTCACAATTCCTTTTTCCATAAATGAAAAAGCTTATCTTTCAGCATGTTTAAGGTTGGTAAGTCCTTTTAATGCATCATTTCTTGTGCTGCCTCTCTAAATAGTAAATAGGTTGATGTTTAGAAACCTTCAACCTATAACACAATCCATTTCCTAGTCATGTATGAAAATTGAATGTGTAGAGGAAACGTTGAACTCCTTTATCCCAAGAAAATTTTAAAACCAATATAAAATGTCTAATCTAATATCATCATCAATTTATATAATGTTTGTAGTAAAAAATATATTGAAACCTTTTTTAATACTTGCAAACATAATAACTTAAGCTATAAATATTTGATGCAAACATAATAACTTAAGAAACCAACCAATTATTTAGACTTAAGTAATATGTGACTAATTTAAATAAAAATTATGGCATAATTTTTTTCTTTTGTTATGATGCCATAATTGTTCAATAGTTCAATTTACAACATTATATGATTAACTTAAACAAAAACTAATTTATGCAAGATTTAGTTTTACTATAAATATCAAGTAGTTTCACTAATGAGTTTAGAATCAATAAAATATACTTAGGTGGATATATATATATATATATATATATATATAGTGTGTGTATATATATATTTTGAAATGTGCTAGACTATATCGTTCTTTTTTTTTTTTTCCCTTTCTTTTCTAAAGAATGATAAAAATCATATTTTAGAAGGAAAACAGCATTTAACTAATAGATCTAGAGTGAAAAAGGATAGGAGCAAAAATTAAAGAAAGAATAATGATAGAAAGGAGGACGATGGCAAAAATGTTGCAATAAGAGACAAAAGAAAGATAAAGAGAGCAAAAAAGATCTCTTTGTTTTTAAATATTACATTTATGTAAATTAGCAACATCAAAGACTCTCTCTTTTTTTTAATTTAAAAAAACATGCTAAGATCAAAGTTCGAGAATTATTTACCAATTTATTATAGTCTAAAGAGGTTATTTGTCACGTTTAAAAATTTAAGAATATATTCATACAATGTCAAGTTGCAATGATAGGTTACATACATACCCTTCTCCTCCCCCTCATCCCCGCCACGTGCCCCTTACCCCCAACCCAACAAACTTACCTAAACAATAAATGTATTTGTAAAAAAAATTTGAAAATTTGTAATCACACTTAACTTGCCTTATCAAAAAAAGTCATAATATGCCAAGTAAACCAATGAATAAGATATTAATTGGGCTATTACTGGAGTCAAGGTACAATAGTATTCCATCATCATTTTCACTTTGCAGTTATTAAATGTAATACAATTCACTTTATAATACCATAAGATATTTTACCAATAAAAATACCAAAAAATAAATACAGTTCACTTCATAGTTGTTAATAACAATTGTATTACATCGTGAACTATATTACATTTAGCAATTGTAATGAAATGATGATAGATTTGGTTATTAACTCATTATATGACAAAATAATCCCAAAATAGCACCTTAATACTATGTTTGGGATGAATGAAAGATATTGGAAGGAAATAAAATAAGAGGAAAAAAAATATGGAGAGAAAATATTTGTTTGAATAAGAAGAAAATAAGAAGGAATTATTATGAACAGGAATTTTATTAAATGTTTTTCTAAAACTTGCTAAAGTACCAAAAAGCCCTTAAAGATTCAAAATTCATTCTTACTAAAATGGTATATAAGTAAATTGAAAGACTTTCCTTTTGAATTCTCTTCAAATCCAAAGGAATGGTCTTTGGCTCCTTCCATCCATTTTCCTTCTTTTCTCAAATAATGGACCTCCCTTCTCTTTCTCTCAATATACATAGTGTAAATGTAGAAGCATACATTTAATATAACCCATACTAACCCCTAAACATCTTCACGCATATAGGAAATTAGTAAACAATTAAAATTAAGAATGAAAAATCACAAAGAAACATCAATTCCACTATCTACTAAATTTTGTGTTTCAATTGCTAATTTAATAAATTAATATCCTACATAAACAAAGAGGGTTAAAAATTGGTAAAGGAAAGAAAGTAACCAATTGCAATTGACGTGAGAAAGGGGAGAAACTAAAAGGATGAGAAAGCAAATGTTACGCTTAGATTCTGCTGGTAGAATATGGACAAAGTTTGCCCTTCAAGTACGTACATATGGGCCTACAAAATAGAACAAAACAAGGGGCATCGAGGTGATGTTTGACGTAGCACTTCGATGCTTAAATTAGTAAAGTGTGGGAAACGAAGAGAATCACAAGATAGCAAGAATTAGAGAGTGTTTAGATGAATTACTATAGGATAAACTCCTTTATCTATAGTAGAAATTTAGAGATAAATTAGGAAGTTAAGATAAAGACAAATCTCACTAGACAAGGAATGTGTACCTTTAGCTAACAGCAAATCCTAGGAATAGGAAGTTGGGATAAAAACAAATCTCACTAGATAAGGAATGTGTATCTTTGGCTACAAATAGATCCTGGGAAATTCATCGATGTGGCTTGATCAATTGACTTTTTGTTCTAGCGTCAAGCTTCATGTCCATGGAAGACTTCAAGGATTGGTCGAGCTCCTTAGCCAATCGTCAACCTATCCAAGGTTGGGTACACTTCATCATGTGATTCAAGCTTGCAATATGTCTACAAGTCATCCATTTGTACAAGGATCAATGTTTAATCATATTTAGAATGGTGTTTTGGAAGTGGAAAATGAAGATAGTAGTCTGCAAAAAGGATTTGTGAGCATAGCAAGGTACACGACCATTGACACAATAGTGTTGTTTGGCTATGTCAATCTATAGATTCCAGTTTTGTTTATAGAAAGATACATGACCTTTTAACATAACCATGTTGTAAGCCGTATCAATCCGCAACGCTAATTTCTGCTCTAAAAATTGTATCATTGCATGTTATTTTGTTTCGTTTTGTTACATAAATATTGTAAAATCTTTAATGCATCTTTTCTGTTTCTAAGAGTCACTAAGCATTAGGAATTTGTTAGAAGTGGTGACTTGTTAGTTCCAAAGTTGGAATTGTTGTAATTGTACTAAGAGTCTTATTTATCCATACATGGAATTTTAAAAGCCTTGTATTTTGTATTGTAATCAATAAATAGATACATTTTTTACAAAAATTTCATACAAAGAGAGAGTTTCTCTTAAGTCATTTTCTACCCAAAATGCTTCTCTTGTTACCAATTCATTGGTGCAGTGAACAATAAGTACAACTCTTATCAATTTGGCCTTATAGATGGATTGTGGCGATCTCCCTAAGTTGTTTGTACTTATGGTGCCATTGGTTTATCATGTTCAATCAACTTGTTCCTATGACAACGATTCTTATTAATTCGAGTGCTCAATGAACTATGGTGAATCGAACAATTGCTTTTACTTATGGTGCCTTAGGCTTTCATTTAGAAAGATATGTTTATAAGGACTTAATTTCTTTGTATAATTCGTGTGCGGAAACAATTCCACTTTTGCATTGCTTCATCCTACACCATTTGGTATCAAAGTCCAACATTTTTGCACTATGAGGTTCCATCCATTTGTTCTCAACAAGTCTATATCAAAGAAGTAACCATAGATTTGAGGGCTAATCCAAAAGATGCTAGGGGGAAGATCATATGATTTGGGATCATCATATACATAAAAGTTATCCATTTGCACAAATATTGAAGATGGAACGTATTAGGAATAAAGATTTAAGAGTGAAAAATGAAGATCATGAAGAATAAGGAAAGAAATCTAGGGGAAACACATCCTACCGACATGACTGTACCAATGTCAAGTTGGAAACAGCCATTTGACACAACCATGTCATAGGTTGTCTCAACCTATAGAATCTAGATGTACCTATAGAAAGATACATGACCTTTTGACATGACCGTAGGCTATATCAATTCAAAAAGGCGTGTTAGTTCAAGATATTTTGTTTTGTTCCATTTTCAAATTGTTATAAGACCATTTTAATTGTAATTTAGTGTTTTAAAAGGTCACCAAAACATTAGGAAACCTTTTGACATGACCATGTCACAAACCATATCGATTAAAAAAGACATGTCAATTCAAGATATTTTGTTTTGTTTCATTTTCAAACTGTTACAAGACCATTTTAATTGTAGTTTAGTGTTTTAGAAGGTCATGGAAACATTAGGAAACTACTTAGATTGGTGACTTATCATTTGTAAAGCATTGTAATTGTCTAAGTGTCATATCTGTTGCATATGTTCTAAGAGTTGTGTTAGTCCATCCATGGAATTATAAAAGCCTTGAATTTTGTACTGTAACTAAACATTAAATCAATAATAATTTCATTTTTTTCAGAAGATTCATGGAGAGAGAGAGAGAGATCCTCTGGCAATTTTCTCTAAAACTCTTTTCTTATAAGTTCCCCAAGTTATTTTAAAGATGAGGAGTTCTCTAAGTCAACTTTTTCCAAGGACAAAGATTCATATCAATTCAACTTGGTCTAATAGATTGTAGTGAATTAAACGGTTAGTTCTAATAGCAGTACCCCAAGCTTATCAACTAGGATCAAGCATCTCCAAGGACTTAAACCCTTTCATGTCTCTTGTGCAAAAATGATCTTGCTTCTACTTCATCCCACATCAATTCCAGTGTTGCAAGATAAGCTTTTAATGCAAGTTAAGAGTAAGGATAGGGGTAGAAAACCTTTTCTTGTTTTTTTAGCAAAGGAGACAAGTTTTCAAGATTAAGAGGATACATGGCTAAGAACACACCTATGTTCTTGACCATGTTGGTGATTACAACCATGTTTAGGCTATGCAAAGCAAGGAAAAGCAGAACTTTGAGGATTATAGGTAAGATCTCACTCATGTTACTGATTAAGATCTTACCATTTCACAACCTATAAGTTATACAGCCAACTACATGGTCGTACATCTCCTCTATGATCTCTTAGGTTATTTTTTTCCCTCCTTTTTCGTGTTTTTTTTTCTTACCCTTGAAAATCCAATTTTAAATATTTATTAAGCAATTCCCAATCTTTTTATCAACCCTAAACTCGTTTTAGCATTTAACTCTAAGACTTGATCTTGTTCTTTCCTTGGAGGTAGTGCATAATAGAAGTAAAAAGAAGAAGTTAGAGCAACAGTATGGTTAAGTGTTATGACTTGGTCTGAGTCGTGGATTTGTGTTTTTTAATAGGTTCCAGAGGTGTTATAGTGTCAAAAGCTGATTTTGAAGTTATTCCAAATACAGGTACCTTACTTATTTGTTTATGCGTGTTCGAATAGTGAATTTAATGAACCTAATCAATTATCAGGCCTTAATTAATTGCTTATGAGTGACTTTTGCCAACACCTTAAGGATCCCAATGCATTGGCAAGGCATCCCGATGATCCTTATGCAATGTTGCCCCGAGTGGAATCTTACCAAAAAATGAGCTTGGTAGATTTAGAATGTTACTTGGCTACTTAATTACCTTGTTATTAGAGTGTTGGGAAGTACCCAACATCGTTATTTATTTTGATGTCATAAATACCCCTATGTTGCTAGCAAGACTAAACAAAAGATGATCAAACTAAGCTTGTTGCATTATCTATTTCTTGTAATGCATGTGATCATGCGTTATACTTGTTCATTTACATGTGCTTGTGTTATTCCATGCTAGGTTTGGCTTACCTTTTGGAGATTTTCAATTTTCAACTACAAGTTTATGTTTTGTTGATGGTGTGGAGGCTTGTGAGGAACATGGTTATGCATTAGCGTATCAGGTAGTAAATGTCGTAGACTTTTACTTCTTTAATGATGGCTGCGAGTCTGCTTAGATCATGAGTTGTAGGGATTTGAGTTTAAGGAAATGTGAACTCTTATGGTTATGTAATTGGTGTCATGCTTCAAAGCGGTAGAATCGTAACAGCCCCGCCATGTAAACCATCCTAAGATAGAAGTTGGCCTTACAACCATTATCTTAAACCACGACTAACCCACTTTGTAGTAAACAATTTGTAATTTAAATAAATCATTTACCTAAAAAAGTGAGAAAATATATATATACACTATAATTCAGTTGTTACAATTAATGTTTACAACGTTACATTATAATATATTTCCTAGTTATTACGTTATTCAGAAATGAAAAATTCTAAAATAAAAGCTTAGACCTTAAAAATATATGTTTGTTCTTCAAATGTTTTTCCTCACTCCTCAAGATCCAACAGTTGCTAGCTTTAGAATAGTTGTAAGCCGCTTCTTAGCCAGCACCTGCACGACTTCTATAGGGATGTGAGTAACCACAGCTTAGTAAGTTAGAATGGAGGACTTAAAACTACACCACAAACACAAACAAGGTTATCAACCAAATCATTTGGTGCTATGCATGTTTAAGAAAATACCATCACACAACGTTGTTCGGCCCATTGTGAAATTAGAGAAATTGCACCAACTCTAATCCGGGTTGAAGAGTTGCCGTTAATGCAACAGCTCACGACCAAACCTAGGCTTGTGCAATGGAGACACTGCTCCTCCCGCAACTACCTTCTAACCATTGACTTCACCCTTGCCGCGACCCCCTCACCTATCACTTAGTTCAACTAAGGATGAAGAAGTGATCCATTATGCCATTTGGCGCTATCCCTTTCGAAGGGATCGATATTTGGCTAAAGAAAATTAAGTTTCCCCTAATAGGTTGCTATGCAGGTTCGATTTAGGTTTACAAGTCATATCTTTATTAAGTTCAGTTTAAAGTGATTGATCACTTTATACAATGCAAGCCAAAATAACAAACAGAATCATAGCATCACTTATAATCAAACACATGCACATAACCAACTATCTAATAAGCATAACCAAATATAATCTCAAGCCTCCAAAATATAGCATCATACTAATCCCAACTTACCTCGAATCTTCGCTTACTTACTCGAGGTCCGACTCGCTCAGGCCATCATTGATCATCCCTATAACACAAACATGGTTTCAATTTTTCATAGAACTATTATAGGTTGGTTTTATCCCATAACGATTATTGTTATCTTTTGTTTAGGGTTTAATATACCTAATTATCTAGGTCTTAAGTATTTTACAGTTCTTCTTTAATGGTGTTAAATTTTGTTTCAATTTTCGCATCGATTTCTAAATTAGGTTTTTAACTCAATTTTTTGTTAGAGATTTACACATACACCCTAAAAAAAATCATTCCGACCTATAATGTGAAATTAATCACATTATCTTCGGATATCCCTAAATATCGTTCTTAGTCTCTAACTAGTGTTCTAGTCCGTGTGGTATACCCGAATTCTAATTTAATCACCGAATTCACCTCCGTTATGAGAAAATTTTACATTTTTCATATAATTACCCTAATTTAAGTTTCTTATTAGATTTATTGTATATTTCTATTATTATCATAATATCAATTTTTACTCTAATATCTTTTATTTATTATTTTTCTAATAATTGTGTATTATCTACTATTACTTATTATGTATATAATACACATCTAATACTTTTATCACTTTAATTATCATCTCTTAACATCAATTATTGTTTCAAAGTGTCTAAATTCATCCTAAATTAGATTTTACACCTAATTACCCTAATTTACAAAATTAACTTAAAATTTACTATTTTTTCCTATTACTTATTTACTACATAATTAACCTAATAATTGCATCTAACACCCTAAATGCTACAAGTATCATACTTCATCAAATTTCAACATCCTAAAATATATAATTATTTACTAAATCAGTAATTAACTATTTAATTATTTAATTAACCTTAAATTACCCATTTTATGCCTCATTTTAAGGCCTAAAATTTATCTAAAAATTTCAAAAATTAATTTTTGAAAATAGAATTCTTAGCATTGTTCTATATTATCTAAGTAGTTTATACAAAAATTTTGAACTCAAAACTACATTCCTAAGGTCATTTATTTCTAAACCGAAACATGCTCGGTTTTACATGATTTCTTAAGGACTATATATCACGGGATATATTTTCATCAAAATAATATTTTTCCTAAAAACTACATACTAAAATATTCCATAATAACAAAATTCATAATTTTTTAAGAATATTTACTATTTTTATAAAATTACACAAAATCGAGCTGGAAATCAAACTCACCGGTCTAGGTGGCTCCGGCCGCCGTGGCCTTGTCGGCCGGTCTAGGCGCTACCACTACCGCTACTATGTAGGGGTGGTGACTGTCCACTCCTAGGTACTCGTCTGGTGTTGGTTCCCCTTTAAGGCCTTAATTGCACAATTTTCTTTTTTTTTTTTTTCCTAACCCTAATTTTTCTTTTCAAATTTCAATGCTCTCAATTTTTTCTGACTTCTAATCGTCCAAATGAGCTCTGTAATTTTTTTTCCTATTTGTAGAGCTTTGTAGTAATTATTATATATTTAATTGGACAAGACATTGCCCAAATATCTTAACTTTTGCCTTTTGTGTTGCTTAATTTTGATTGGTTAATTTTTCTTCTTCAATTCCTGACTTGCCATGACCAAATCCACATCATTCCCTATTCCTTTGATTTTTTCTTAATTAATTAATAATTTTATTTAATTATTTAATAAGTTTTTAGCCAATTTAAGTAATTTCGCGTATTTTTATCTATACGTAAATACATATAGGGTACATGTGAACATTCATAATTATTATTTGGGTCATTCTATAATTTTTAGTATACATATAATCTATCTTTAGTAATTTATTAGTTATTAGATTACACTTTTCGCCTTTTCAATAATTAACAATTATTATACTTAAAATTTGAAAAATTTATAATCTCCTATTTTATTACTTATTTTCTTAAATTCAAGTTTACAGGGTCATTTTTACTAATATTTCTAGCTTTACTTTATAATTTAGGTTCAATCGAATCTTTCAACCTATCGAAACTTCGAGTGGCTGGTTGTAGGGTTTACAGCTAGTTGTAGGGTTTACAACTGGTTTGTAGATTCATTGTTAGATTTGTTAAGTTGTGAGGAGTCATTTGAGACCCCATTATATTGTTGTTAACAATTTTAATATCTATTTCCAGTTGTAAAGAGTAGTCTAGGACTCAAGTTTTTATTTTTATTCATGGTTCAGTTGTTTCAATTAGGTAATCAACTTATCATTATGTATTACTTTCGACTAAGTGGTTTACTTGAGCCACTCTTATGTGTTTTTTTATGGAGATTTATTGACAAGAATTAGCAAATTTTGTATTATACTATAGAGCTAGACATAGTCTGTGGGTTTCTAAAAGCATTAATGTGTGTTTACTTGGCAACGACATGTAGCGAATTGTAACACCTCATGTTCTAAAGCATTACAATTGCCATTTCAATAATTAAGTTATTGAATTAGAAGGACCTTAAAGAATCTTATCAAAATCATTTTCATTTTTAAACTTATCAAAATCATTTTAATATTTTTAGTTGAAAAGTTTACTTAGATTAGCATTTTTCTTTTTAAAGAAATAAATGGAAATAAAATGATTAGATGATCCTACAAAAGCAAAAATTTCTCCTGAAAACTTGAAACAAAAATAAAAGGATCAAGAAGATAGAAGAATTTTTCCATATATATACATTAGAACTCAAACAAAGCCTTAGCAATCAAAGAAAATATTGAACCAATTCTTACAAGAAGTACATCAAGCATACAAAAGAACAATACATAATTAAGTCAAATAAGAATAAAATTGTAATATTAAAACTAAATCACGACATAGACAAGAAAAAAAAAATCCAACACATATAAGAAAATTTCAAATTTCCAACCTCACGAAAAAAAAAAATTAACTATAATAAGCCAAATAAGCTAAAATATGAAACCTTAAACTAAAACTAGGAAATTCTCAAGAGACATGCCATGCCACTATATATTCCATCAAGAAAAGCTAAAAGATCAAAGTGGGTATCGCAAAACCTTTTGTAGATACTTAATACATCGAATCGAATAGAATAGGAGAAGATTAAAGAAAAAGAAGAAGAGAAGAACCATTTGGCAAGCTAAGGTTTCAATGAAAGAGGATGATCGAAACCCATAAACAAAACTATAACACCTTAGGACCTAATGTGCGCTATAACTTGCTATGTATTCCTACTAGTCAAGAACACACTAAAGCCCTAAAAACTTCATTAATAACATAAGAACTTGCAATACTTCAATTAGACGAATGAAGTAAAATAACCACTCAAACAACGACCACAACAACCTATAAATAAGTCCATTAATAACAGAATATAAGAGACAAACTTACCTTAGCCACAAATGTAACATCAAGTCTCCAAGGAGTCTATCATGCTCCAAGCATCAAAAGTAAAATCAAAATCCTCAAGGAGTCTATCATGCTCCTACAACAAACCTCAACAAGATAAACAAAACCTCCAAACTTAACAAAAGATAGTCTCCAAATCAACTCAACCCGAGTCTCTAATCCTCATAATAATATAAGTATTCCACCCCATCTTCCTCCTAAATCTCATCCATGAATTGCTCTTCATAAATAATATACTCCTAATCAACTATGCTTGAAAAAGATAAAAGAATAGGTTGAAACCCAATGCATAGTGTACAAGTTCATATGAATGTCAAACCATTCATTTACATGCATTTAATACAAGATAAAAAAGCAGTCGGTTATTATCTTGTGTATTGGCCAACAAGCAATAAAGGGGTACTCATAGCCCCATCACACCATGATCTCTTATTTATAATTAGATATAAAACAATATAAGTCTTTTAATTTACTATCATATGCTATGATGAAGATTATATGACCAACATGCAGGAACTAGGAAACACTAGATTTAGCTATATCACCCCATACATGAGTCTACTAGGGAATCCTTACATATGATCAGCAATTGCCCCCTTATATTAAAGGACAGGGCCATGACAAGTACGGTCAGCAAGTAATAGTTAAGTCAAATATGGATTAATTTGGTTTCTTTCTCATTATCTTAACAAGAACAAGAAACAAGCATGCACAACATAACTAAACTGATGGTAAAACACTCTACTAAGTCCAAACCGTGATCAAAAGAGTAATCTCAAACACAAGAACTTAGTATAAGAGTAACAAGTTTAACTTAGTTCATTTCCTTATTGACTCCATGCCATTACTCAAAAGCGTCACGATAACTCAATTCCATTCCTTCTTCTTTACTCTTTAAGTCCCACTCTAAGTAACACATAAAAGGCTTTAACATTCCTAGCTCCCTTCATTAGTTGCTTCAAGTTGATTCAATCATCTTAATAACTTCATACTACTTAGAAAAACTATCTCCAAAGACTTCCTAACTCCTTTTATAATCTAGGTTCTAAGAACAATTACAATTAGGTAAGGGATAAAGATTAGATCTTAACTTAAGGGAAGATTGATTAAAACACTTAGAATGAGGATTTGGAGGTTTAAGAAAGGAAGGAAATTTTAAATGAAATTTTATTCTTGTAAAATATGTTTACAAATAATTGTAACATTTAAATGTTAAAAAATTGTTTTAGAGTATAAATATGCTTTAACGAATATGTTAGAGGACAAGGAAGTTGGTTAAAGAAAAAAAGAACAAAGAAAAACTTGGTTTAATTTTCTGGTGTGAACCAACCACAAAGTTCAGGGAGCCAATCGGCTGGTTCCTAACAACCTTCTATGACCAAAAGACTTGTTACAACCAGTCCTATGGTTCTATTGGAACTAACCCTACAATTCTGACAAAACAACAAACAAAGATTCAAATTCCATTCTCAAACCAACTTAAATCCAAATTTTTCTTTAAACCCACTTCAAATAGACTTCAGTTACTCATCAACCCATCAATTTAACACATTTTTACTCCATTTAAACAACAAATTTCGATTCAACAACAACTCGAATCAGTCCATTTCTACTCCAAATACAATAATACCTCATAAACTTATTAAACAAGAGGGGAAAATGCAAGAAAGCTTACTTAAGGTGAAGTAAGCATGTAAGAAATCCAAATAAAGTTGTAACCCAACAACTGTAAAGAGCAACTCATTTTAGATTCTTTTCATGCTTAAATTCAAGTTAAACTCCTCTAACACGAGGTATGAAGCTTAGAAACAAACTTAGCTCAAATTACCTCAAAGAAACTTACCTTAACTCTTGATAAAGTCGTCCTTAGTGAAGACTTGAGAATCTCTAGTTGAAATATCTTGAGAATGAGCTAAGATTAACAATAAATGACTAGTTTAGGGCACTATTTGGTCCAAAAATGAATTTACTCAAGATAAGTCCTCATTACTTACCTTAAACTTTCATTTAGTCCTCTTCCTTAAGAATATTTTTTTGTAGAAAACCCTAATCCTTAGCAACTTGTAGTTGTAAAAGGAAAGGGATTAGGGTTAAGAGATTATTTAAGAGGTAATTTATTAAAAAAAAAGTGATGTTTTTAGATAAGTGGCAGCTTTAAGGGGAGGATAGGGTTTAGGAAATTTTTGAAATGCCCAAAATGCCTTATTTTGGAAAACATTTTCTGGATATATTACAAAAACATAGGGCAAGATGCGAGTGAACATCTCCTAACTACAATCCAATCAACCCTAACCATTAGTCCATCTCACTCTTCCTTCAAAAAAAGTAGGTTGACCTAACAATCAAATCTGACTTTCCCTTTAACAAAAGTAGGTAGTCCAAGCAGTGATAATCAAACAAAGAAAGACAACATGAAACCCAAGATTTTTCCCTCCACACTTTAATGAAAAACCCTAATTTTTTCCCCAAATCTTGATAAGGCATGAACGACAAGTGACCATACCTCCTAATGTGTTTCCCTTTTTCTAAACTTTTGCAAGGCAAGAACTAAGGTCTTTCATCCTAAAGTCTTCTCCTTTTTTTGACTTTTTGTAAGGCAAAAGCTAAGGTTTCCCTCCTAATCTGTGGTTAGGTATTTCTTGTTTGATTTTTGCTTGTGATTTGGAATAAAGTTTCGATGATAGGGGAGGCTTCACATTTTCTATCTATCTCTTTCTCTCCATCTTCTTTTTTATGTCACTACAATTTCTAACTAGCTAAGGTTTCGTTCTTCCTTTTGTGCACATTTTATTCTTCATTTCCTAAGTAAACAAAAGTTTCTTTTTATTCCAATCCACCTAGACATCTATGTGGCTTCTCTTATGTTTTTTTAATTGACTGATCAAAGTATTGGACTAATATTAGATAACAAGTCCACTTAAGCTAATTGAGTTTAATAAAGTTAGTGGAAATAGCGTAAGCGATGTGAAAAGTTTAATTGGGTATTAAATTAACATATCTAAAGTTTAGGTACCTAATTGTGAAAAAAAAAAAAAGATAAAGATAAGGTATCATTTATGATGTTAGCCGTGATTTCTATAAACAAAAATGCCATTTCTCTAAAAATTAAAAAAAAAAATGCATAACAAAAAGAAACCAACACCTTAAGATCAAGTTCATATGATGCTCAAATCACCCAAAGGATATTACAATGGCACGAAATAGCAAACAAGTATAGCAAATCAAAGTAAGAAGCTTTACTTGATTTAGAAATTGAAAACCCAAATCATATTTTTCTCAAATGAGGACCTTAAAGGGATCCGAAACCCACACCAAGATCCACTCATCATTAGTACAAAAATAATGAGCTTTGAGTTTTACAAGGCCACAATGGATATAGGAAGCTCTATCAACATACTGTTTAAACATGCCTACAACCAAATGAAGGCGAAGTTATCTAATAAACTACAACCTTACTACCAAAAGTGGATAGTGTTCAACAATCAGTATGTCCAAATAAGGGGCATCATTACCCTTAATATGTAGTTAGACGACAAGTAGCACATCCCCAGATGCCTCGTCGAGTTCGTTGTCGTAGATTGCTAATCACCTTTCAACGCCATCATTAGAAAGCCTAGCCTAACTACAATTAGAATGGTTACCTCATCTCTATACTTAAAAGCAAAATTCTATGCCCTAATAAGAATAGGCATTTGACAAGGCAACCAAGAGCTATCAAAGGAGCTATACATAAAAGCCCTCAAAGCAAAAGGAAGTTTTCACAAACAAACAATACCCGAAGAAAAACCCAACAAAAGAAAAAAGTCAAACAAACCATTGGAGGAGCTACAACTCGAAGGCAATGTTAAATTGACCACGAGAATATGGACCTCTATGTCCTTAAGCTTTATTAGCAATTCATTAACCTACTCATAACTTACACTAATGTGTTTACATTGTTGCCTTCTGATCTACTGTGCATTTCTCCAAAAATCATGGAACACTATCTCAACATCAACAAAGATGCTAAGCCTTTCAAATAGAGGACAAGGCATTTCGCCCTTGCTCAATAAGTGGCAATGGAAGAAGTTCAAAAACTACTCATAGTTAGATTCATTAGGAAGAAGAAATACCCAACTTGGTTAGCTAATGTGATCTTAGTCAAGAAGTTTAATGAAAATAGCAAGTGTGTATCAATTGCACTAACTTAAACAAAGTTTGTTTAAAGGACTATTTCCCCTTTCCAAGAATAAATTAACCGATCGACTCAACCTTAAGGTATGCATTACTCAGCTTCATAGATGCCTTCTCATGTAAATGGAGCCACATGAAGTATACACGTCCTTCATCACTAACTTTGGCACATACTAGTACAAAGTCCTTAGAACTTAAAAATGTAAGAGTGACATATTAGAGGATAGAGTATTCATGTTTAAACCTCAATTTAAAAGAAACAAGGAAGTGTACATTGATAATATGATCGTCAAAAGTCGTAAGCCTAAAGACCCCATGTAGGACCTACAAGAGACATTTGACACAATTAGGTGTTACAACATGAATCTCAATCCCCATAAATAAGTTTTTAGAGAAGCATCAAGCAAATTCCTTGGCTACACAGTACATAACCCAAAACTAAGGCTAACCTTAAGAAGACCAAAGCCATTATAAACGTGCAACCACTAAAGGATGCCAAAGAAGTCCTAAAGATCATGGCCCTAAGTAAATTTGTGTCAAAAAGCACTGACAAATGCGTTAAATTGATCAAAATATTGAAGAATCCCAAAGATTTTTATAGATAATTGAGTGGCAGAAAGCCCTCCATGAACTTCAATCATTCCCCATGTTACCAACCATCCTATCTAAGCCTACCTTGGAGGAGGACCTATACCTTTACCTATCAGTGAGTAACCTAGTCCTATCCTTGATATTAGTTCAAGCAGATGGTAAAGAACAGCAATCGATATACTATGTTAGCCACATCCTCCAAGGGCTAAAGGTTAGATACTCTAAAGCGGAGAAATTCATCATCGTTATTATAATTATTTCCCAATGGCTAGACCCATATTTTGAGGTACACAAAATCATTATACTAACTAACCAACCAACATCTATAAGCATCTTACAAAAGTCAAATGCGTTTGGTCGAATGATAAAGTATGCATTAGAGCTCAGTATCTATGGAATCTAATACTAGCCTCGAGAGGCTATTAAAGCTTAAGTCCTATCCAACTTCATAGTTGAGCACATAACAAAGGAAGATACGACCAACCTTCCCCCCCCCAAACCCAATTGCCAACTAATTTCAACCCTCCATGTGGATGAAATCCACTTAATTAAGAAGTGGTGCTAGATTAATACTAAAAGGGCTACACAAGATAGATATATGCTATGCCCTGAAAGTCAGCTTCAATATAAGTAACAACACCTTCATTGTCGGGTTCAAAATGGCCGAAGACATTGGGTCCGAAAAGCTTGTCATCTTTTCCAATTCCATGCCTATCATCCAACATGTTAAAGGCAAGTACATAGCTAAAGGCAAAAACGTAGCCAAGTATTTAGATATAATTTAAGCCTTTACATCGAACCTCATATCTTAAAACATTACCAAAATACCTAGATCATAGAACCTTGAAGTAGACAGAATCTCTAAGTTCTCCTTTACTAGAATCCCAAACCTAGAAAAGAAAGACCAGAAGATCTTTGCAACCTACTTACCAGACAAAAGCATTGTCAAGACTCAAGGGGGCTAGTCATGGCGCCTACTTGTAACAGTTGCCATATAAAATATAAAAGACTATAGATTGCTTTCTCTTTCAATCGATAACTCTTTATGCGATATACAAGGCTACTACTACAACTAACAACTTAGAGTTAGGCAAGTGCAAGTAATATTATTGCATTATAATAATAACAAAACTATTGAAATATAAATAACACATATATTTAGATATTTATAGATAAGAAGTCGGTAATATCTCATATTACAAACTGGTAAAACGTTACATTACATTTTAAGGTTCAAAATCTAAATACAATAATAGAAGTTTACTTTTATCACTAATCTTACTCTCACATCGACCCACTAAGGTACTACTAACCTCGAGTATCCGGTAGCCCAACTCTATGAATAGATTGCCCTACGAAAGCAAACTACAAAGGTATAAACTAACTAGCTTATTGAGATATTTCCCTCAACCATACTACAGACAAGTTCTACAACAATTTAATTCATTCAAATGAATGTATCAAAAATCAATATATCATACAAATACATGCATGTGACTAGTTACTACATACAACTCGAATTTAATGCCCTCTAAAATTAAGGTTAGAGTTACATCGGTACTAATTAGATCCGAGTATCATACTAGAACTTACATAATAAAGAAACTCTACATTTCGTATTTAAAAATATAATGGTATATCTATTTTTAGTTTTAATCAAAATCTAGTTCTACATATGATTGTGAGTAGGTTTACACAGCTCTCATTCACCCATAAACGAAGGCCTTTAAACTCAACCCTTAACCAGACGATTGGCGCCTCCAATGCTTAATATTCTCACGGGCCAAGGTAAGGTCATATTGCATGTGTACACTATATGAAATACCATAATCACAATAATCAATCCACGTATAGCCTCTTGCTACCTCCGTGTGATATGACTATCGAAATTAGTTATGCAATACATGATTATGCATGTTTCAATTTAGTTCTTTTAAGTCAGATAATGTTAAGTCCTTTTACTCAGTGATCAACAAAGTCACAGACAAATCAACTCCTATCAAATTTACTATGCAACAAACAGTACATTATTATACTTTAAAGTAAATTCACTATTAACAAATAGTATCATACGCAAATATATCACAACCTCACATAACATTTAATTATTAATAACAATTTATATTTACTATCTATATACACAAACAAGTATGAAATCATTAGAAATACTCACTCAGCTATACTCAAGTCAAGAGTCGTAATAGTTGAATGGTAAGTCAGTATTATGTTGTGATCACTTAACAATAGGGAATATGAAAAGTAATAAGCTTAGGAATTAAATAACTAAACTAATATTGTATTTTCTACTGTTTACTTAAATTAGCTATTCATTTGTGTGAAATTATCGATTCAAGCTTTTTACCTGTTTATGTATAATTTTTTCGATTTAGCTTAGATTTTTATGAACTTATAGTCTATTTTGATCGTTTTCGAACACACTTTTTAGTAACGGGGTTCGTTTTCGATGTTTTGACTCGCAATTTTGACTGTGATATAAAAATATCACAAAATTCATCATTTTGAGTTAAATAATTATAAAATATCAATTTAAACTTTTCTTAGTATAATAATGATTTAATAATTATTTAAATCATATAATTTTTAATTTTCTTATTTTAGGTCTATTTTATTATAATTACCTATTTTTATTTATTTTTAGGTTTAAGATTTATTAATTCAAATTTTTATACTTTATTATTTTTCTAACTAATTAATTAAGAAAATTACTTAATTTATACTTAAGTGGTGACACGGCAGCATATGGGACTGTCACGTGTCACACTTATGCATTTTCCATATTTCGCTATTATTCTCTTATTTCTTTGTATTTTATGATATATTTATATATNTGAGAATATCGCGTATCACACTTATGCATTTTTCATATTTTTCTATTATTTTCTTATTTCTTGTATTTTACGGTATAATTTTATATTAATATTTATTATATTTTATTAAATTTTCTAAATTAAGTATTTATTATACTTCCTCTTAAATTTACGGTACACTTAAATATTTATATATATATTTATTAAATTAATATTATAGTATATTTATATACTAAAATATACTCTTATTTCTACATATATACTATTAATATACGTATATTTATATATATAATATAATTTATGTATTAAATTATCTTAACTTTAATTATATATTATATATTATATTTATGAGTATAATATACACAATTTGTACTTTATATACATATGTACATATACGGTTATATTACGTATTTTTTTATATACTAAAATACGTAAGATAAATAATAATATACATAAATACATGCATATTCAACACGTCCAGTACACTTATATACATATACATACAGAAATTTTTTATAAAATGAAAGTACTAAGTATATATATACATACATATACCTACTATGCGCATAAATACATATATCATAAAATTAACATACTAAGTATATATATGTATGTATATATTCGTGCATACATATAAACATAAATACATAAATAAAGAAATACCAAATACACACATGTACATAAATACATGAGTAAGAAAATACACACTATATATATTATTATTTGTACATACTTAGTTATGTTGTATAATAAAGTATTAAGTGCAATATATATATACATCATCTAATAAAAATAAATACTAGGTATACACACACACACACACATATATATATCTATTCACACATACATAATAAAAAAATACTATGTACATACACACACATATATATATACATACATAATCACATATACATATGCATACATACCTAAGGAAGGAAATACATAGTATATATATATTATTTACACATACATATACAGACTATATAATAAATATACTATGAATAAAATACATATATACCTACGCATACATACATGTAAATAAAAAAAAAAAAAACTCAATATACATATACATGTTATAGAATATATATATGTACAAATAAATAAATAGACCTACCTAAATTCTTTAATAAATCGAATGATAGAAATCATTTTTCTTCTTCTTCCTCTTAATGTGTTTGCTAATTTTGAGTGTTTTGTTTTCTCTTTTTGTTTTTGTTTTCCCAGGTTTTAGACATGTTCACTCTGCAAGAGAAAGTGAAGCAAATAACAATGAAAAGATAAAGAAACAAATCCAACTAGATTAGGCATTAAATGGGATAAGATAACCTAATCATATCTCCTTGTTTTACCTTCGTAATGCAACAATTGGAGGAGATTAAAAAAAAAAAAACGTGGGCGACGAAATTTTTCTAAGAACCAATGTGGTAGCAAGGAAAAAAAAAGGAAGAAGAAAAAAGAAAAGAAAAAGAAAGAAAAAGTGAAGAAAAAGGCAAGTGAAAATAAAAATATTTAATTTTTTCCAAACATAAAAATCATATGATTAGTATTTATAAATTAATTTTGAGATTTTATAAAAATTTATTAATTTAATTGATATCCGTTATGTTTATAATATCTACAAATTATTTCAACGTGATTGTTAAGATTTATATATGAGAATGCGATTTAATCGATAATTGCGATCGACTATGGTTATATTACTATTAAATTACATTTATTCATTTTATAGGCTTAAAGTTATAGTTTTAAGGTTTTTGTCAAGTTTAAATTTGATTTTAGATATTTACGCGTATATTGAATTTAAGGTTTTTGTATGCAATTTAGATTTTAATTAAATTTCTAGAGTTTTTATTATTGATACTATATTCAATTTCACAATTTAATAAAAAATTTATTTTACCTAACCTTATCGACCCATGATACCATCTAAAACACTCGAACTTAAATTAGAGTATACTACTAACTATGTAAAGTTTACAAGCATAGCCAGACATAAACCAAGAAGCCTTAAAAGTGTGCATAGCCCTAATTGAACCTTCTTGGATAGACCCCATCCCATACTACCTAAATAACAAAACTGTCCCCCTAGATAGAAAAGTAGTAATAAAACCGATATACAAAGCTATCAATTATATGATCGTCGACAACACCTTATATCAAAGAGGCCACAACCTCCCTCTCCTCTAATGTTTACAATCAAAGGAAGGACATCATGTCTTAGATGACCTACATTTGGGAGTGTGTGGTAACCATATCAAAAGTGAAGCTCTATACATTTAAGCCCTACGACTCAATTACTATTGGCTAATGATGAAACAAGATGCACAAATTTGAATTAAGAGTGCATCGAGTGCTAAAAGCACGCCCTAATTTGCCAAGCACCAACCTTTAACCACTAAAAGCCCCTGGCTATCCTTACTCCCTTCCCTAAAGCCACTAGTTAGCAACAATATGTCTTATCACGTTAAACTACTTCACTAAGTGAGTAGAAGCTAAAGCCATAGCTAAAATCACAAAGAAAAACATTGGATCCTTCATTCTCAACCATATCCTGATTAGATTCAATGTCCCCTTCGCCCTTATCACCAATAACAGGCCATAGTTTAATAGCGAAAAATTTTGAAAATTCTGCAAAAGCTATGGCATTACTCTCTTATACACCTTTGTAGCCATCCATAGTCCAATAGATAAGTCAAAGACATAAACAACACTATCCTAGAAAGCCTCAAGAAGTACACTGATTATAAGCAAGTGTACGTATTAGTTTTATAGTACAACATATTTGATTCTAGATTTTGAACCCTCATGAACTACATATAACTGCAAATACTAGCACTTACTCATTTCCTAATATCTAACCTAACAAACAACTTCAATTAATCAAAGACAACTAAATTAATTATAAAACAAAGTACAAATAACAAATAAAATATAATTAAAATTAACTATGAATGCATAAACTTAGTATTCAATTACCGTCCCTCTAGAATAGCTATACTATCCATCAATCTCATTCTTGTTTATTAGACTATGAGAATTGCTCATATGAGTTAACCGAACTCACTTCAATAAATAAACTCCTAATCTCAAGTATATTTTATCCAAATTTCTTTCGCCATTAGGTTACCCTAATATCGAGAAACTAAATAGTCAAACCTCAATTTATTTATTACTTCTAATTACATCAGTCTATTTATTATAGGATTTTGTGAATTCTATAACAAACTCAAATATTGAATCATTAGCTAGCAATAGTAATTCAAAGATAATAAGGCATAGTGCAATTAGATCATAATAACAAGAAATCATGGATTAATAATAAAAGAAAACTAATTACATAGAAAATTAAGGTTTATAATAATTGAATACTAAAACTAAATTAAAACATTAAGAAAACAAAGAAAGAAAAAGGAGAAGCAGAAGCAGAAGCCTAAAATCCTAGCCTATTCTATTAATTGTCTATTTCTTGTCTATGTTTTAATTACAAGACTTATAAAGCTATTTATACTGCAAAAGAAATCTTAAAATACATCTCTAGTGTATCTTCAAAATATCTTCAACATTTCTTAAAATATCCCCTTTTACATCTTTTTATTTCATTTTCCAAATTTGGCTCATAGAAGAAAAAATACATGGAAACATGGCATGACGTGTCATTAACATTGCAAACATTTCGTTAATATTGCAAAATCAGCAAGGAAGGTTTATGGTTGATGATTCCCAAATGTGAACTTCTCGTCAGCTAGTTTCTTCTTATTTCAACCTACAATCTCAATCCATAATTTATATTCTTGGGTGTGAGTCTCTTCAAGGCTTTAAAACTCGTGAAAATAATCTTTAGATCATCTAAAATTAGATCAAATTAATCAAATAAAGCCTAAAACTAAAATTTAAATAAATTAAGCACCAAAATCACTAAAAATATCTAAGAAACATATAAAAATACTATCAAAATAACACATAAAAAATATGTTCATTTAGCCTTGTATTGTTGAGCTGAAAATTTGATTTCTCTCTTTTCTTAACTCGTTTTATATTATACCTAAACTGTTCAATATAAATATCTTAACCAGGTTAAAAAAAGGTTTTAAATTTGTGAAAATGGTTTTGGAAAATGGAGTCGCCATCCAATTGAAATTGGGAAAAAGTGAAATTAGAATCTATGGGTAAAGACCTTAATTTTAGCTACAACCCTGTGATTTTTCTAAAAAATATTTTAGGAAAAGAAACCAAAGATCAAATAAACTCATTGGCTACCTTATTAAAACCTAAAGATTTCCATAAAAAGATCTATGAAAAAAATGAATGAGCTAAAGTTCCTTCTCTTTATTTAGAAAATGGGCTTTCTCAAATAAAAAGGCTTTTTCAATATGAAAAAGATTCTAAAAAAGACTTAAAAAGGGAGTAAAGGATTTTTTTTTTTTTTTAAGCTACCCAAAGTGCCTACATATCCATAGAGTGGGATTAAACCCAATAGTTCTAAATTGAAGAAAACTTTAGTTTGTTGATTTATTTGAAGTTTTTTTTTAAAAAAAAAATCTTTTAACTGTAGGTTCATTAAATTTTGTTAATTTGAAAGGAGATGGGTTTTTGGTCCACTTTTGAAAGATCCTAGGAAAACTCCTAAACTTTGGAAAAGGTCAATTTATTATTTTCTATTAAAAAAAAAAAACAATTTTCTTTGTGTGTGAAAAAGCTTTATTGAAGAAAAAAAATAACCCTTTTATTTTAGAAAGAATCAATTATTTATGCGATAAGACATAACACACTAAAAGAATACAAAATAAGACAAATAATTCGTAAAAAAAAAATTACAAAAACACTCCTATTCATGCAACACACAAATCCATTTTTTTTTTTTAGCATGTTATTCATGGCAAGAACACCAATAATTAATTAGAATCTAAACATGCAAACTATTTATTTATTAAACATGCTAGTTATTTTTATTATTAGAACCTAAGACAAGCAAACATATTTTTTATTTTATTAAACAACCTAAACATGCATGCTAAGAAAAATCAATGAATATAAAAATTAATTAACAACCACATTATTCAACTCAAAACATGAGATCAAACATACACATTTATTATTTTTATTTTTATTTTTATTTTCAATTTTCTTCTTTTTTAAAGAAAAAGACCTTATCTATGCTAATTATAAAAAAAATAAATAAACATATTAAAAATTAATTGATAGAAATTATTAAATATTGTAAAAACATATGATTCAATCAATTCATAACATCACAAGATCAAAGACACTTTTTTTTTTCATTTTTAAGATTTTTATATTTTTGTATTTTTATCTTTAAACAAGACAATGTATATGAACAAAGACAAAGGAAATTACATCTAATGAGCAACGGACCGATGGGCGGTTTAAGTGGTCTTCAACCGGTTCTTAGGGTGAGACTAGCGACTTTGAACTCCAAAGAGGCTATTCTATAAAATCCCCAAGTCAATTTTTGGAAAATCCGAGCTTATCGTCTTCAATTTTTCCAAAAACTTCAAGCTTGATATGAATAAATCCTTAAATTGCCCTTAAAACTTCAATTTTAAATTAGTTCAATCCAATACGAAATTGAATTGAACGACCTATTAGGCTTTGTTCTAGGTTGAATGTAAAATGTTGCACTATTTTATCTCAAGTCGATTTACTCTTTAATGAGAGAGATAGAAGAAAGAGAGTAGATTTAGCAAGTCTAGAGCCTAAAGTAAGAAAGAGTGAATTGCATGAAATTGAAAGCTTTGCAATGCTCGGGAGTTGCTTGATCATGTAAAGGGGACTCTTATTTATAGTGCTAAGTTGGGATTATTGCCCAATAAACTTCCAATTTGATGAGAGATTGCATCTTGATCAAGAGAGCAAGTTTTTATTGCAACTCGATTCTTCCTTCTTTTTTAATTGAAATTATAATAAATACACATGTATATACATTTATTATATTATATGTATATATCTTTGTTATTTAATTTTTCATTTCTCTATTTTTTTTCTTTTTTTGAATTTTCCTAATTTTTTCATTATTATCTTTATTATTTTATCATAATAATTGTTTAATAAAATTATGTAGACCAATCAAAAAGTGTCATACACCATAGTTAACGAAAAAGTTAGCAGTAAACTAACAAAGGACTTGATTGAAAAGTTTTACAAATTTTGAGGAATTAAATAGAAATTTTGAAATATTTAGAAGTCAAATAAAAAATGTACAAAAGATTGACTCTTAAATTTATACTTTTCCCCTTGACCAATTAGAAAGTGCCACATGTCATGTTATCCAAAAGTTAACGATAAACTAACGAAAGACTTGTTTTGTTTAAAAACTTCTTTAAAAGCTGAGGACTCAAATAGAAATTTTGAAACATTTAAAACTTAAATAGAAAAGGTACAAAAGGTTGATAACTAAATTTGTACTTCTTCCAAAAAAAAAAAATAAAAGAAAAACCCTTTTCACCCAATGCACCCTTTGTTATATTCTTTACATCCAAAAGCCCAATTAGCATAATACACATAAAAAGAAAAATGAATCATTTACAGAAAAGTAAAGACAACTACATTACAAGTGAGTTTAAAATAAAACTTGTTTATTATTGTTATTATTATTATTATGGAAAATCTCATGTGGTAAGTTTACATACATAGGCAAGGTCCAACTAAAGTTGCCAACCATGCTGAGCGTAAAAAATTTATTTTCAGGAATTTTATTTTTCCTTACTTAGGTAAGCAACAGTCTTAGAGTAATGGTACCAACTATAGCTAGTAGGGCACAATTGAAATTCAAAAGCTTCATCCAAGAGTAAGATAAATAATCAAAGCTAGAGTTAAGCTTTCTCTAAAACTAGGGATCACTAGGAGTCTATGGACATGTAATTTTTCTTCGATTTTATAATTAGAGGGAGAAAAGTTAGAAAGAAGGTAGAGGGTGCTTGCATGTATGGATAGAGAGAGAAAGTGAGGTTATGATTCAATTGAAGCAAAATTCTCTTCATGTACCTTACTCTTGAATACGTATAGAAATGTGATTAGATTAGGTTTATCTTCTTTAATTTGATCCATGTTAAATGAAATATGTATAAAACCAAAACACTTAATTATTCTTAAGATTTGATTCGTTTTTATTATTAATGTAAACTCTTAAGATAAAACAATTCTACGAGCAATTATTGATAGATTTCGCATTAAAAAATGGATTAAAATTGCAAGATTTGAACGAATCTCTCTCTCTCACCCACCTTGTGGCATGTTATATGGACATGCATCATCTATTGGACATGACTAGACACTAATGGTGTGGTTAAGACACGGCTAGATTGGAATCCACCAGCCCTCCACCCCAACCCCCCTTTTTCCAATTTCCTATTTTTTGTTATTCTTATTTTCTCTCTCTTTTTTTTAATTTACCTTTTCTTTTTATTTTTTTGTATTTTTTAAGCTTAGATGAATTATCTATCAACAAAAAGAAAAGTACACAATTTTTTGCAATAATGCTAAAAGACACAACATCTCTTATAATTTTCCTTATAAAATAATGAATTTCTTTTTATAAGAAATGCATACACAAGTTGCATGTTAACTAAAACAGGTCATTATCATGTGTCTTCTTTAAAAAAGTATTATCATATGCAATTTTACAACCTCATCATCCTAAGCACTTTTTGGGCACCATTTGTATATGTTTATATATATATATATATATATATTGAGAGAGAGAGAGAGACGGCCGAAAATTTAGTACATGGACAAGCATGAATAGTCTGCCTTATCCCTTCTACCTTATAAACCCTTTTTACATATGCAAATCAATCCATTAGGAACTAAAGTTTATCTTCTCATAGCTCCTCCTTAAGCCTCCATACTAGCAATAGCTTTGGTCTTGTTTCATTAACTCGTCAATTCAAACATGAATAGTGTGATTATAGATAGGGCTAGGAAATGAACACATAACATGATTAATAAAAGATTCAAACTCATTTGAGCCTATTTACAAATTTTTTTTTTTTATTCAAGTCTAGCACCTAAACGCATTTACTGAATGCACATCTACATCTCTATCTCTCTCACTTTCCTCCAATGCAATAGCTCAACCATCGATCTTACCAACTACCTTCATTCTCTCTAACTGTCGTCCATCTATTATTTTCGCATCTACATCTTTGTCCCCTCTTACTCTCTTCCAGTGTTATAGCTTGCTCATTGATTTCACCAATAGCCATTGTTCTCTCTACCTATTTTCCATCCACTTTAACTACAAATCAAAGTAAAAATAATGCTCTAAATTTTCAATTTCTTTGTAGGCTCAAACTTTTAACATTCAAAAATAAAATATATAATATAATATTTATAAAAATAATAAAGCAATTTCAAGCATCATTTCTATATAAATTCCCATATCTAGACCTCATTCGTATTAGGTTGTTAGTGATAACCGAATTGATTATATAAATCACTTTGTCTAAGTTAATTATGACATGATGTATATTGACTTATAGAATAACCATGCCCTATAATTTGGTTCAAGTCAATTACAACATACTCAATGTTCAATTCAATTGTTAAATTTAAACCATCAGGTTTTCCTTACCTTGCCATATAATTTAAGCAAAGAAAGAAATAAAAAAAAATGAAAAAGATTACAATTAGAAATCTTCTTGTGTCGAAAATAAAGAATCAATAGCTCTATAATGAATTTATTTTGAATTTTTAAACAATAAACAGATTTATCCTAAGTATGAAACACATTTGTGAACTAGCCATGCTATAAATTAAAATCTTACACATGATTAATAATCAAATTACATCATAGGTAAGAGGTTTAAGATAAGAATTTGTTTAAGCTCATATATAAATCATCACCCATTATGACCATGTTTACTCCTAAGTCATGAGAAACTTATTTAGGTTTCCAAGACCCACATTAATATTATAAGGAACTTTCTCCTAAAAGATTTCTTCACTTTATCCCAAATTTCTTCATAAAAGTTTTTTAATCATTTTCTAAAGCATTTTGTTGGAGATGATAATAATATTTTATCACAACAAAAATTAAATAAAATAAAAAAGAAAAAGGCGAAAGAACTGTTTTATCAGAGGAACTATAAAAGTGCGAGGAACTCCACGTCATTCATATGCAGTACTAAAGGAACTCCATTGGTTCTTGAACCAAAGAACCAACCATGTGCATGCTCTCATAAGAATTACCAAACCTATTTATCCCATGTCCCTGTAATGTGGGAATATGCACTTAAAGTTAAAAAAAAAAAAGTGCCCTAAAGTTGGGATCTCTCATATTAGGATCCAACGTTAGGGTCGGCCCCAATTACATCCAGCTAATAATACATAGGAATAATAACTTTCAGAAATTGCATGCATTTGCAACCAAACCGAGACAGCATGAGGTTAGGCAAATGCACCAGCGACATCCTAATCTGACGGCCCAGAAGACAAGCCGTAACTTGTGAAAATCGGCATCAAGCGTTGCAGAATAACCAGGGATAAGCAGGTGAATCGGCTTAACTTTGAACCTGATTAGGCTGCAGATGAGTATGTGGGCTCACGCATTTCATTTTCTTTTTGTCACTGCGCGTCTCCTTTCCACTCTAAAATAACCAAGACACTTTGCTTTTCCATGTTCTTTCTTCAGTAGTTATGTGGATAAATTTTTTTAAAAGTACCTAAAAAATATTCTCTCATAAATTTTAGAAACTGATACTCACAAAATAGGATATCTCATATCCTAACCACCTTAAATGCGCTTACCCCAAGCATTCAACAAGCTTCAAAAACCAATATTACATATCCAGCATTTCAGAAAAGATTCCTCATTGCAAGCTCCATTACACTTCCGCTTTCACAGGACAGGTAACAGGGAACACTTTTCAGTATGAAAGGCACCGTGTCGATACAGATTTTTTACAGGAAGCTTACCAGATCAAATATCTACAACTAGAGCCTCAAAGCGGCGAGCATAAGGAGGAGCCTAATTACACGAACCTGTAATTTGTATTTTAGGGTGTAGGGTGAAATTTTATCTATTCTGCAAAACCAAGTTTACAGTTACAGACCCTGGGAACCGTACAACATCATCCTACTTCTATAGATTATCCTAGCTGAGCTGACTTTGTGGCGTCGGAAAGGTGTCCGTCTTAGACTTGCCCAACGATTTGTTCCTATCTAAGAACGGCATGATAGCTTTGCTGCTTTTCTTGAATCTGTCATCACCAGCCTTGCCGGATTCACAAGGGTTACGTAGCTGTTTCTCAACATCTTCAAACTTTGCAGTAGCCGATCGTGCAGCGCCCATGCTCTGGGCAGAACTCGGACCATCTACTGTCAGCATGGATATTGCATCTATAGATGCATACCAGGAATGTCCACAAGCCATGCACTCCAACTGAAACCACAAAGTGGTCTGTTAATATTGCTTTATACAGAAACTTAACACCATCAAAACGATCAATACAATGGCAAGCAGCAACATAGCATGAAATGGAAGCAACACAAAGGAAACCTATTGAGAGGCAACCGTTTAGGAAGACAGTAATGGGAGATACAGCACGAGCATCTAGTTTCTTAAGCTTTATTTCTTCAAGTTCAGATGCTGCATTGCCAGGATAGTGAATTCAAAGCCAATCAAACAAGTAATGCTTAAGAGAATTTTCTGTCCTCCAAGTCAATTGATTACCCCACAGAGAAACAACATAGCAAGCTAGAAAATTCTGTGAAATTCATTAACTCTGGCATAATCAGCCTAATGTGCTAGTATTAAGTGTGGAGGTGAAATCATTTTGACAGGCATTCAAATTCCTCCCAGCAAAAATATGATCTTCCAATGTTAGTAGTTGAAATGTCAAATTCATGTGATTTCCATTCTGTCTCAGCCAAAGCAGAAACCCCATTGGTAATATTGTCAAAAACGGCATTGGATCTCATTGTTTGCCGTGCTCTTCCCACAGACACTAATACTTCACTATCCCAAAGTAAACAACTTAATCAATTGATAATTCCCAAAACTCATAAGTGATGCTTAAGATTGACATCATCAACTTATTTCCTTCTTTGAGGAAGGATAAGAAAATGACTACTAATGACTCAAAACAACTTTTAGAACCAAATCATCAAAAAACACACACATATAGAACCACACAAATAATCCATTGCAATCACTTAGGTTTTGTCACCACAATTCTCACCCTCAAAACATCTACGAAAAGTCACCCTTATGTATACATCCTAACTCAATCTGAATTGTGTATTGTCCATCTTGCCAAACAAGAATATTTTATCCATTCCAGACCACCAATATAAAAATTTTAAGGGGGAAAAATGGGTCCATTAGTGGTTCTAGAGTTAAAGATTAGAACCTGATAACGGTCTCCATGCCCTGCATGAATGATGTCCCGCACACAAACTTTGAATTCATTGCACCTAGAACAGCGAGCATCTGTCATCTGCTTCATTTCAGACAATCTAAGCATGAGTCGTGATGTATACCCAGATAAATAAAATTCAACAATGGTGTCTCCAAATGGATTAATCAAACAAGAAGGTGACCTGGATGTGCGCTGTATCCTCAGGCTCTTCTGTCGCTGTCTCTTCTGCAGTCAAACCCTCCTGCGATCAATAAATAACTTAAGCAATCATTATTTTTTGCATAGTTTCGTGAGACAATAGAGATGCTGAAAGTAAAATGAGAAACATTTCTTATGAGATAAAACAAGTGAAATTATAAAATAAGTGAAATTATAAAACAAGTGAAATTTTCTGCATGTGGCCTAACCATGGACTATCAGATCATCATCATAGGCAAACATCAACCATAACAACAACTAAACCTGTAAACTTTGCTAACCAGTAAAATCAGATTTTATCATCATCTTTAGAAGAAATATATAAATGTACACATATTGCAATGGTAATACCCCAAACTGTTTCATGTCAATGGAATGAACTCTGCCCAACATGACCTAAAATCAGAAACATGTTTACCTTCAACTCATTAGGTGACATGTTCAGTATCTTCTTTGGCTCCAATTCTCCCTTCAGCAGACGTGAGGCAAGAAGTGGATTACGCTGCCCCATCCCAAAAAAAAATGCAGGCAGGAGCATAAGTATAGGCAATTGATAATACCATCATGGATGTTAATGTCAATTGAAGAAGCAACTACACAACTTAAAGCTTGCTTATATGGAAACCCATGGATGCAAGAGTATGAAAACTCGTCTTAATATTACACATACATGGACCAAAAGAGATTAAAGGGCAGATGAGATTCATACCCTTAGATTATAATCGAGCGACCTTAACTTCTGGTTATACTTTTGATAATCTGAAGAAAGACTATTTTGTGAAGCCTTCTCAAGTGCCGCTACAGCAGAAACAGCGGCATCAGGCCAAACTAAAGGTTTCTTATCCTGCATGGACACAGCAAATTGAAAAAGGTTAAGGGTAGAAGGTGATGTTGAGCAGCCTCTGATGTATTGAAAACACCCAGAAAAGTGAAAACAGAATAAAGCATAAATGGGCATCTAGATATAGATAATTTAAAAAATTACACATAACATGCCTCATGTTTCTTTTCTTGAGATCCATTCGCATCCCTAGAACTGCCATTCCCAAATTTATCATTTTCTCCTCCAGAATTGCAGATGTATTTGACAGCCTCGAGTAGCTTCTCTAACCATTTGTTGCGCTGAGCATCTCTGGTCAACACATTAAACTTCACCAAAATGTTATAATACTCCGAACTGCTGCGGACACAGCTTCCTGGAGTTCCACGATGTTGATTAAATTGACTGCTTCTTTCTTCCTGCCTTGAAACATCAAGGGCCGAGAATTTTGTTCTATGGAAACTCTTGCCCTTGGATTGGTCTCCCTGATCAGAAGGCCTTCCTCCATTTTCAATATTCAGAAGATCTCCCAGCTGCGACACAGTTTTTTGGACAAGAACATCAATCTCTTGCTGCTTGCTGTCTTCATAATCCTTATCAGTCAAGTTCCAAAGCCTCTTTTCCACAGTGTCATAAACTTTTTGCACAATGAACCCTGGATGCTCTTTGCGATTAGGGAGCTGCTTGTTTGGTGGGACAAAATGCACTACACACTTGTGCATGACAGACTCAGCTGGAACTTCATCATGATGGAAACTATAGAATAACTCCCTTATATCCCGTGATTCCCAGTTTCCACCTCCTTTTTTCTCTGCCTCCTCAGGGCGGTAAAACCACTGTCCTGTGACCATCAAGCTTCCATCAGTTCTTTGAGTTATATCCTACAAATGGGTGGGAGAAGCTGCAAATCAGGAAAAACTCTAATCTTCATGGTCCAGTTAAATATACAAATTGTAAGCGCCATCTGAGAGAAGATGAAATGTGTCTAAAACAGTCAATTTCACTAATCTTTAGAACAATGCAATGAAACCTTTACTCCACTAGATATGCTTCAGCTTCAAGAGAAACAGACTAAATACCAGCAGGACAGATAGAACTCAATTATTACCTTTCAGTTTACTAAAACAACATTGAGATTCAATTTTAATGTCAAAAGTTTGTCTCGATAATAATACTGAACAGCCATGTATACAGTAAAGTTCCCTAGAAACCAGTCAGCCTGACGAAAAAACTGAGCTTATAACCACATACTTAGTATAATAACTTATTTAATACTTTAAACTCTGGAGATACAAATGACAAACAAACCATGAACTAAAGGCAAAGAAACAAAATAATTTTTGAAAAAAAAAAAAAATGCCATGTTTAGTCATACCTAGGACATCCTTAATGGCATAGTAACTACAATAACTTAAAAACCCAAAAGATGAATAGTTAATGGAACTGAAGGAGGGATCGAGCAACACCACCTAATAATCAAACACTGATTCCATTAATATTCTCAAAAGAACTCTAAGTCATACTTTATTAAGCAAAAATAGAGGCAAGTGGAGGTAGCATCTGAAAAAGAGAATGATGAAGTTCAACCCCTCTTGTTAGCAAAGGAAAAGAAGGCACGACTGCATCAGCATCTTCAAAAAAGCAATTAACGCAGCATAAATTACCAGACATTTCATTGTTAAAAGTGCATAGCTATAACCAGAACTAAGACGTGAATTCAAGAAATGATTTCTGAAAAGATGCTTCATGGACAATCAGAAGCATTCAAAAAGGAAGTAATATCCATGGGCTGACGTGCCCATGCCTCTTTCAGCCCTTAGCAGGATGTTAGAAGGATGACAGAAAAATATGAAGCAGAAAGTACAACTTGTCTACAGACAGTTATAATATGTGAAACAAACTTACCTTAATTATAGCCACATAAGGTTTTTGATTTTGATCCTCTGGAACTAAAAGGACTGAATCCTCCTGAGAACCACATTAGTGAGTTAAGTGCCATTGCAAGCAAGAACATACTTAGAAAAGCATTGCAACGTTGCACATAAATCCACCACATTTTCTAATGCCTTTCTTCTAGTGAATGGTGCAGAGAGTGAAATCCATTTCATAAATTTGATTTTCGAGCCAAAATACCACATGCATCACCAAAAAAAGTTAAGTTAGACAATTAAACTGCATTGGACAATAACTTAAATTTCACAATTTAAATGCTTGATTCCTCAAAGCGGCCAAGAAATCTTGCTTTTCAGTTCGTTCTTTTGGTCTCTTAACCGGGATCGTGTACTCGTTAACGGAACTATTCCAGCATTTTCCACCAATGTACAGCATTTTTTCTTACTAATCTCTTCATAAACCTATCAGCGACCAAATGGTCACATCTTCTGCCGGTATCCATTTCCGTATTTCCTCTAATCATACTAGAAAGATATGCTCTTATGGTGCATGCGCTTAAAAATAAAATCTAAAGTAATAAAGGCTAGTGACTAGAGTGAAGTCATAACAAGGTAGCCGTACTGGAAGGACGATTTTCATTTCATCTTCGGAATCAAATTTTCTTTGTTTGCTTTTATAAAATGGAAAGAAAGATTGATTTTATGCATGCAAGTGATAGTTGCAAAATATTGGGAAGCTGTGCATAATGGAGTAATGGGTTAACAAAGTTGTGTTGGATTTAAGTCCTATTTTTCTTCTTCAAATCAAAATAATTTATATGTCATTCAACACCAAAAAGAAAAGACTGTCCAAACCCCAAAACCGTCGAAAGCCACAAATTACATGTAATTTCAACTCAAACACAAGACATTTGTGATATGAACTCACAAGGTGGTACTCAGACCCGTCAAATTCAAACCCTTCGTAGTGAGTCCTCTTCTCTCTTCCTTTTACCGAAACCCTAACGGCATCTCCAATCGGTTTCGCCTCTTCTTCTTCCTCTTCTTCTGCCTCTTCTTCTTCCTCTTCTTCTTCCGCTTCCTCTTCCTCCTCCTCCTCCTCTTCTTCTTCTTCTGGAAGCATCACGCTCTTACCCTTCTTCCGACTATTCTCGATCTCACCGTCTTCCAATTCGTTCCAATCGCGACTATTTCTCTTCAACGAATTCTGCATTGTCGTCGTCTCTTTCGGTTCTCCTACTTTCTGGCCCTGTTCTCCTTCTTCCTCGTCGTCGCTCACTACCTGTGCGAACCTCCAGTTACCACCCGCTGTTTCTCAGATGCTTTATAAGTAAGACAGTTTGAAGCTTTTTAGAGAGAGAAAGAGAGTGTGTGGTGATGTTTATTTTTAGGCGGTTACGGCAGTGGCAGAGAAGACGAAGTGATCTTTGGAGGGAAAGCGAGGGAAAAACGAAGGAACGTCTTCTATTTCTTTTTTTGGATTTTTTTTGTTTCTCCTTTTCTTTCTTTCTTTTTTCTTTGTGTCAAAAGTAAATAAAAATAAGAATAAATTACTTGTGTCTTTTACTTTGCATCTATTTTGTCATTGCTTGTCACTACTACTTAGAAGCATATGTTATGTATGAAAACCAATTAAACAATTATATTATTAAATATAATTATTTAATATTATAATTAAAAATAAAATTTTAAAAGCTAAAGAAAGAAATAAAATCATGAGAGGAAAAACAAAAAAAAAAAAAAAAGGGACGTTTGACGGGTCATCTAAAATAGAAAGCGACAACCACCATCTAAAATCGCAGAAATGAACAAAAAGAGGTTAGTAGACCACAACTCAAAGGGGTAGTGTGAACCGCACAATACAAGTTCAATTAGATGGCTCCTTTAAAATTTTTGCAAGGATGGTAAATCATAAGTAACCGCTTATCTCCATCGAGAGTGTAGATGGAATGTTCGGACTGAAATAATCATATACATGGTATGCAAATCACATATTACGTATAATCTCAAAATAGTGATATAGAGATAACGTTTAAATTTAAATGATTTAAGAGAGAATAATAAGAATAAAAAATAGGTAATTTTAAAATTTTAGATATATCAGTAACAGAAAGGGAAATCTAAAAAATCTTAAGCATCAACCTTGTAATTCTTAAGCAATTTGATATTGTTCTTTACCTAAACACTTATTTGATCTTAAAAAGTAGAAATTTTACAATAAAACACTATTTTTCTAATATATAAAGTTTTGTATCAAATGAAGAGAAATAAATGTGTATATATAGGTTTTTTAGCATAATAGCATCCGTTGAATCATCTTGATAATCAATAAATTAAACGAAATTTTGCTCATTCATAATTATCACGAATGAGCTTGTAAAGGGCTCAAAGCCAAAAGCCAAAAGCCAAAAGCCAAAAGCCTTTTCATAAGAGCATGAATTTGCTTAGAAAATTATTAGAGGTAGAAAAATCGATCTAACAATTATTATCTTAAGTTCATTAAGCTAAATTTCTTTTAATCATCCCAAATATGGACCAAATTTTCCAAACTCTATCACTTAACCCAATAAGTCAAGTCACATAAATAATAGGCCTAATCCAATATATTAACATGCCAATTTTAGCTCTCTATAGAGGTATACATGACATACCAGTTTATTTCAACTATTCTAGCCGTCTTTAGGTCCTTTGATATCTAGCCTAATTAAGCACCCAAAGGCCTTTTATATTTTTTTTATTATTTTTTTTTTTTTGCAATTTTTGCTTGTTAGTTTTTATAGTTTTATTATTTTTATAATATTTAATTATAAAGATTTGATAATAGTATTTTATTAAATTAATTTGAAAACAAACAGAGGCAACTTGTGTCTTCTAACTAGCATTGAAAACAAGTGACAAAATATGGATATGTAAAGTGAAAACAAAAAAAAAAAAACAAAAATTACGAATATGTAAAGTGAAAAAAAAAAAAAAGGCAAAAACACAATATGTGCAGTGCAATTACTATGCATAAATTTTTTAAGAGAAATAACAGTTTCTTAATAGAAAATAGGAAATTCCAATTTGCTTTTTTAGTCCAATCCTATTAACTATTGTGGAGATATCTAAATTGCACTTCTTCTCTTTTTAAGATATTAAGCATATACTTTCTACTTTTGGATAAAGTAACAACAACAACAACAATAATTTACATATTAAAAGATAGCCAAAGCGCATACATGAAATCGAACTCGGAAAATAAGTTAAAATGGATGGGTAATTGCTTATAGAAATAAGTTTACAGGGATAAAACATACAAATCTTAAAATTTAATAATTTTGATTCGACGTATAATCAATTATACCATCACATTTATAACTTGATGCAAGGTGTATTCCATAATAATTGATAAAACTATACTGAAGGAGGCATATAAAATTGGACCAACTTTTTATGTTTATCTATAATATAGATAATTATCAAGGAATATATTTTCTTCTCATCACAATTCCTGAAGGATGCTACCAAGAGATTTAAAAAAGACATGGATCCCATTTACTTGGAAACTTTTTATACTTTAAATAAGGTTGGTTTTCTATTTGGAAAAAAAAAAATATAAAGCAAAAATTTAAAAAAAAAAAAAAAACTAAAGTTGGTTTCTAGTTCCAAAGTAAGCAAATGTTTACCAGTGTTGTCAAATCCATATTAGGTAGTTGACCCGGACATGTAAGAAGGTAAAAAATTAAGTAAAAAATCGAATTTAATTGAAAATTAAATTAGAATTCAATCGAATTGAACTGCATGAGTCAACACGGTTTTGACAACACTAATTTGTACTAGAAAACTTATCATAAATGTCATCACACCAAGAATAACTTTCCTAATATATTGAGGTTGGAAATGTACTATGTAATGGACAAGTTGTCTTTGATGCTATCTAAATGAAATAAGAAAAAGATGTCACCTTTAGTATGCCGAAATGGATTCGGAATGATATTTTGATTCCAACTTTTATCCCCTTTTTTAAAGTACTTTTAAAAGGTAGAATTCTAAATTCCAATTTTAAGAGGAATTTGATTTTCATCTTTAAAGGAGTGGAATAGCAATTCCATTCTACCTTTATTAATTATATTAATTTAAAATTATTTATTTAACCTTCAATCAAACTATGATGTGCAACAATTAAGGGCATTTTTGGTAAATGCTACTATATATATATTTAATTCAATTCCATTCCATTTGTACTTCTAAACACAAGAAATGATTTGTCATCCCAATTCTCATTCTATTTCATTGCATTCAACTCCAATTCATTTCATTTCAAATGATTCATGCGCACCAAACCTGACATAAGAAGACAATAAGGCTTGCATTTTTTTCCAACTTTAGGAAACTCAACTTAATGGGTAATGGGGTATGGGTATGGGTACAGAGACAAGGAACATGTGTATACCTATGTGAAGTCACGTTACATGTGACTAGAGAAATAACTTGAGTAACTCATGCAGTGATACGGATTTATGGATGAACACACGGACCCAATATAACGCATAACCAAAAGGGGTGGGTCCAAGCTAGTGTGAACCATGACTAAAAACAAACAAGGATAGTCACTGGATGAGTCCAAGCTTATAGAAAGCTCAAAACAACCAATAGAAGAAAGTGCAAAAGAAATGAATGACAAATGAAAGGTAAGCAAAACCCATGAACAACTCTAGAGGATATGACGCACCAATGGAACTTCCGAAGACTCACGGCACAATTCGATATGATGCACAAATCGGTCTGGTGAGGTTACTCGCTACCTAGCCTTGCTCAAGAGTTAGGATAAAAGTGATATTGAGAATAAACAGAACGTTTACACAAGGAAGGAAAATACTCAAGTGTATTAAGGATAATCCGATTCCCCTTATAACTAAAAGTACAAGGGTATTTATACTCATAAGTTAAGATAACTTACCTAAAAAGGAAAAGACAAAAGGGTATTTCCAAAGGAAATAATATATAAGATACAAAGGGTAAAAATGGATATACAAGAAAAACAATCATTAATGCAACGGATTCTACACATGATATTATATACGTAGCGATACTACATTAGCAAGGTTATTAGAAGATAAGGACAAAAAGTACAGACAATTAGCTTGTTCGAGCAGAGATAGCTTGTCAATCAGGATCTCTCTTTCTTAGCTTCTCGATAAGGAAGATACTGAGTAATTGATCGACTCGAGCACAAGTGAGTAATCTTCAATTCGGTGCACTACAAAAAGATGGGAAGTCATACGGCTCGGTACGAAAGGTGACTTAACAAGGAAGTAATCAACCTCGATAAGGAAGTACTTAGCCTCGGCAGGGTTCGACTGGAATAGAAGGATTCGTTGTGCTAATCCTTCTAGTCCTCAAGCTAGACTGCGAGTCAGAGGTCCAGTATCCTAATTCCCATCATTCCCCCCCCCAAGTTGTTTTGGATTTGAAATCAAATCTAAATGGTTTTCACTCAGCTCTTCGTCAAGGTGATACAAACTGAGGTTAGCAATGATGAAGGCATTAAAAACCCCATAGTCCTCGAGCAATTCCAATTTGTAAGCACTATCATTGATCTTATGGAGGATTCTGAAAGGTCATTCTGCTCTTGTAGATAACTTGCTCCTCCTCTTATTCGGGAACCATTCCTTGCTAAGGTGCAGCTACACCAAGTCTCCTGACTAAAATTATTTCGCCGTTTTACCCTTAGTCTTTTTTCACATTCTTCTTGCAGCTTAGTTAATGTGCCAAGTGACGTTATCATAGATGTGCTGAAGAGATCGTACTCTAGCCGAGGTATCGTGGTCCTCTTGCATAGGTACTAGTGTAGGGATGTGATCGAAGGATAACTTGGGATTGAAACCATAAACCACTTCAAAGCAAGTCTACTTAGTAGTGTCATGTACTATCCGGTTATAAGCGAACTCAACCATGGGTAAGTAGACATCTCAATCGGCTAAATTCTTATCTACTGCAACTCAGAGTAGTGATCCCAAAGTGCAGATAACCACTTATGTTTGATCGTCAGTTAAAGGGTAGCAAAAAGTACTAAACAATAGTTTGGTCCCCATTCAACGCCACAAGATCCTCCAAAAATGGCTCAAGAACTTCCGGTCTCTGTTGAAGACTGTGCTTCTCGATACACCATGTATCTGTATAATCTCCTGCAAGAAAAGAAAAGCAATAGCCGAGTATCATTAGTTTTTTAGCAAGGCACGAAGTGTACCATTTTGCTGAACCGATTTATGACAACCATTATAAAATCTTTGCCTCGGATAATTCATTATAGTCTAAAAACAAAGTCCATACTCAATTCAGTTCACAGCTTAGTTGGGACAAGCAAAGGCACTGCTTTCCCTTACTCGGCTCAACACTTAGCCTTCTTGCGTATGGTACAATCTTCTACCACTCGATGCACATCTCTCCTCATCCTCGACCAATAAAATCAACCATTTAACAGTTCACAGGTCCTCCTTTTTCCAAAATGACCGAAGAGTCCTCCACTATAGGCTTCCTTGATTAATAGCTCCCTTAGTGAACAAATCGGTACTCATTTTTTCCTTCTCAAAACAAGTAGCTATCCTCCACATAATACTCATCCACTGTCTTCCCATCAACGCATCGCAAAATTATGGGTCCGAAATGTAGATCCTCAAAATATTATTTCCTCTAAAGAGCATCTACAACTACGTTGCTCTTTCCTTGCTTGTACTTTATTACAAAATTGAATCGTTTAAGGAATTCAACCTATCTCACCTATTGCTTTGAAAACTTAGTCTGACTTCGAAGGTACCTTAACGATTCATGATCAGTATATATGACAAATTCTCTTGGTAATAAATAGTGCTACCGTACTTGTAATGCTTGAATTAGTGTCAAAAGTTCTTTGTCATACACGAAGTGATTCAACTGGGGTCCTCGGAGCTTCTTACTATGGAAGGCAATTAGTCGGCCTTCCTATATTAGGACAGTGCCTGTTCTAATGCCTAACGCATTGCATTCTAGCTCAAAAATTTTATCGAAGTCAAGTAGCACTAATATTGGGGTAGAGGTTAATCTTTCTTTTATCTCAACAAAGCTCCTCTCTTCCCTTTCTCTCCATCGAAAGTTAGTGTTTTTTTTTTTTTGTTAGTTCAATAAGTGGTACAACAACAGTGCTGAAATTCTTGATAAACCTTTTGTAAAACGAAGCTAGTCTATGGAAACTTCTTATGTCGGCACAAGCAGTAAGAGTCAACCACTCGACAATTGTTCAAATTTTTTCATCATTGACTTACAAGCCTCCTCCACTGACTACATAGCCCAAAAATACCACTTCCTCCTAGCAAAAGTAACATTTTTTTAGATTGTCGAATAGTCTCTCAATATGGAGGATATCCAGAATTGCTTTGAAATGTTCACAGTAACTCGGCATGTCGGCACTATAGACTAGGATGTTGTCAAAGCACACCACAACACACTTCCTTATAAGATATCTCAGCACATGATTCATTAGTCTTATGAAAGTGCCTGGGGCATTCGACAAACCGAAGGGCATGACCATCTATTCGTAAAGTCCATGTCAAGTCTTGAATGCAGTCTTCTACTCATCTCATGGCCTCATGTGGATTTGATGGTAGCCAGATTTAAGATCAATCTTGCAAAAAATCTTAGCTCCACTAAGTTCATCCAACATGTCTTCTAGCCTTAGGATCGAATAGTTGTATTTGATTATGATCTTGTTCACAGCTCAACTATCTACACACATTCACCAAGTTCCATCCTTCTTCAGCACTAAAAGCGTAGGTATAATACAAGGGCTTGAGACTCTCTCTTGCATAACCTCTCTCTAGCAACTCATTGACTTAATGTTGGAGCTCATAAGCTTAATCAAGATTCATCCAATAAGCTGGCTTATTCGGCAGTACGACGCCGAGTATTAAGTCAATGCAATGCTCTATGCCTCGAGTTGGGGGCAACCCCTTAGGTAATTGTTCTAAGAACAAGTTGGCATATTCATTTAGCAACTCCTTGATTTCTTAGGGCAGCTCACCCCGTCCCTTCATTTCCAATAGTCACTTGACCAACAAAAGGGTCAGCTTATTAGGATTGATGGCCTCTCAAAGCTCGGCTTTACTCATCACCAGAGCCTTCTTCGATCCGTGAGTAAGTTTTTTCTGCAACTTATTAACTTCTCTCGACAGCATCGGATTTAGTATGGTCTTCCAGTCATCCTTCTCAATCATATACATTTTCCTATAGCCATCATGTATAACTATCCTATCAAACAACTACGGTCTACCCAACAACATGTAGGAAGTGCACATAGGCAGTACGTCGCAAAGAATCTAGTCAGAGTAATTCCCTATAGTGATCTGTAGTAGTATTTGCCGAGTGATATGTAATGCTCCTTTCTCACTCAACCAGTGCAATTTATACAACCTCGGATGTGTAATAGTTGACAACTTCAATTTTGAAACAAGATCGGTTAATGCTACATTGGTGCAGCTTCTACTATCCACGATGAAGGTATACACTTGGTCATTCACCTTATAGGTGGTATAGACCAAATTTTCTCTCTGCGCCTCCTCTCACGAGGGTTTTACGTTCATAGTGCGTCGAACAACCATGAGTAACCTGTCCAAGTCCTAAGCAAACACATCCTTCTCAATCAGCTCTTTTTCGGTACTTTCTTTCTTAATAGGGACCTCCTCCTCCTTAGGTTCTTCATCTATACTATCTACTTCTAGCTTTAGGACGTCTCCCTTGATGACCATTATCCTATGGTTCAAGTACTAAGCAACCACATATCTGAACCCTTGACACTTAAAGTACTTGATTTGGCTCATCTTTCTACCAGACCTTTGCCCCTTCTCATAAGTTTAAGTCGATAGTTCACCATTAGGTTGGCCTTTCTACTTAGCTCAGACATCAATCTTTCTATTCAGCTCTATACTCAACTGAACTTAGTGACTTGCCTGTCTAAGTCGGCTAATCGACACCCTAGTCGTTAGTCAACTCCTCCTTTGCCTTTCTACTTACTAGGCAATCCTAACAACTTTATTCATTGTGTCAAATCGTTGGAGCTCCACAATGTCTCGAATGTCCCCTCTCAACCTAGTAATGAATCTTGAGACTGTTTGAGCTGGTGGTTTCTCCACTTTGCAACATATCATAAGCATTTGAAATTCTCAAATATATTCGTCAATAGTTCGGCCTCCTCATCTCAGCTCCTACAGTTGAGTGAAAGTATCTTAAAGATAGGTCCAGCCAAGTATTAATCTCTCGGTATCCTTCTAGTCTCCTCATGGCCTAAAAATTCTTCCACCACATGGCAGCATATCTAAAGAACTCAATAGCAACAATTCTCACCTTCTCATAATCCTCATACTGATATTAATCAAACATACACTCTACCTTCCATTCCTACTCTAAGTATTCATCAGGATTTCTAGATCCATTGAAACTCGGAATTCAAAGCTTCACATGGTCAGATGTTCTGAGGACTTGTACACACTCTTCTTCAAAATACTCCTCTTCTTCTTCATCTTCCATGCCTGCCAAATCAATCCTTCTCCTCATTCGTCTACTTACTTCTCCACCTCGAACAAGTCGAGTTAGGTTCTGACCTCTAATAGGCTGAGTAACTTGTAGGGTTTTTTGTACGGCCTTAGTGGGTCAGCATGACAACACATATATTACTTAGGTTAAATCCACCAAAAGGTTGGCTACCTCATCAAGTTTTTCGTCAATGCTTCTGGAGGTTCCCTAAGACTGTCATCCATGGTTGACAACTCCACTATTATCGCCAGTACCAACATTAATACTTGGATCAATCATTTTTTCTCATAGATTCAAAGTCTAAATAAACACTTCAAGAAATTAACAATTAACAACATAATGCTTAAATGAACATAATAACTTCCTTTCATTTCACACACGTAAATCAGAGTATAACAGAACTTTGAAAACATACGTCAACTCGAACAAAACCTCTACTCTAATACCAAGATGATGCAAACCGTAACCAAGAACAGACAAAAACAATCGTTGGATGGGTCTAAGCTTGCAAAAAACTCAAAAGAACTAATGGAAGAAAGTACAGAAGGAATGAATGACAAATGAAAGGTAAGCAAAGTCTACGAACAGCTCCAAAGGATATGACACAGTAATAGAACTTTTGAAGACTTACGATATAATTCGATATGACGCACGAATTGGTCCGATGAGATTACTTACTACGTAGCCTTACTCAAGGGTTAGGATAAAAGTGATGCCAAGAGTAAACAAAGTGTTTATGCAAGGAAGGAAAATACTCAAGTATATTAAGGATAATCCGATTCCCCTTATAGTTACAAGTACAAGGATATTTATAACTATAAGTTAAGGCAACTTACCTAAAAAGAAAAAGACAAAAGGATATTTCCTAAGGAAATAATGTACAAGATACAAAAGGATAAAAATAGATATACAAGAAAAACAATCATTGGTGCAACGAATTCTGATAAGGATCGAAGAGGAAGAAGAAACGGCAGCGAATCTAAAACAAACAAGAATGGGTATTCAAAAGAAAATGGGTACGAAAAACATAAAGGTTTTGATGGTGATTGTGAATAGATACATCTCACTAAAACACAAACACAATCAAGGGTTTGAGCTCGAAATAGAGTTCGATACGACTCACGAACACTACATGTTGCTCGAGGTTTCGAATGAAGGTTAGATATGACTCACTAACCGATTCAAATGAAGGGGTTCACCACAATTCTAAGAATAAGAATGATAAAAACATAGGAGAGATTAAAGAGAGTAATCGATACTCAATAATCCAACAAACGTAAGCTCTGCTAGCTCAAGTACAGCCTTGCTCAAAAGAGGAAAGCTTCACTCTCTGTATATTCTTCTGTATACGTCTATATCTCTATCTATGTATATCTGTATTGTTTACAATAGTTGCTATTTATAGCAAGTCCTAAACCCTAGTGGAAAAACTGTAAATAATGCACAAGGCCTTAAACCCTAAAGAATTGGGCCCATAAATAAAATAAAAGAAAACATATACAATAATACAAAACTATGTGTTTTATAGATGTCAGCATGCAGTCACTCAATATGTCCTGGGAATAGTAGTATCTAGACCAGACAGGGTCGGCAATTTGATGTTCAGGTTCAAGAAGGAGTCCCTAAACTCTCGCGTAGCTTGGTTGAGACATTAGAGAGGTCGACTCGTATTGTCAAGTTCTAGATTCAGTCAACACAAGTCTCTTAATTCCGTACCAAGTGGTTCTTTGATCTCGCGTACTCAGCCTTGTGGTTTCTCGACACCTTGGCTAACGATAAAGTTGATGCCCAGTGTTTATTTTCCTTCCTCTAGTCCTTCTAACTGCAACTCGGCCTCGACAAGCATTGATAAGCGTCGAATTGGATATGGTCGGAGGTTGATTCCCATTATTACCTCGGGTTTGAAAGGAATTCATCCTTAACGTTAAGTGTTGAGCTCGGGCTGAGATATCGAATAAGCTCCTTCTCCCTTTTCGTTTACCATAGGTACCAAGTATCTTTGGATTTCCTCAATGCTCATTGGGGTTAAGAGATAGCTTTTCCCATCTTTCTAAACAGTATAAGTGTCGAGAAATCCATCATGGATCACTTTCTAATCAAGCTCCCATGGTTGACCAAGAAGTAAGTTCACGGCATTCATAGGTACTACGTCGAAGTCAATCTCATCCTCATACTGCCCTACTTAGAATGCAATCTGCATTCTTTTATGCACATAGACCACACCTTTGTCATTAAACCATTTCAATCCATATGGTTGGGGGTGTAAGTAAGTCGACAATTTCATCTTTTCTAATAACTCGACAGAAATGATGTCAGTACAACTACCTCCATCAATAACCAAGGAACAGGTCTTCCCATTCACTAGGCATTGCATATGAAACAAATTTTCCCTTTGTCTAGGATCTGCCTTCCGATTGGTTGGTTGGCTTGTCAAGGATAAGAGTTCATCCAGATTTTCGACATAAACATCTTCTTTGATCAATCTATCTTTGGAGCTCTTATCACTTTAACTCTCAATTTGAGCCTCGAGCCCCTTGCCTTTTAAGACCATAATCCTTTTATTTGGGCATTGGGACGCAATATGTCTGTAGCCTAAGCACTTGAAGCACTTTACTTCTCGGGTCTTGTTGTTCGGTGCCTTCTCTTTCTCAACAATCTTTTTCTCGACATGGATGAGTCAATTAGACTCTCCTTTCTCTATCTTCTTTTCCTACCTTCGACATACCTTTCAAACTCAGGGCTACCTTGTTGAGGTCGGCTACTTGGCCTTTGATGCCTCCTCCTCCTCTATCATTCTACTCTTAATGCCAAATTGATTAGCTCGTCCAGAGAGTTAAACAGTTGCAACTCAACTATGTCAACAATGAAATCTCAGAGTTTACTCAGGATTCTGGCAATGGTGCAATCTTGTGGCTCAACAATCTTACATCTCGTCATTAAGGTCTTAAACTCTTGTAAGTACTCTTCAACAGTATTTCGACCTTATCTTAGGTACTAGAAGGTATAGAGCATCTCTTGCTTGAAGTAGGTCGGCAAAAAGCGCTGATTTATCAATTGCTTCATAAGTCTCCATGTTCTGATCGGCTTTTCTCCTTCAACATCTCACTTAGTAACCGGCTTACCCCACCGAAGACTCACGTATTCAACAAGGGATAGTGAAGCCAACTTAACCTTTGTTTAATCATCACACTCGTAGCACTTGAACAATTTCTCGATTCGGGGTACCCGGTCAAGGAATTCTTCAGGTCAGCTACTTCCACAGAAGGTCAATAACTTAAGCTTTATATTATCAAGTTCTTGGCCAGGTGCTTAGGGTTCATCCCTTGCATTCTGAAGAGCTGGTCAATTCTTCTCGATTCAGCTATTTCTGTTAGAGCTCTGCTCAGCTACACCTCTTCTCGGCCTTGGCTCTCTTCTCCAGGCTTCTTGATTTGCTTCGGAGTCAATACTCCTTTCATTTCCTCTTCTCAGCACTGGATGGTGTTCTCTTCTTCTCAGTTTGGTAGCTCTTCTCAGCTGTCACTGATCATGATCAAGCTCATTAGAACCACTTCCACTTATGGGTGTTCTCTCCCTTCTTTCCTCTCGACCATCTCATCTGCAGCCTCTGACTAATCTAGTGAGTTCTTAGATAGAGTCAATAAGATTCTAAATCTGATATTCTAAGTTGTCAATACATCACCTCAAGCTTTGCAAGGACTATCACCAGTGTTTTTGACACTATCCTCCGACATTCTTGTCCATACAGTATTGACCAGAGAATTGAACAAATAACAAAACACAATAACAGTAACCTAGAAACAACCATTACTCGGCTTCTGCAATTACTTATGAATACTATGAACAGTACATTACACTATAGAAAAATGATTAACAAAAATGTTAGAACCACAAATCTACTTCGAAGAACACTAACACACGTATCTCCCTAAAGCTCTAATACCAAGACGATAAGGATCAAAGAGGAAGAAGAAATGACTGTAGATTTGAAACGAATAGGAATGGGTATTCAAAAGAAAATGGGTGCGAAGAACGTAAAGGTTTTGATGGTGATTGTAAATAGATACAACTCACCAAGACACAATACAATCAGGGGTTTGAGGTCGAAATAGAGTTCGATACGACTTACGAACACTACATGTCACTCGAGGTTTCAAATGAAGGTTAGATATGACTCACTAACCGATTCAAATGAAGGGGTTCACCACAATCCTAAGAATAAGAATAATAAAAACATAGGAGAGATTAAAGAGAGTAATCGATTCTCAATAATCCAATAAACGTAAGCTCTACTAGCTCAAGTACAGCCTTACTCGAAAGAGGAAAGTTTCACTCTCTATATCTTCTTTTGTATACATCTATATCTCTACCTATGTATATTTGTATTGTTTACAACAGTTGCTATTTATAGCAAGTCCTAAACCCAAGTGGCAAAATTGTAAATAATGTACAAAGCCTTAAACCCTAAAAAATTGGGCTTACAAATAAAATAAGAGAAAACATATATAATAATACAAAACTATGCATTTTATAGAAGTCGGCGTGCAGTCACTCAGTATGTCCTAGGAGTAGTAGTATTTGGACTAGACGGGGTTGGCAATTTTATGTACTGGTTCAAGAAGGAGTCCCTGAACTCTCGTGTAGCTTAGCTGAGACACTAAAGAGGTTGGCCCACATTTGTCGAGTTCTAGATTCAGTCGGCACGAGTCTCTTGGTGCCGTACTAAGTGGTTCTTTGATCTCGCGTACTCTGCCTTGTAGTTTCTCGGTACCTCGGCTGACGACAGAGTTAATACCTAGTGTTTATTTTCCTTCCTCTCATCCTTCTGGCTGTAGCTCAACCTTGACAGGTATTGATAAGCCTCGACTTAGATATGGTCGAAGGCTGATTCCCGTCAAATTCTACACATGATACTGTACATGTAGTAATGCTACATTATTGAGGTTATTAGAAGATGTAGACAAAAAGTACAGATAGTTGGCTTGTTCGAGTAGGGATGGCTTAGTTAGTCTAGAGTCTCTCTTTCTTAGCTTTTCGGTAAGGAAGATAACGAGTAATTGATCGGCTCAAGCGTAAGTGAGTAATCTTCAATTCGGTGCACTACAAAAAGATGGGCAATCATATGGCTCAGCATAAAGAGTGATTTAGCAAGGAAGTACTCGACCTTGGTATGGGTCAGCTGGAATAGAAGGATTTGTCATGCTAATCCCTTTAGTCCTCAGGCTTGGCAACGGGTCAAAGGTCCGGTAACCTGATTCCTATTAGATTACCCTTGATCTCATCCATTAGATCATGATGATAATCAAGGGTTAGAATTAATCCATTCCTTTTAATGGACATGAGATGAGCCTCCTTTATGAGCTTAAGCTCAAATGACCTTATTTTATTAGTACAAGTCAAATTGAGAAAGGTTGGATCGAACGGACCAATCCAATGGGCTTTATTCTAAGCTTATTGTGCCAAAACTCCCTTGATCATTCTGGTAATTTACGGACTTGGCTCCTCAACCTTTATCACCTTAACCCGATGAGTCAAATCTATTTAATCAATAAGCTTAAAGCTCAATATTGAATTTATCCCTCTACACTTTATCCCTAACCAAAGTCCTTCAGATAGAGTCAAAGATGTTTAAGCATCGAATGAGCCTTTTAGATGACTCAGGCGCGTATGCTATTTAATAGCTACACTGTCGCCAAATTTATTTAAGAATTTTCCTAATATGCAAGTTTGTAGTATCTTTTAATCGTATGTCGTGCTTTAGTTGAATCAAGTTGTATATTTCCCTCAAGGCATTACATTAAAATAAATCTTCTTTAAACTGTCTCTTCTTGAGCTGATTTGTCTCTACAATTCGATCTACATGAGTTATTGACTTCTGTTGAGTTGAATTTATATGCTAAGTTCATATTAGCGATTTCATTGGGCTAACTCCATGTATCAATATTGCCTTGATTTTCTTCTCATTTAAGAGCATTCTTCTTGTAAGGTCTTTACATATAATATAAACACTTTATGTTAACTAAATCTTATTTGTTACGTTACGAATAATCCCTATTTAGAAAATTCCTTTAAAAGTATTTTAGGAGAATGTCGTTAGGTACTTAACACACATGTTCGTGTAAAGTCTATAGAGTAAAATGCTTACGTCCATCATCTATCAACCATCAAAATAACCGGCTTCAAAACAGTCCACTTACTTCCAATAGTGAACCATGTATACTAGGCACCTTCCTATTTTATTTTCTTATACATTATACCAGCTGGACAAAGGGACAATACATGGCATATTCCTTATACTCTCTTGATAATTAGAAATAGTATGAATTCACAAGTCTCAGCAGCAGTACCAAACAAAGGTGAGATACCAAATATTATTTGTGTTGGTTCATTCCCATTAAAAATCAGGCACTTGTCCATTTCACTTTTTCCTTTGTTGCCTTTAAAGGGACAAGCCCAAAATATGTAGCAACTATATTCAAAAGTGAAAGGGCAAATCACAAGGATTCTTTTCCCTTTCTTCTTCTTGTCTAAGGTAAATCGTTCGTGCCATTTCATCATACTTTCTTTCTCTTCTTCTGCTTCCTCAATCCTTATCATTATATATTTTTTTCTTTTTCAATATATTAATGCCGCTTTTGATCTTAGTCTGAAAGTTGCTCTAGCGAAGAGCTCTGCTCTGGAGGCCGCAAAGTGTCACAACCAACGAGACCAATAGCTGTTGAAGGTAAGTGAAATAACCTGGAGTCCCTAGTGTGGTATTGGTGGTGTTTCGTTTGTAGCAAAGGTGGACAAAGCCATTCTTGAAGGCAGGCAAGATCACTTGGAGTCTTAAACATAGGACCGATAGTGTTTTGTCTGTTGCGAAGGCAAACGGAGCCATTCTTAAAGGCAAATGAGATCACTCGAAGTCCTAAACTTAGGACCAATAGTCTTTCGTCTGTTGGTTCGAAGCTTGAGGACCACCAAAGTTAGGAGCTTTGGTTATGGCAGAGTCCGAGGCTATGCAAACCATTACAATTGGTTGTTTGGAGTGACAAGTTCATATGTGTAGACTTAAACACTCCACTCTCTTTGTTTGTTATTTAGTATGCTATCTGTCCTCTTCTTCTCTCTTTTTTTTTTTCCTTTTTATTAACTATTTAAGTCTAGCTCACCACTTCTTTGTTTTGCCTTAAGTTGCACCGGTAGTTTCAAATGGTCATAGATGTTCTAAAACTCATTTGGCAATTGCAGCTTGAAATCAAACCAAGTTCGTAATTCTTATGCAGTGACAACTTAACTACCTATACATGGGTCTTGGCATTGCTTCTAGTTTGTACTTTTTTAGTTTCTTTCTTTCTTTTTTTTTTTTTTTTTTGTGATGATGTTTTGAGTCTTTTTGTGAATTTTGAGCTTCTCCCCTTTTATGTGAAGAAATATGCGAGACTACTTACTTTAGCCTTGTTGTCATATCCCGTCTTTTTCTTGGAATAATCCTTCATCTCTTATAGTCATATTTGAAACATATACATATATGCATACTTAGTTGACACACGTATGGACTTGCCAACGCTTTCAATTGTTGAGGACATCTACATTTGCATTGTTTAATTTATTGAAGTAGATTGCATCGTGTTAACATGGCTTCAACCGATCCTCAGTTTCATGTATTGGCTTTTGAAATTTGCCTCCTTCCTCCTAATTGTCTACTCTGATTCTTACTCACAACAAAAATAAATCCCCTCGTATTATGTTCTGTTATGGAGGTTTAATATATTGGGATTCTTTAAAAATAAATCCATAGTTGATTTAAGTAGTTATCTTTATAAATGTTGAATTGTAGTAGCATGCCTTGGTCTAGTAGCTATACTTATAGGAACTAATGCCTTAGATACCAAGGAATGAAGCACTATAGATACGGATATTGACATCCTTATAACCTCTTCACTTTTGTAAGTGAAATTTCACTTCTTGTTTACTTTCTCTTGCTCTCCTTTTTTGAAATTGCTATTTTCTATCACCCTGTTAACTAGTGCCCTTGATCGAAATCCTCAAAACATGAGAGATATGAAGATGTGGAGTAGATATCATCTGTTGTCCCTTTTTCTACATCATAGGATGTCGTTGTTTGATACGCTAATCGTATTGTTTTTTTTTTTTTTAAATTGGGAGTAAAGTTTTATATATATATATATATCTCGAAGGAGAGTAGGTTTCGGCTCTCAAAGTTTTAATTCAAAGGAGGTTTTCGGATTTCATGATATTGCTAAGAGCTTGTGTATCTGATGTCTTGTCCATCTCCATGGCATTAATTAGAAACTGAGGCTTAATGTGTAACACATACTATCTTGATACTTATCTCATTATGACATCTTTGATATTGTTCAAGTCCTCTGATATTCAACACATAATGCTTCCTTTTGCATGCTTTTCAATTCACTCGTTATATTTCACATGCTCATTATTTTAATTGAACATATGGCTTTCTTTCATAATGCTCTAACTTCATAGCATTGTAAAGGCCCCCATAATCCATTAAGAGTAAAATGGGATAGAGATGTCCATTTAACTCTTAAGCTATGTGAATTTGACTTTGGAACTAAAATGGAAAATGGCTTGTCTATACATCTTATAGTAAATCCAATGGTCTATGGTCCTTTGTATGTAAATAATCTATTCACTGAATCATACTACATGATCAACTTGACAAGCAATGCCCTTTACATTTGGCTTTTCCTCATTTTGTCATTGGAACCGTTACTTTATGAATCTACTACTCTAAATTATTTCTTTTAAGAAACAAGCTCCTACTTATAGCAAATCAAGTAACTTAGGCATTTTGAGCATGGTAGTTCTGAATATGGTATCATATCACATATGATAAGGCTCACTTGAATCTTGATAAAAATAAAAAGAGTATATTGCACCTTGTTCAATGAGTTAAAGCTTGCAAATAATAAATGCTCTTCTCTTTATCTTACTACTTCCTTTTGTTGTGACACTAATTCATCTTCATTAACCATGTGTTGCAGGTAGTAGAGCCATCTAGTTACCCTCTTTCTCTTCTCCTTCCCCAAGTGGTAGGAACCATACTTTGTGTTACAACTACTTCAAGGGCCAAGTAAAAGATGGTAACGATTCTACGATGAGCAAGTCATGTAGCAATAAGACCAAGAAGAAGAAAGAAAGTGATGAGCTATCATTTTCAGGTGGCTAAGTGCTTAAAATTCCTCTTTCTCGAGACTAGTGGACACATGTGACCATTTCAAAGGATAATTTTTAGGTTGAAATGAGAAAACAAAATACATGTGCATAGCCATGTGCAGATATTCCATTACACTTCATCAAGTAGGAACGAAGCCAAGTGAAAGGGAGCCTTTGGAGGGAAGCTTTATATTACAGTTAAGGAATGAAAGGAAAGAACTTCTACTATCTAAAAGTCAATTTCTACACCTATAGCAACCTATAAAAGGATGGGTGCAATAGGTAGACTATATCCTGAAGAATTAAATGTCATGCCTCCAATAAGAGGAGTCGTAACAATTCCGTCGTATAAATTAACCTAAGTTAAAAGCTAACCTTACAGCTGCTATCATGGATATAGTCCACACAAGGCGCACCTAGCTCAACCAGCTTGAAGTGTCCAATTCGATACCTATGAGTAATCAAACTCGTGGTATAGCTTTACAAAATATCTGTTCTATATAATCTATTATCTCATAACACAACAATACTTATATAAACGTTTCACATCCAAAGTTATAATGTACAATTAGAGTTTATAAAAAACTACAGGTATTGCATTCTATTTACAATAAGTTAGGAAACTAATGAGCATCCTAAGAAATTCCCAACTAGTTTTCTCAAAACTCAAAATAAAAGTCAAAAGCCAAAGTTCAATTCATTCTTTGTTCCTCACGTTCCTCACATTCCCAATCAACAGCACACTAACCTAAGGGTTGGTGTATCTAAACATCCTGATCTTCACTCGGTACTTGCAAAAGAGTCTACTGGGATGTGAGCACGACTAGCTTAGTAAGTGGGATAGAGTCAGAAGAGTACCAAATAATCACAAGCAAGGTTATCAATTATGATGAAATGCAATATAATCAATCATATTAAACATCGCACAATGTTATCTAACTCATTGTGAAGTTAGAGAAATTACACCTACTCCAACCCAGATCGAGAAGTTTTATCACGATTCAAATCAAACCAAACCCAGGCTTGTGGAATGGAGGATACCCTCCTCCGGTACCACCTTCGAACCACTACCCTATCCTTACTATGACCTCCTCGTCTGTTACTTAGTTTGACTAAAGATAAGGAAATGACCATTTTAACTATCCTCATCGAAGGAAATAGGTATTTGATTTAACACCCCTAATCGTTTCTTCTAATGGGTGTTATGTATGTCCAGTTTCGTTGTAGTCAAATAATTATCAATTATAATTAAGGGTGACCAAATAAGTTCATACAATACAGAAACAATGTAAACATGCAAAACAGCATACTAAGGAGTTCAACTCCTATCACAACTAAATATCACACACACACATGGCAAGCGCACAAACAATTAATTACAAACACAAACAAAAGTACTCTCAAGTCTCTAGATACTTTAATACAGAATCCCAACAAGCGGTAAGGCTACAATCCCAACTTACCTGGTGTCCAGTTGCTTAGGCTGGTCACGGTTGTTAGGGCCTTCTTCTTCGAATATTTCTATATTACAATTAATGATTTCAGGTTATGTACCAATCATGAGACAACAACGATTCATTTAAATTATTTCACATTAAGTTTGTTGTTGTCTTTTTTTTTTTTTTTTTTATAGCAAGGAGTACTTATATCTAATGATTAAGAATTAGGGTTATTAACGGAGTACTTATATCTATTGATTAAGAATTAGGGTTATTAAAATAATTTCCAATCCAAGATATGTTATGTCTATTTCTAAGTCATCCTTTAAATCAGCCTCTATGTTGGTTTAAGTTTATAGTTGGTAGTTAATACCCTTTGACGTGTTCCTTAAGTCAACTTAAGTTTTAAGTTCTTATTCAAGGATCGGCTTACCAATTCTTTTCTAGTACACCTACTATTATAACATATTTTTGTTATCAATTATCTGCAAAAGAGTCTATCGGAATGTGAGCACGACTAGCTTACCAATTCTTTTCAAGTACACCTACTATTATAACATATTTTTGTTATTAATTATCTGCAAAAGAGTCTATCGGGATATGAGCACGACTAGCTTAGTAAGTGGGATGAAGTCAAAAGAGTACCAAACAATCACAAGCAAGGTTATCAATTATGATAAAATACAATATAATCAATCATATGAAACATCACACAATGTTATCTGACTCATTGTGAAGTTAAAGAAATTACACTCACACTAACCTGAATTGAGAAGTTTTATCACAATCCAAATCAAATCAAACCAAACCCAGGCTTATGTAATAAAGAACACCCTTCTTTCGTACCACCTTCGAACCACTGCCCCACCCTTGCTGTAACCTCCTCGCCTTTCACTTAGTTCGACTAAGAATGAGGAAATAACCATTTCAACTATCCTCATCGAAGGAAGTAAGTATTTGATATAATACCCCGAATCATTTCCTCTAATGGGTGTTATAACAGGTGTTATGTATATTCAATTTCGTTGTAGTCAAATAATTATTAGTTATAATTAAAGGTAACCAAATAAGTTCATACAATACAAAAATAATGCAAACATGCAAAACAGCACACCAAGGAGTTCAACTTCTGTCACAACTGAATATCACACATACACATGGCGAGCGCATAAATAATTAATTACAAACACAAACAAAAATACTCTTAATTCTCTAGATACTTTAATACAATATCCCAACAAGCAGTAAACCTATAATCTCAACTTACCTGGTGTCCAGTTGCTTAAGCTGGTCACGGTTGTCAAGCCCTACTTCTTCAAATATTTCTATATTACCATTAATGATTTCAGGTTATGTACCAATCATGAGACAACAAGGATTCATTTAAATTATTTCACATTAAGTTTGTTGTTTTTTTTTTTTTATAGCAAGGAGTACTTATATCTAATGATTAAGAATTAGGGTTATTAAAATAATTTCCTATCCAAGATACGTTCTATCTATTTCTAAGTCATCCTCTAAATCACCCTCTATGTTGATTTATGTTTATAGTTGGTAGTTAACACCCTTTGATGTGTTCCTTAAGTCAACTTAAGTTTTAAGTTCTTATTCGAGGACTGGCTTACCAATTCTTTTCGAGTACACCTACTATTATAACATATTTTTGTTGTCAATTATTGCATTCCCTATATAGACACAAGTATTTAATGGTAGTTAACACCCTTTGACGTATTCCTTAAGTCAACTTAAGTTTTAAGTTCTTATTCGAGGACCTGCTTACCAATTCTTTTCGAGCACACCTACTATTTTGTTATCAATTATTGCATTCCCTATATAGACACAAGTGTTTAATATATAGTACACTGTTTAACATTTAGGTGGCTATATAAGTAAATATTAGGTATTTATATAATAATTAGCATATACATTTGAATAATTCTGCAAAAGTTACTACAAGTCTTAGAATAACTCTTGCAAACACTTTAAATGTAAGCAAAGTGTTCGATTGTCGATACTTTTACTCGGTTCTACAAATCAATGCGTACCAAATGTCATTTATAAATTTAATGAATAATAACAAATTTGTCATGAGCAAATCTCTACACAAAATATATGTTGGTGGATTCACCAAATGGCATTTAACTATAAAAAGTTGATAAAAACTTAAGGGAATCAAGTCGGAATCAAGTCATACCAATACTAAATAAAACCTTTTGTTCATTCATTTATTTTTTCTCTTTGATTTAATTTTATTAAGGTTTTTCTTCTTCTTTTTTTAAAGCCTCAAATATCCAAAATTCGTGATCCATATTTTACTAAAGCAAATATTGGTGACTTCAAAGTACATAGAACCCGATGTAATAATTTTCTTAGAGGATATGCTTGGTAACGTAATACATGAAACTCCAATACATGATTAAAATAAATATTCTTAATAATACCTCAAATCAAGCCTGGTACCAAATACTAATTCCTTCTTCATGACATACTCCTTAACTAATAGAAAAATATGTGGTTGAAAGAGAAAAAAATAAAGAAACTTTAGCTTGAAAAACTTCTTTATTAATGCCATGCAAAGGTCATCTTTCATGTACAGATACTATTATAGGAAAAGAAAGGTTTCGTTAAAGAATTTATATCAACTTCCTCTCTATATTTTCCCTATTGATATTTGTATTTAGCCCTTAATGCAATTCAAGATAATAACATAAGATGGGATAAATCCAAGAATTGATTGTCGTTGAAAATTTTACAAGAATCTACCCTTAAGGTGAATTGCCAAAATAGGAAGAAGATTCAGAGTAATCCCGTAGGAGATAAGTGAAATAATAACCTCAAAATAAAGAAAAATCATCACAAGGAAGTAAATCTAACACCATACCTTTTGTGTCGCCCCAAAAACATAAACTGTTAAATTTTTACTCCGACTTCGTATTGACTTCACTAAATCAAAAGTGTTCTCCCCTTGATTTGAAGAGGTGAGGATTTTATTTTGATTGAATTTTGTTGAAGATGTCGTACGTTTCCATCATCCTGAATGCCACATTTTGAGAACACATTTAACGTGTTCAGCTACTACACATTTTGTTGGTACAATAATGATGGTTTACTCCAAGCTATGCCACGTCCATCTACGAAACCATATGCTACGTATTTAAGCTTGAAAATTGTAATATTTTATGCTACAATGTTTAGTCCTTATGTTGGCGTATGATTTCATATATTACAATCGATGTATATTTGGTGAATATTTATCTACTCTCGATCTCATATCATATTATATCATAATTTTTTTTTTAAGACCCCGTTACATTATTAAGTTCATTATTACTTTTCAATGAAGAAGGAAAAGAAAAATAAAATAAATAAAATCACTATCTTATATTTATACTAACATTAAAGCATTAATGATCTAAATTATCATTATTTTTCTTGATTATTTTCTTTTAAAAGAACTAGCTTTATACCTTGCATAGAACCCTATAATTTTAACAATTTAGAAGCTTGGAAATGTTTGTAATCTAAACCCTTGGCTCCCTTCTCTTTCTCTTTCTCTCTCTCTTATTTATATATAGCTTATCATAAGTTTCAAGCTTACACGCATGACTTTATGTTTAGCTTAAATTTTAAGTGTTAATGTCATAATTGCTAATTTACAAGGTCTAACATTCAATGTATGTGAGCAAATTGTTGAAAGTAGACATTTTTCTTCCAATATTTATTTCCTTAAAGTTGATCAGCAAGAAAAACGATATGAGCTTATGGAGGGCCATCATCGCTCACTAAATCATTCAATCCCATACTTTCATTACCTTAGGAGTTGAGATCACCCCAACCTTGGAAGACGTAGTTACATTGTTGCAGCTTCATGACTTATGGTTGACTAATATTGTAAAGGCTTGTATCTAAAGGTAATCAAGAAACACTAGTAGCTTTAAAGGATGACTTGAAAATTGCCATCAATACTCAAAAGGAGGCCATATACTTTCAATGGCTTAAGCATTTTTTTAAGGAAAATGGAATGAGGAAAGAAGGTTCTCACTTTTAATGCGAGTAAATACCCATATATTTCACAACCTTATCATTATTTATGCTTTAACCATTATTCATACTTAACTCATGCATTCTTTTCGTTTCTTGCAGGTATGAGCTTGAGGCATTCTTAACTTGCTAGATTTCTCTATACATATTTCCCAGCAATCCAAAATATGGAGTTAGCCTATAGTTCTTCCATCTAGCTATTTGTATCGCTCATAGGGTGCTTTATGTCCTTTCTATTTGGGTTCTTTGTACCAATGTTCGAATCTTTACTATGAAGCCTCGGTGCTCTCAAAAGGACATTATGTAGTGGTATCTCATGCAGACTTAGTATTCTTGGAGTTATTCCTTCGTGAGCATTACAAAAGATACTTTAATAGACCTATAAAAAAATCGAATCCTCCAAAGCCTCGGGCTTGGGCGTGGGTTAATAGGAAGCCATAATCAAAGTTGTTCAAGATTATCAATAATGAGAAAGAATTTACATTTCATCCTTTTACTAAAAGAATAAGTAGGTTCCAATGGTTTGAAGGGTTTTACCCCTTAAGATCTTAGGGTTTGGTGACTTTAGTAGATAACTATGATAAATTTGCAACTACTAACGTTGGATTCATACTATGGTGTACATTCGGGGGCATCCCCTCATTGCATGATTAGGAGGGGCCTTTCGACTGTTTTTTTGGAGAAGAAAGTCATGCTTTATTCCCCCCATAGAGTTGTGTACTAATTGGGGTATGATTAAGGTGTTCGATGTCAAATGAGGATTAATGAAGATTTTGACAAATGTTGTAAAGACCTACATCCCAATCACTTTAAAAATATCTGATTAGAGGTGAGATAGTTGTATTTTCCTTCTATTGACCGTTCTAAAGTCGCTTCTACTAGGTGGCTAACATATTGGGGCAATTGCTTAAAGCACTTGAAGAAATATGTGTCTACAGTCATAGGGAATGAATGACTTTTATTTGCGACTCCCAAAGGATGAAGAGAAGTTTTCTAAGGGTAGTTAAAGAAAGACTTAGGGTAATGACTCTCTTTTACTTATCATTAGGCAGCCCAAGCACACTCACACTTTTAAGGTATAACACTTCTTCTTTAAGGCTTTATTGTTTACAAGTTTTTGTTCTCTAGTATTTTCAGTATTCAACTACCCTTTATACATTCTCTTTTTCTTGTGCTCCTTTATGCAAGATATGGAAGATAACAATCATGTGCTAATTGACCGTACACTAGGTAAATCAGGTTCTAATCAGAGGACCTCTAATGTGTCAAATGATGTTGGCTTGCTAAAGTCTACCCCTACTATTATCCAACCTTTCCCAAATTGATATGGTTTGGATAAGGTGTCATGACTTGGAAGCCATCATGATACCACTAAAACTAGAAATCAGATTGTAAGGATTGAGTTGGTTGAATTGGAGCAGTTTGTTGAACACAATAGTATCGGTGACATGAGTGAAGATTCATCTAAGGAGATGATGGTGATGTTATGAAGGAAGACTCTCTAGAGCAAGATGATGACGATGGCATGAGAGAAGGTTCCTCAAGGCTTACAACTAGCCAAGAGAGTAATAATGGTGAAGAAATGGATCTTATACCTCAAGATGATGACAACAATCGCGGTAAACGTAGCTTCTTGAAAACTTAGAGAATAGAGATAGATTTGATCATCATGAGGAAGGGGAAGTCCAGACATACGTGAATATCTTATTGCATACAAGTCTTTTTGGCAATGAGGCAAATACCGAAGGTAGAGATGTTGTTATGAATGCAAGAGGAGCAGATGGTATCCCCATTCCTTTAGCTAGTGTTGTTTTACCTAAAGTGAGTTCTAAAGTCCTCCCTCCCCCAGCAATGAGAATACCTCAATAAGTTGAGAAGGAAGAGTCAAATGTACTTGTAGTAGGTTTTTAGATAGCATTATATCTCATGGTTTCTCCGTTTAACCTCATATCTTGGATAAACTAAAGCATTTGTATGAAGTGGAGGAGGAATTCTAGTCAGATTGCTTTTATCAGGGTTTCGCCTTAACTAATACCATAATGTCCATTTCATAACCCTATGGGAGGCACAGTAGGATTATCTAAAATTTTTATATCACATGTGTACCCATGATACAAAATCACCTTGCGAGTCAAAGATTACAAAACTTTAGTTAATTATCCACTAGGTTTTCCAATTTTTTAACTTATTAACTTATTGTACTATATAAATAATTATGGATATCCAATATTCCAGAGTTTTTCAGAACCGCAAAGAATCAATATCTCCTACCAAATGATAAGATCAGGTAGTAAAGATCTAAAATTTAAACTTAGGAAATTTATAAAATCTAAATATAATATTAATAATTATATGCAAAATTCAAACCAACTATTTATTCTATTTTCAAAATCTAACTTCTATGCATCTCAATTCTAGTACTCATCACTCAGCTCTTAACCCATGCTCCATTTTCTAGCAACCTACAAATGAAAATTATTAGGAAGTAAGCTACAAGAGCTTAATGAGATATCTCTTATACTATACCGGCAAGTAAGTTATCAAACAATTAATTAACAACATATGAATGCATAAATAACCACTATGCCAATCAATATATACAATTGACCAGTGCTGCATACAACATTGGATTTAACACCTTCCAAAGTAAAGGTTGGAGATAAATCGGCATCAATCACAACCGGGTTCTGGCACCTAGGTTTTTAATCATATATAGAAATTCCATATTTCACAAAATATGTTTCTATTTAAAAAAATCTAGTAATATATGAATTCCCAAGTTTAGCGGTGAGGTGGCTAACGCAGTCCATGCTCACGCTCTATAATGGTAGTCTCTAGACTTAATCCCCAACCACCTATGATTAGCGTCTCCAGTGCTAAGTAACCCCGCGAGCTAAGGGTAAGGTCTTGCAATACCAATACTCTTGCACTATACTAATCAAATCATATGGGAATCCCATCCCAATAAGGCCCTTCGTTACCAACCATATGAGGTGATAGCCGGAACATTATATGCAATGTCCATACTTATGTATGATCCATTTAATTTAAATTAAGTTAGATATGATTAAGTCAATTTATGACATAATCAACCAATATCAACAAATCATTAATTATGTAGTAATAAATCAAGCAATTAATTATTCAGCTATTATGTTTCATAACATTTTACACAATACAATCTATATTCAAGCACATGTATAACCCAAATCCCCATGTATCAAGTTATTAATATTTACTTTAAGTGTATTAATTATAAGTACAAAACAAGTATAGAGTCATTAGAAGTACTCACTCGATAGTAAAGTCTATCAGTGATCGTAATAGTTCACTTGGTAAGTCAGTATCCATATTAGGATCACTTGATATTTAGAGAATATGAAAGATAATGAGTATTTAAGTGAAATGACCAATTTATATACCTACTTAGTAATAACTATCTAAATTAGCTATTTATTCATATAAAATCCTCGGTTTTAGCCTTTTTGTCGATCGTATGTAACGTTTTCATTTTACTTCTGATTTTTATGAACTTATAATTGATTTTTATCATTTTCGGACGTACCTTTATATAACGAGGTCCGTTTTAGATATTATAACCCGTATTTTTCATGATGGTAAAAAAATATTATGAATTTCATTATTTTGACTTAAATATTTATAAATTATTATTTAATGCTTTCCTTTATAGATTTATGATTTAATAAATATCTAAAATCTTATATTTTTGTAATTTTATTATTTTTAGGTCTATTTTATAACAATTTACTTATTATACTATTTTTAAGGTTAAATATTTATTTAATTCACTTTTTGCTACTTTAGTAATTTCCTAATTAGTTAATTTTTATTATTATTATTATTTATTACGAATTTAATTATAATTATAAAGTGCTAACGTGGTAGCTCATGGGTATTCTACGTATCCTTTTATGGATTTTTCGTATTTTTTAAATTTACTTTATTTTCTTTTTTTAAGTTTAAGGCATAAATATATATATAATATTACTTTATTTAATGATTTAGTATTTTAATATATTTGTACATTTACTATTTAGGTATATACATGTACTTATACTATACTATACTACTAGTATACATATTTTTATACTTATACATACACTTGTATACTTAGGTTTTCTTATCTTATTTATACATATATACATATGTAAATTTATAATATAAACCTAAATATACTATATATTATATGTATGTATATGTACTATACATATATATAATTGACACATATACATATGTATATATATATAAAATAATGAAAATAAATATACATATATCTACATATTTTTTAAAATATCCCATATGTTTATATATTTACTCCTATCATATATATATATATATATATATGCGTATAGTTGTACGTATATAGATAAATATACATGGATGCATACATAGGTACATGTACAAGAAAAAAAAATAAAAATGAATACTATATATCTAACTTTTAATTACATGTACAAATAACTTTAATACAAGGAAAAGAAATTACAAAGTAAACTATATTACACATTTTTCCAAATACATGTAATTCCACAAAATATACATATTACAAAAGTACATGTAAAGCAACAACTATAAATACATTAAAAATACTACTTCACTACTTCTTTTATGTCTTGTAAAATGGTTGAACCAAGAGCTTTCTTCTTCTTCTTCCTCCTCTTAGTCTTAATGTAAGGATGATATTGAATTATGTTGGAAAATAAAATGTTATTTGTGAAGTTTAAGAAAAGAAATAAGAAGAGGAAGGAAAACTAAAGGAAGAGGGAATTTGAATGGTTAAAGAAAAAAAAAGGAAAAGTGTGTTTTACTTTGCATTGGTTAAGAAAATAAAAACAAATGGAGTATACAATGCAGTTAGACGAGAAGATAAGAAGAAAGTAAAAAGTTAAAAAAAAAAATTATGAGAAGAGATAAGGTAAGCATGATTAAACCAAAACTTTATCTCTTCTTCTCATCTTATCCTCTAGATTTTTAATCTACCAATTTAAGCACATGGGCTACCGAAACCATTAGGAAAGGAAACATGGAAGAAGAAAAAAAAAAGGAAAAAAAGGAAAAAGGAAAATTAAGAATTATGAAGTTAACTTTTCTAAATGTAAAATTATAGAATTAATAATAATTATGAAATAATATTCATAATTTTATTAATTGAGTTGTTACTTTTTATGTTTATAAGATTTGGGAGTTATCTTAATTTATTCGTTAATAATTTTATACAATTACACGTGTTAATTGATAATCGTATTCTATTTACATATTTTATAAGTCTAGGTTTATGGTTTTAAAGTTTGAGGTCAAGTTTAAGTTCAATCTCTAGTATTTACGCATACATAGGGTTTAGGGTTCTTGTACGCGGTTAAGGTTTCAATAAAATCTTTAAAGTTTTTCTTATTCATATTATATTCAAGTTTAAAACTTTAATCAGCTTTAAATTTATCAGCTCTATTAACTTAGGGAAATTACCTATAATACTTGAATTGACTTAATACCCAAAAAGCTAAATTTGCAAGGTTTACAATCTATGCTTGGAGAGGCCTTTGCTTTGTTAGGCAAACCTTGGGACTTATCAACTAATGAAGAGTTAAATCTTTTAGTTGATAGTGTTGTCAAGGCACTCTTATTAAATTTCAAAGTTAGCAACATGGAGTATATCACCACTAAAGCACAGAAGATGTTCGATCATATGGACTTAAGATATCAACACAAAGAAGCTTTGGCCACATTCCAGAAAATTGACCTAAAGTTGAAAAAGAGACTTGTTGAGTTAGATGTTAATTCCCCTGTAGCATTATTTAGAGGTTCTTACTTGAAGTGATTGCTCATCTTTGTACTTGTTGTTGCTCTTATTTCTTTCTCATTTGACTTTAAACTTTTCAGGTCGGAGTAGTTGTTTAGCTTTCATGCTTACTTTCATTTAAGCTTTCCCATTGAGTATGCTTTATGTAAACCCAGATATGCTAAAGGATGATGTTTCTCATGCTTGATTTTGCTTCTATTGTATGACCCAAGTCTTATTGACTTACCAAGCTCATAAAAGCTTGTGCTATTATGCACTTAGAAAATATTAGATTCCTTTAGCAGCACGTTATGAGATAACAGACAACAATAAGACACAATTTCACAATTTGGCAAAATTTTGAGAAAAGTCTCGTGCATTCAAAGTATACTCTTATTTGTAAGCGAGGTTTCAAATATAAGATTCAATACTATGGAGATATCAATTGCATTAAGAATTATTAGTTCCATTGGACAATCATATCATAAGTTAAGGGGGTATTACCTACTATTTAACTATTTTGATGTACTCCACAAATGCATACTTGAATAGAGTGAGTCATTATCTTATTCGATAGAGCATCATATAGTGTGCTTAGGAGTTGATGCTTTAACTAGTCAACAACTCATAAGATAAATGTATATTACGTACTTAGGAGATAAGTCTCTTACCAAGTAAAAACATTGTAAACATTAATACTTCGTTATTGTTTTCTCTTAATGTATAGTGCATAAAAGAGATAATAGTAGAAATAGATATGCAAAACAAACTCGTACAACTCAAGCTATAAGTTTTAGTCATTTAACTTTACTATAGTTTCCTTTTTACAAATGGAACTTTTTAGTATATTAAAAGTTGACAAGAGCAATAATAGCATCCATCTTGGGATTCCTAAGTTTGCAATGGTTAGGATTATTAATATTTTTAAAATATTATGTAATATCATCGTAATGTCATCATGTTCCTTATAATCTTAGCCATTGATTACATATGGCAGCATCTTAAGGAGGTAAATGGAGGGAATTTGAAACAAGTAAATGGAGGGGATCCACTTCCACCCTATTACTTATCATTTATTTCTACCAACTTACAACATAAAATAAAGAAAAAATCAACAAGAACAACTAATATAGATTATTAATTTTCTAAACTATTAGTTTAAAGTAAATGGTTAGTAGTTTTTAATTTCACAATAGCAGTTCTACGTTGAACTTCAACATACTAGATAAAGGTATTACCTATAAGTGGAGGATATGGTCAAACTCTTAGGGAATTAAGTTTAAGAAAAATGCAAAGAGCTTGGATTTATACTGTTTATCTAATAAACAATCTATATATCTTGAGTATGCATCTAAAAGTTTGTATTTTTAAATCATTTACATATTAGAACCTTAAAAAGTTTATCTTTGCCATAGGTCAATGTGCTATGCCTTGCCATTAAATTGGTCCTAAACATGACAACTTGAGTAATTCAACTGGTCACATCAAAATTTTCCTCTTTCACTATTCTAATGGTTCTTTTTATTTTTTTTCCCAATCTTTTCTTTTCATCTTTTTAAGTTAGCAAATACTTAACCTCTCTCTTCCTAAACCAATTTTATTGATCTACCTAAATCATCATCTTCAAGAATCAAGGGTTTTTGTTAGACTTTATTATACTTTTTTCTTTTCTCACTCTCTTTCTCTCTCATACATAGATAAAGCCTTTTAACAAACCTTAACCATTAATGCTGGATAGAAATTCTTATACCTACCATTTTTCTACTATTTCCTTCATCATCAATCTATCACAATCTACCACCATAAATCTACTTTTATAGATATGGTGAATCTAAAGAGATCATGGTAATTGGGATATTGGTTTATCGGTAGTTCTAAGTAAGCAGTTTTATATTATGTATTTGTTATTTTTCCTTTTCTTTTTACTATCTCCACTTATGTTACATCGTCCATTCTATATGATTTTTTTTCTTTAGACTCGCTAATTGATAGAGTTTTGTTTACATAGGAGAAATATTTTTATCCTTAAGTAAGACATTCTGACTTTTGAAGAGATGTATCACTCTATCAAATTGGGTTTTTATACCCCCAACTCTTCATTTATGAGTCCTCTTGTATCCATTGTTTTGATCAATGTATCCATTGATCAATTTTATTAATGAAATACATGGTCATCACTTAGAATAATTAACTCATAAGATGGGTATGATTTTGGTTCTATATATAAGGCAATGAAGAAATATAAAGACAATCAAGTACATAAAAAGTAATTGCTATTAGTTCAAATAAATGTCTACTGGTTTTGTCATTGTAGTGATATTGTATTAAACTTGAGCATATTGAATAAAGATACTACCTACAATCATGGAGAAGGTCAAATTCTTAGGGAAGTGGGTTTATCAATTTGCATCACTCATTGTTATACTAATTATATAACCATCTTTGCTTAATTAATTATTATTTTTTAGGCTGGAGAACTGGATTTCATTCATTGAAGCACATTGAAATACAAGTAGATACAATATTGAAAGAATATATCAAAAGAAATAGGGGTTTAAAGATCCAATCCAAAAAAAGGGACACATTTCTTAGAGAAGACATTATTTCAAAAAATATTTCTTTACAATAATGGAATGAATCCTGGGCTTTAACAAGGAATAATCCCAAATTAAGATTAAATAAAATAGGAAACAAAAATAATTGAGAAAGAATATAGATTTGAAAATGTGCTTGATGAGACTAAAGAGCTACATAGCTGCAACCTTAACCTTGCGAACCAATCATATACGTCGTTGCACAATTGATTTAATAATCATTGCTAAATCTATGCATATGTTCTCTCTTAGTAGAATAGATAATAACCAAGTATAGTCCAACTAATGAATTATTGGCACATAATAGGATTGATATGATAAATAACCTACATAAAGAGATTATTAAAAACTGATATTACTCATAGGATTTCAATAATCTAACAGAAAATAATGTTGCCACAACCTACTTTGTTACGGAAAAAACCAAGATGATATGGCTCGATGTATGCATAGGCAGTGGACTAGAACTAGATTGAGTAGTCAGGGTTTAAGTAGGTATGAAGAACAAGAAGTAAAATGGGGGTTTTGATAGTGAATGTATATAGATATCACGCATCAAGACATGAATACAATTAGGGGTTGAGCTCCAAATAAGGTTTAATACAACTCATGAACACTAAATGTCACTCAGGATTCAAATAAAGGTTAAATACAACTCATTAACTGGCTCAAATGAGAGGTTCACCGCAATCTTAAAGTCAAGATTGTTAAGAACATAAAAAAGATTAAAGAATTAATCAATACTGAATAATCTGACAAATGCAAGCTCTAAGACCTCAAGAATAACCTTACTTAAAAGAGAAAAGTTCCAAGTGTAATCACCGTATGTCTATTCTTTACTATCCGGCTACTTACAAATGTTGCTATTTATAGCAAGTACTAAAACCTTAGTGACAAAACTGTAAATAATATACAAAGCCTTAAACCTTAAAGAATGAGCCCATAATTAAAATAAAGAAAATATGTACAAGATTACAAAACTATGCGTTTAAGAGAAGAAGTTGGCATGCAATCATTCAGCTTGTCCTGGAAGGAGTAGGATCCAAACTAGGCAAGGTCGACGATTGGATGTCCGAGTTTGAGTAAGAGTCCCTAAAGTCTCACAGTGCTTGGCCGAGATACTGGAAAGGTCGGCCCACAATTGCCTAATGCTATGATTAGTCGGCATAAGCCTTCCAATGCTGCGCCGAGTGGATCTTTAGCTTCGAGGCCTTAACTGTGAGGTTTCTCGTCTTCTTGGTAGATGATAGGCTGATTGCCAAATGGTACCAATATCCCTCGACCTTCTGCTATTAGTGTGGCTTCGATAAGAGTTGGTAATCCTCGGGATCTTATTGGTTCGCCTCGGATCTCAACATGTCATCCTCAACCTAGGGATCATTGTAAGCTGATTCCTATCATACTTGCTAAGGATAAATTGATGAGACAAATTATTACAAGAGAAATCCACTCCTGTTGATACTCACAATAAGTCTTTATAAAAGAAATATGACCAAAAACATCTAAAAGCAATGAAAAAAGAAGTATTTATATGACCTTAACCTTAGATACATAAAAGGAAATAACTCAATTAAAAAAAATATAAGTTGCAAAAGGTAAACAATGTTCACAAGCATCTAACAAAAGGTACTCGACGTATAACATTAAACTATGGCTGTGTGGTGGCATTTGTTAGGAGACACTATGTAGCCTTATATCATGGCCATCTAGTAACATAACTCACATAGACATAATGTGAATCATTAGAATGAAAGAGTATAGTAGGATATGGCAAATGATATGCAACATGCTACGTATATCTATGAAAAGAGGCCATATATTATTATATTTCCGTTAGACATGATCATGCAGAGTATTAACATAGACGTGCTAGTTAATGATTTCATTTCTTTGCCTCCAACCTTCGTTCCTTTGATTTCTTGGTTTCATTCATATTTTCTTGATCTTCTAGGATTTCGATAATGTCGAGTGGACTCTAGGTCACATTAGTGTTCATGGCATAACTTTAATTTGTTGATGAGTGAATGACTCCAAACCTTCACATCCGAATTAAGATAACTTATTATTGTAGTAGCTATGGAACGAAAATAGCAGTTGCACCATTTAAATTAGGGAAATGACTAAAATATAATGTTAGTCACCCTTATAAAAAGTGGGGGAAGAGAGAGATCTACTTAATTAATTATAATTAATAATAAAAAAGCATAAATGATTATTTATTAGTAAGTTCAGGCATCATGATAATTTACTTGGAATAATTACCCTTGCAACACGAACTTTTACCTTTATTAACAAAGATAAGCAATAAAGATGGTCAAGTATATAAAAATAATTACTATTAGCTTAAGTTATATGGCCAATTGATTTTTTCACTATGGCAGTTATTAAACTTGAACACATTAAACAAACCTATAATTATGGGGAACATGGTTGAATTCTTAAGGGAAGTGAGTTAATCAATTTGCGTCATTCACCATTACCTTAATATATATTTATATATATATATATATATATATATTATAATTGTTAGTTATACATAGTACAATCATTAAAGAAGGAGGAAATCAAACATGATTTATTCTTTTAGAAGATCAATTCTCATACTATCAAGTTATAATGACCTTAGCATCATAATCATAATTTCCAAACTTGCTTCTTACATCACTTTGATCTCTATGTTCAAACTAGCTATCATTTTCTAGCAAACCTTTAATTTGAATCTCTTAAGCACACATTATTCATATAATTATTTACTTTTTTTAAAGAACCTGTAATAGAGGTGCAATATCTTCTACTCATAATGATACATTCATAATATGAGTATCTAAAAAACACAAAATGAATATATACTAAAATTTAAATATCTATGCTCTCATTTCAAGTTAAAAGATTGCACAAATAAATAACAAAATTTTTATCCTCATACTTGTAAAATTAAAATTTTCTCTTATTTTATTTTTGAGTGGAAAGTATTAGAAGGTAATTCCAAGAATAATTTTCTCATTTGTTATCTAATTTCAATCATCTTTCTAACCATTTAATCATTATCCTATATTTTTAGCCAACCTTATATTACAGAGTTGATGATGGATGGGTATACAAACATATTTCTTTCTTGATAAAGAACAATACTTATATAAATTGGGTTACAAGATCTTGACAATCTTTATCCTATATACTATTTAAATACCCCATAACATTTGTCATACCTTGAAGAAGTAGAGTCACAACAATCTCACCGTGTAAACCATCTTAAGATAAAAGATGACCTATGCCTGTTATGGTAAATCTAATTTACATTAAGCATACTTAACTTTACCACTTTGAAGCGTTCAATTCAATACTTGTTTGATATAAACCTATAAAATAATCCTTGAAAATAACTAATAAAATAAACTCATAATTTGACTTTTTAGAAAAGTAGTTGTAAACCCTATAGGTACGTGTTACTTGGTATACAGATTAAAAGATTAAAAACTAATGAGCCCCTTGAGAAGACTAGAAAAGTTTCCTTAGTAGTTAAAAAAAAGTTAGTATTAAGAATAAAAAACTAGCCAAATTCTTTTTGATTCTCACTCCTCAACCTCGTTTGCTAAAATTTTAGTTTTAGGTATGGTACTTGTAATTTCATTCTAAACCTGCAAAACAAACTATAGAAAATGAGTAACAACTTACTTAGTAAGTGAAACTAAGATTGAAGTATGTATCTAATACTAAGCAACCAAGGCTTTCAAGCAAGTTTAGTTATATGCAATGCGTATTCAAACAAATTTCATCACATGGCATTGTCTGGTTCATAATAAGATTAGAGAAATTACATTCACTCTAATCTAGGTTAAAGAGTTTGACATTTCATGCACGAATTCAAACCAAACCGAATCTTGTACAATGGAGAACACCCTCTGTCCGAAACTACCTTCAAACTACGATCCCTAACCTTGTTGCAATTTCTTCTCTTGTCACTTAATTTGACTAAGAGTAAGGAAAAAACCACTTTAGCTATCCTTATTAAAGGAGTCCATGTTTGGCTCGAGAACTGTAGCCATTCCTTTAGTGAGTAGCAATGCATGTCTGGTTAGACATTAGGCTGAGTTCAAGTTAGTTTTTTTTTAGGGTGATCAACTGAGCTTAAACAATTTAAGTAGAACAATATTTACAAAGCAAATATAACATAGAGCTCAGCTTTCATTATAGCAAATCGGATCTCAAATACATGCATAGTACACGCATAAACAACTAATTACAATCATAAGTAAGTAAATGATAAAGTCTCTAAGTATTCTGAAATAAAACTTCAAAGTGTAGTAAAAATTCTAATCCCACTTACTTATAATTCGGTTACTCATTAAACATGGTTGTTGAACTTTTCGTCCTTAAAAAAAAAATCCCTATATGTTTAGCAATCAATTATTTTAGTTATTGTGTATAAGGCATGAGATACTTGTTAATTTGTTCATCTTCTAAAGGATTAGGTTAATTTGGAATTTAATTTATAGGTTAAGTATACATAAATGTAGGAAGTTAAAGTCATTTCATAAATGAATTTTACCTTTGATACCCTTTGAGCTAAGTTCTGAGTTAAGTCACCCCGTGGAGTTCTTAAATTGGAAAGTTTCTAAGTTATTCTCTAAGCCATATTGAAGTTAAAGTTTTAACAAGATTAACCTTTAAGTCACTCTCTAAGTCTGATATATATCTAAGATTTTCTCATGGATTACTCTCTAAGGTAGCTTTTAAGTGCTCGCATTCTTACATTCTCATTCCAAATACCCTCTAAGTTATCTTCTAAGCTTGATGAACTTCAAATTTTTGAAGAATATACCTTCTGACTTAGTCTTTGAGATTCCCCTGCTTTACAATTCCTTCATGAGATTACTTCTGACCTAACTTCTGAGTATATTCCTTAGTATAGTACTCACCCAAGAAAATCCTTTGAGCTATCCTTTACATGATACCAACTTCCTATAATTATTTGATTTGTTAATTTTCCTTCTAGGTTTTAGTTATAAGGATCACTTTAACACTTCAATTAACACTTCTAAACTTCCTTACTTCCCAAAACTCGAATTTAACACATCATGACTCTCCAATTATCGAATCCTCATAACTACTACACAACATATGTAAGGACATATTCTTGAGTTTTTATAACTTCTTCCAAATAAGCTCAATTCAACAGCTTCAATACACTATAAATACCCCAATAATCAATCAAACTCAGAATCCAAGTGAGTCCTTAGGATAAATACACTAATTTTTTTTTTGCAAAAACACCATTTTAACCACAATTTAAGGCTCAAAAGTTCATTAAAAATATAGAAAATAGATTTAAATTAGTTTTGTGGAAAAACTTTTCATAGCATTTTTGTATATGTATAAAAAAGTTTACAAGAAAATTAGGTAGTCAAAACTACATCATTAAGACAATTGAATTCAATATTGAAAATAGCTTAATTTTGCCTATTTCTTAAGGACGTATAGTATAACTACTAAATTTATACAAAAAAAATATTATTCATAAATTCTACACATAAAAATACTTTAGGAATAATTTTTTGTAGAATTTTTTAGACAATATTTATATTTTTAACAATTTAATAAATTTCAACCTAAAATTGGACCCTCACTAAAAACTAGAGCTTCGATCACTAACAGTAGCAACCTATTTGTCGCTCAACATCAACATGGGCCACTCTATATAGTGGCAGGGTTGGTTCATGTCCAGCAACCACTTACACCTACGAACTCCCGATTGTCCACATTCATACTCAATTTTGTATAATTTTCCAAATTTACTTCTTCAACCATCTAAATCTAACCCTATTTTTCCTAGATCTTGCATTGTACATTGAAGTGAATGTGGTGATTTTCCAAATTTTTAGAGAGGACTAAGTTAATGAAACTTGATTTGTCTCTCTCCTCCATGCACAATTCACCCTTATACACTTGCTCAAATGTGTTATTTTGCTAAATTCTCATGCCAACATTTATCCAATTCTACTTCCATGCTAAAATCCATCTTAATCTAGTTTCCCTATGTGTTTTATTCATTTCTTATTATTTTTCTTAACTTATTTTAGCATAATTTATATTAAATCGAGTATTTAAGATAATTATGGGCATATAATTACAATAAATAATTACACATGGCATGCATATGTATATTCTATATATTATTTTATGTCATATAATAATTTTATTATACATATAATTTATCTCTAAAAATTTACTAATTAGCGAAGTTTATTTTATGTGATTATGATTAATATTAAGTAGTATAGTAAATTTATACCATTTTAGCTATATTATTATTTTTTTATTATATTTTCAATATTTGAATCCATCGGTTCTCGTTGACTAATGTCTCGAGCTCATTCATAAATTTTTAACTTAATTGCGTTAGTTTCACTAGCACCTTAAATTACCTACTCAATACCTAATCACAAAAGTATAACTTTTATACTAATTATACTAGACATATATGCATGTCTTTCTAAATTCCATTTCATGTCATCTTATAAATATTAGTATCCCTATGATTTATTTCTAAGGTCTTGGTATTTATTAGAACTCATCTTATGTGTTCCCTGTAGTTTACCAATGTTGTGTCTAAGAATTGGCATTTTAACTATACTATAATTTTGTTATTATATTTTCAAAGTCCAAACATGCGAAGAACACTTTGTATATTGTATACATATTTACATATATATTTTTAACCCAATCAATAAAATACTCTCTCAATCATACCACTTTCCTGAATGTCCTAAAACTAGATACTCAGGACCTATTTATCAATGTATGGTTCTTGAATTTTTTTTTTTAATTAGATAGCTCCTACAATCGTACTACATCTAAGTGTTAGATATTAATTTGTAAATTTTTATGGGGTCTCACATTCCACCTAATAGGAATCAGACTACCAGGTCTCTGACGCGTAGCCAGGCCCGAGGCCTTGAAGGACTAACAAGATGAATCTTCATGCTCTAACTGACTCCTGTAGAAGTCGAGCTGATCCTTACTATTGACCAATTACTTGTGCCAAGTTGAGTAACTCCGCATCTCTCAAAAGTTGTGTACCGACTGGGCGAAAGCTCTATTGATAGCTCAAGCCCTCACACACGTTTGCTTGGCCATGATCGAGCTAAACCCTAGCTCAACAACATTGGTGTTGAGAAGCCAAGAGCTCCAACACCTATCTACCACCATTCCTTCTCAGATGAGTCCAGCTAGCCTCGGTAAAAATCAAGCTGATCGTGCAGAATAGTCTTTTCTACTAGAAAGTCGGCTACCCACAGTGAGCTAGATGTCTGAATAGCCATGTGATAGAATCCCCCATAAAAAATACTCACTTTTGTTGTATTTTCCAATATACCATTCATCATTCCTTGTATCTTACTCCTTTTAGGCACTACCCTTTTTGGTATTTTCCATTTTAAGTAGGTTGCCCCAGTTTTGCAAGTATAAATATCCTTTGTACATGTAGCTGCATTATGGTGGATATCATCAATATACTGAATATTCTTCCTATCATGAACATTGCTTGTTTACTCTTCTTACTCTTATCCTAACCCTTAAGCAAGGTTAAGTGACAAGTAACCTTACCTGACCATCTTGTGCTGTAAGTCCTGAAAAGTTTCTTAGTACGTCCCATCCTTGGAGCTGTTCATGGATTTGCTTACTTTATCTTTATCGTTTTTAATATAAAGTAATGCTTGTTGTAGAGTGTGTTGGAGTTATGAAGAGAAACACAGAAATGTTTGAGTAAGAAGCAGAGTGTGGTAGTTGTTCTCAAGTATACTTTATTTTGCCATGTTTCGAACATCCAAAAACAAAGTAAGTTTCTATGTAGTAGTTTGTTCATCTGTATAGTAGTTGTGTTTATAGGTTAACTAAACATCTTCATGGAGAGTGTACGCATTGTTTAATTTGGAGGGATAGTGTTAGTTGTATGTAAGATTTGACGTTTGAAACCAAATTTGTTGAAGAAAATGATAGACCCAAGTGTTAATGCGGGTATTGGAGATAATAATAGTGGTGTTGTCCACCATGGCTAACATTTGTAAGGCACCCCTAGAAGTACGGACGAGAAACTAAATGAGATAGCCAACCTCCCCGTTGATTTAACTAGAGCTACTCATGCGATGGCTTATCGACTTGCTAAGGCCATGGAAAATACCTTACAAGCTGCTCAACCTGTTAGATGTCAAAACCAGACTCGGCAAGTTTGAGGTGGAGGAGTAAGTGAATGAGCATAATAAAGAATTAACTTGGTAGATATGGTTGATGTTAAAGAAGAAGAGTATGAAGAAGAAGATCAAGTTAGAGCACCCTGAGCTGCCAACCATGTGAAGCTTTAGATTCGAAGCTTCAATGGTTCTAAGAGTGCAAATGATTATTTGGATTAGGAGGAAAAGATTGAATGAGTGTTTGATTATTACCAGTATAAAACTAAGAGAAGGTGAGAATTACTACTGTTGAGTTATTAGAATATGTCAACATGTGGTAGAAGAACTTTCAGATCATTAGGAGATGAGAAGGATATCGAGAAGTAAGTCCTTGGCCTGAGATGAGAAGGATACTTAGAAACATATTTGTGCTAAACACATATCTGCAAGATACTTTTGCTCAACTTCAAGAGTTGAGACAAGGAGAACAAACTATTGACAAGTATGTTTAAGAGTTCCAAATACTCATGATTCACTGTGAAATAAAAGAGTCGTAAGCCCGTACTGTGTCCATGTTCCTTTCTAGATTAAGGAGTGATATCCGAGAAACTGTAGAACTTCAATAGCTCATTACATTGGATGAAGCTATAAGGATAGCTTAACAAGTAGAGAGGCAAACAAGGAGTTGAGTGTTGACCAAACCCAAACAAGCTGACCTGGTTAGTCAAACTAACCTATTCAAGGAAGCTACCGAGCTTAACCTAATAATAAGCCAACTAGATGAATAGATGTCAAGATTGAACAAACGAGCTAACTTAATAGTGATGCACCGACCTAAACATATGAGAAGGAGCAAGGATCTAGGAGAAAGACAAGCTAGATCAAGTGCTTTAAGTACCAAGGGTTTGGGTACATGGACATCTAGTATCCAAACCAAATGCTTGTGATCATTAATGGGCATTTCTCGAAGATCGAGGTAGATAGCACGGATGAGGAACCAAAGGAGGAGAAGGAAGTAGAAGATGAGGTTGATGTTAATGCCGACCTAATTAAGGAGGATGTGTTTACAGAAGACTGGATAAGTTAACTCTAATTGTTTGATCTTCCATGAGCTTGGAACCCTCTATCGAGGAGGAGAAGAGAGAGAACTTATTTTACATCACCTACAAAGTGAATGATCGGGTGTACGTACTCATAGTGGATAGTAGGAGCTACACCAATGTAGCATTTGCTGACTTGATTAAGAAGCTAAAATTGTCGACTATCATACATCCGAAGCCGTACAAGTTGTATTGGCTAAATGAGAAAGGAGTATTATATGTCACTCAATAAGTATTGCTGCCAATCTCTATAGGAAGTTTTTTTAACAAAAATCTCTATGACGTACTACCCATGTGTGCATCCCATGTACTGCTTGGCCAACCTTGGCTTTTCGACTGAAAAGTTATACATGACAAATTTAGGAACACCTATGTGTTTGACAAGGATGGAGGGAAGGTTACTTTGAACCTTATGATGCTGAGTCAAGTTAACAAGCTACAAGTTAAACTAGCTTGAGGATCCGAGAAAACTTTAATTCTAAGCAGAGTTGAGCTTCAAGAAGCTATTAAGGTTAACACACTAACCTTCCTATTAATCAAGCGATTACAAGAGTTGAAAAAGCAAGGTGAACTATCCTTAGAAGTCAAGGAGCTATTAAATGAATATGTCGACTTGTTTCTTGAGTTGTTGTTAGAAGGGCTGCCCCCTCTTTGAGGCATTAAACATTGCATTAACTTAATACCTAGTGCTACCTTGCCAAACAAGTCAGCATATCGGATGAACCCCGAGAAAGCTTCTAAGCTCCAAAGATAAGTCAATGAACTTTTAGATAAAGGATATGTGAGGGAGAGCCTCAACCCTTATATTGTGTCAGTGCTCCTTATGCAGAAAAAGGATGGAACTTGGAAAATGTGCATTGATAGCAGAGCCGTGAACAAGATTACCATCAAGTGCTGATACCCTATCCCTAGGTTAGATGACATGTTGGATAAGCTAAGTGAGCCTAAGGTCTTCAGTAAGATTGGTCTAAAGTCTAGCTACCATTGGATCTGGATGAGGCTAGAAGATGAGTAGAAAACTGCATTCAAAACTTAGCATAGACTTTACGAGTGGATGGTAATGCCTTTTGGCTTATCAAATGCCCCGAGCACTTTCATGCAATTGATGAACCATGTACTAAGGAATCTAATTGAGAAGTGTGTCACGGTGTACTTTGACGACATCTTTGTATATAGTTTCGACTAAGAGAGCCATTGTAAACATCTTCAGGCCGTGCTAGATGTACTCCAAATCAAGAGGTTATACGATAATCTTAAGAAATGTTGTTTCTGACATGAGGAAGTGGTATTTCTAAGATATGTAGTTAGAGGTAGCTTACGAGTAGATGATGAGAAGATCAAAGCTATTGTTGAGTAGCCGACTCTAAACATTTGTGTCAAAATGAGAAGTTTCTCTGGATTAGCATCTTTTTATCGAAGGTTCATTAGAAACTTTAGTGCCATTATTGCACCCCTTACCGAGTTGACGAAGAAGAACATCGAATTCAAGTGGGAAGAAAGAGAGGAGAGAAATTTTGTTGAAGTAAAAGCAAGGTTGACTTTCGTACCTATGTTAGCCTTACTTGACTTCGAGAAGATTTTTAAGTTGGAGTGTGATGCGTCAGGTATTGGTATCGACGTTGTCTTAATGCAAGAAGGCTGATCAATTGCTTACCATAGCAAGAAGCTCAAAGGGCCTCAATTGAATTACTCCATATATGACAAAGAACTCTTAGCCTTAATCTAAGTGCTCCAAGTATGGCAATGTTATCTATTGCCGAGAGACTTTGTCATATATACCGATGGATGAGTTTTTGAGGTACCTCAGAAGTTAGACCAAACTGTCAAAGCGACAAGCGAGGTAGGTCAAATTCTTAAAAGGATTCAACTTTGTAATCAAATACAAACAAGGCAAGGATAATGTCGTTGCTGATACTCTATTAACGAGACATGTTCTCTTAACTAAGTTGCAAACCAGATTGTTGGCGTTTACAAGCATCAAAGAATAGCACCTTAAAGACCCACACTTTGGACCTACATTCGAGTGTTGTGCTAAAGGAAGAATAGTGGATGAGTATCACGTAGAAAATGGTTATCTATTATGATGTGAAAAGTTATGTGTACCGACCTGTTCATTGAAGGATTTGCTTGTCGGGGAAGCCCATATTATAGGACTCTTCGAGCATTTTGGAGAGAGAAGAACATATGAGCTATTGAGTAGACAGTTCTTTTAGCCAAGATTAAGGCAACATGTATACCAAATTGTTAAAGGTTGTGCCGCTTGCAAGGGAGCCAAATGTTGAGCTGAGCAAGGGAAAGCAATACCATTACCTACCCTGACCTAACCTTAGGTTGAGTTGAGCATAGACTTGGTACCTAAAACTACTCGAGGCAAAAATTCTATGATAGTGGTCGTCGATAAATTCAATAAGATAGCATACTTTGTGCCCTACTTTAAGACTAATGATGCTTCAGCTATTACTTCTCTCTTTTTGTAGGAAATTGTTTGATTATACAGCGTGCCGAGAAGTATAGTCTCAGACAGAGATCCAAAGCTCCTAAGCCATTTCTAAAGGACTCTATAGCGTTGGATGGGAACTAAATTGTTATTCGGCAACTCTTAACATCCCGAAATTGATGGCCAAACTAAGGTAGTCAATTGTATTTTTGGATCATTGCTCCGAGTTGCAATAGGTAAGAACTTGGTTGATTAGGTTGTCTGTTTGCCCATGGTAGAATTCGCTTATAACTGGACAGTATATGACACCACTAAGCAGACCCCCTTCAAAGTTGTCTATGGTTTTAATCTTGAGCTACCCCCTGATTACACTCTTATACCCATATCTGAGCAAGAAAACCCTAACATGAGAGCCCGAGCATAGTCTTTACAACATATCTATGACAAAGTTACTCAATAGATTAACCAAGTTACCAAGAAAATGAGAGAAAAGGTAAAGGGAAGGAAGTTGATACAGTTTCAACCTCGAGACTTAGTATGGTTGTACTTGAGCAAGGAGAGGTTCCCGAGCAAGAGAAAGAACAAGCTATCCACCTAAGTTGAAGGCCCTTTCAAAATCCTTTAAAAAATCAACGACAATACCTATATTCTAGAACTATTATATCCTAAGTGGTTACATATGGTATATTTTTAGATTGGTCATTGATTAATTTCGATTTAAGGATTTCTTCCTTACTATTTAAATAAATTAGGAATAATATTTTGTTATGTGTTATCCTCTTGATCTCCACCACTTTTGATTCCCTTATTTGTCTTTCGAATCCTTTGAGCCATTCTCCACTTAACCTTCTACACTGATCATTGAAGTCTTTGACTTATCTTCTACAACTCTCTCTGTAATTAACCTCAATACTTTTGTATCCTTCTTTATTATTGTCTTTGTTAATACTAGCACCATACTATGCTCTTCACCAAAATCTATTACAACTAAGATATTGGTTTAGCTTTTACATGTTTTGTTCCCAAATTTGCGATACTCAATTCTTTATTGTTTTCTAAGTAATTCTGTTGATGTTATCAATGTACCTCTATAAATTTTATTAATACTATTACACCCATTGTCTATAATTATATTAGAGTGGTTATAAGTTTAGTGTTTTTGGATTTGATCCTCCATGTTGCCTAAAATCAATAGTTACCTACGTTTCTATTAAAGGATTATATAATCACAGTAGGATAACCTATTAACTAACATGGTTAGGGTTTCTATTACTAAGGTTCTTTCTAATATCAGTTACCCATTAATTTTAGTTAAGGGACTGGATTAAAATTATTATGAGGTTTATGGCCTTAATAATGTTCAAAACAGAATTACTTTGGATTGATTATATATATACGTATAAAACGTCTTTTACAAACTGATCATGGAAGTAAAATGCCTAAACTACAAGTGCCCTACTTAAGTTATTTGTTTTATTACCTATTTCATATATTTCCTAATTAGATTTACTGATATACATGTTAATGTGAGGTATTGAATATCATTTTATTATGATTAAGTAAGTGAGTGGTATTCACTACATCATTTACCAATTTTCAAATCATTAATTCTTCTTGAAGTTACAAATCTTACAAATGGTTATAATCCTTCTCTTATTATTCCTACTAACTATAATTGATTTCATATTGACTTTCGTTCTCCATTTTCCATTCCTTTAAACTATCATTATGTTTGCATATACATAACTTAATTTTGAGTTGTAATAATAGATATATTCTTTTTATAACTATTTTCATTTACTTAGTGACAATATTCCCTAATTTTATTATTGTTCTTTCGAGTCCTCTTTAGATAATGTTTGTGTTATTTAGTTATATTCACCATTTTTCTTTATGTAGTGTTGAGCTTAATGTTATCCAAATTAAGTTACTCAAATCCTTTCCTTTTAGGTTATACACATATAGTTAAATTTTATTAAGTCAAGAACTTTCTACCCAAACTTCCTCAATCTTGAGATTCTAAATTTGTAGGAATAAGGTACCCTTTTATTATAACCTCTATAATGCTATACTAATATCTATTGAATTTAATCCATCTTTTATTTTATTTCCCATCTTATGAACTTATCACTGTAGTGAACCAAAGGTATTATTTGGTTTATCCTTCATTTGTATCTTTTACACTACCTATAGCTAAGTTCCAATCAAGATCAATAATAACATTATTGACTCTTTTCGTATATTATATTGCTTATTCTTTATTGTCCTTTTGTGCATTTTGTCTTGTAGTAGTAATGTTGGTGTTATAATTATTGGTTTCCTATTTCATGTGACTTAGCACAAGTATCTACGAGAATGAGTTTAGCAAATCTTAGCTTGTCTCCATCTCAAAATCAAATGAGATGGTCTACAATTCAAATCAACTTAACTTGATTTGACTCGACAAGAACAGACATGACTCTTGATCAACAGACTTATAAGGATATTGACATTAACTTCACACTTGACAAAACACGACATATTTAGATTATTAACAAAGATAGGAGACTTAATAAGACAGAGACTTGAAAAATCGTACATTTTCCATTCTCTTCTCGTTTATCCATTGCGCCAATGTATGTATAAGGAGTCTCATATTGTCTTAGTTATATCCTTTCCTTCACTCATCAACTTTCCTCTCATAATAGTGATTGTGGTTAGGGTTTCAAGTATAACCTTTAGGTAAGTATCCATTACAGGTAATTGAATAACTATATAATTAATCAAAAGATTTCTTTATTATTACTACTAGCTTGTTCAATATAATTCTATTGTTTCTTATTAGTATCATCGTACCAAACATTATGGTTGTGACATACTTGTTATATGTTTAGTATTTTAAGTTAGACCATACATCATTGTTCTTGATTATTATTTACTAGTGCCTTTATCAGAATGTCATATGATCTCACTAAGTTCTTAAGCTAATTGTTATAATGGGTGAATTGATATTTTTAGAAATTTTTGAAACTTTTTTTATCTAAATTGAAATTACCCCTCTTAATAACTTAATTTAGCGAATAGTGATATTTTAATAATTCAACACATGAATAACAACACAAATAAATAACTCAAAATAAAAGAGATAAGGAAGAGAAAATTAGGCTCAAAATTTAAGGAGCTTTGGTCTTATGCCTACTTCTCTCTTCTAGTTCCACTGTTGGGGATCCAATCTTCCTCTCTAATACCTATATCAAAAACAAAGCAAAAGAAGTTTATAAGTTTCCGCCACGCTTGACCTTCACAACTCTTTACTTTGCATATCTAACCTCTATACGGTCTAAGCCAATTATAGATTTACAAAGTATAATCAAACTTCTCTCCAATAACACTAAAAAAATGTTTACAAAATAGAATTGAGAATAACAATATAAATCTCAGATAGTTTAGCACAAAAACAAAAATGATGATTATTGAATATGCAGTTTTAGTTCAACTCTCTAAATAGTCTCTGAGAAGTGTTATGTGCTTTTTTAGATTTTTTTTTTTCTCTTAGAATTATATTGAATATTTTGAATTGTCTCTTCTTTTATTCTAAATTCCTTCAATGGCTTGATTGTTTAATCTTCTCAAGCTTATCCAACCTTCAACATTCAAGGATAATGAATAGATATTTTGAGAAAAATTTGATCTTATCTCAGTCATAAATCCTTAATGGATATACTTTAATCAGCAACTCTAGATAATCTTGAGTTTTGAATTTAATACCCCTTAAATTTCAAAATCAACTTCATCCTTATCCAACCTTAGATATTTTCTTGTTATTTGAATTTCTCTAAGGACTAGTTCTCTTAAAAATAATCTTTGTAGATCTTAATTTTAACTTAAGTGAAACAGGATTAAGTGTATTTTCCTAATACACCCAATATAGTAGAGCTAAGCCTTGGTCACTTCGAATATGATGTCTTGTTATTTTTTCAGATGCCATTCTTCCAGTTCAACCATTTGAATAAGCTTTTAAAAATATTTCAGTTTATTTTTTTCCATAGTCTCTGAAGAACTTCCTCTTCTTATATGGGCTTCTGAAATATTCTCATAATACTTTCTAGACTTATTTCTTCTTCAAGTGATTCAAACCTTCTAAATAAGTTTTTTAATGAAACTTAATTTACATTTTAAACATTTTGTTGAACTATCTAAATACTTACACACTTATTAGTGCATTAATATTGTTTTCTTTTTGTTATCATCAAAATTTATAAGAAATACTTAACACAAGGGTTACTACCTATTATGTTTTTTCTTATTTATGAAGATTATCTCAAGGTATCAAAGAATGTAATCTTGTTGTGTAGCATATATGGGTTTGTTTGATTAGTATAGAAGTGTAAGCTATGAATGAGTTAAGGATGAAATTTCTTTCTAGATTGGCTCTAAAAGAAATAGGGGTGATATCTCATAACCAGGATCAAAGTTGTTTCTTGTTATGTTCGTTGTTCATTATATAGATGTCCTAATTAGCATTTGTCACACTAGTTATTCCAATGTTTATCTCTTGCCAACAGTATGAACAGTGCCTACAGTATACTTAGATTGCTATTATTAATACTTGCTAAATCAATATATCAAGAACCATTCACACACTTCTCTCATGATGCAACAAATAAAAGCGTCCACAATGTCCATAAATCAATTGATTTACACACAAACAACTCGATTTTATAATCATAACCAATGCATTGAAAAGATACAAGGAATATAAAGTTTGAGTTATAATACTACATTTATAATAGGTACTCTGATTTCCTATTTATCAAATCTAATACAACCTATTTCTACTCCTCAAAATTTCTACAAAACACACATATATAATAGTACTAGGATATTATAGCTAGGTACCACATATACAAACCTAATGAGTTTACGTAATAGCATTTTGTATACATATTCAAGTTATAAGTTTACTTAAGTATAGAAATATCTTCTTAGTTGCACATTATTTATTAAATATTACAATGTTCTTTTTTCCTAATATTAAGCACTTGTATTAAGAAGAAAAGGAAAATATAAGAGCGAAGTTTCCATTGTGTCATAATCATCACCCTTAGGTTTTTACACACATTATACTGCATACAATTTATTCTAGTTTCCACCTACAAGAGTGATAACTCTTATTTTAAATACATTTCACATGATGATTTTATAGTATTTCTCTTACATATTTGGTTTTCTTTAAAAAAATTGATACTTAATTGAGTAAAATTTTGATTTCAAGATTTGAACGCGTTCTTGGATTGAAAACAAAGAAAAGGAATCAAGTTTCATTCAATTTGGAGTTCAAATGAATGAGTTATGAAGTTTTGAAGTTATACAGTCTGGGACACAACTACATCCCTAGGCTGTGTCCATCCAGGAAAATTTGCCAAGATCAGAAAGTTATATGACCTGGGGACACAACTGTGTCCAGGCCGTGTTTGGTGATGAAAAAAGAAACCTTACAATACATTATAAAAGGAAATACTAGGGTTTCACACAAAAGAGGGGGACATTAAAAAGAGAAGAGACTTGAAGAGAAGGAGGAGAAAAAGGTGAAAGCAACACATAACTTCAAGATTGAAGAGATTTATCATCAACAAAAAGGGGTTTTTCATGTTTTATTTATTGATTTTGTTGCAATTTGTTTTTAGTTTCATTATGATAGCTTAAGATTCTTATATTTAGGATTATGGAACCTAAGGTTTCATGTGACTATTAGATTGATTTATAATTTTCAATAAAGTTTCTATCTCTTCTTGATTCAATTATGTTATTTAATTGTTAATTGATATTTCTAGAGTATTAATCTATGATATTATGCATTATAATTGAGAAATCACATATGTAATTAGATCTTTATATAATTGGAAAGAATTACATGTGTACTTAGAGATAAGATATATGTTTCTTCCTAAAAGTTGTTCGTTTATCTAGGAATTCATTGTATATTAATGCGATTCTAAATTATATTACTAAGTGAAGAGATTCCGATAAATAATTTAGGATTAGGGTTAATATGCTTGAAAAAGGCATTAACTTTAATTGTGAATCCCTCCGGTCAAGAATAATAGAGATTTATTGGATACATTTTAAGCGATCACATATTAAACACTAGGGGAAATAATTCCTAAATACATTATTACCTTCTTGAAGTCGTTCCTAGTATTATCGCTTTTTAAATTGCTTAATCAAGTCTCATAATTAGGTTAGTTTGTTAATTTTAGTATTTTTAATTCATTTAACTTATCACAATTTTCCGATTAGATAATAGAGCTAAGGTTAATATTAGTATTCGAAGTCTCTGAGGGATCGATTCGGACTCACATCCGCTATATTAAAACTGATAGGTGCACTTGTCTGATATCAAAGAGCACATACGATTAAATACACATAACAACATGAGTATATCAATAATAGATAATACATGCACTTCTTAACCTAAGTAACAATTAGTTTATACCATTCCTATATCTCTCTTGGGTTGCATTTCAGAGTTCATAGGACTACACACATACAAACATGAGTTTATCTCAAAGTAAAGGTCATCAAATAGTTTAATCTTCACTATAGAATCTCATCATATTAATTTTAATATCAAACTATATCCTGTTGCTAAAGGATCTTAAATTCAAGTAATAATACTATAACTTTAGCCACATATAAAGTCTAAGCAAGGTCCTAATGTAAATATAAATGCATATTACTAACTTACCATTCATTTCATTCATTTGAATCAGTAGAAATGACACTTCCTATACTTCAGTCCCATCTACCTCGTCATCTATGATTATTACTTCATGGTTAACCTTATTATTATCAAGAAATTGATCCTTTAGGTTTTCCGTATAATCCTCTACTTAACCCTCTAAATTAGGATATATGGTACCCTCAAAGTTAGATCTTTTTCCACTTACTATCATGTGCTTAACAAAAGCTTCACCTCACAATTCAACTATAACTACGCTCTAAGTTTCAATTACACCCCAATTCTCACCATAATCCCTTTCAACATCCGTCTCATCAATTACTACCAACCTCCCCTAAACTTCTCAAATTATAAGCCACACCATTCTATAAGTGATGCATTAATACAACCAATAAATTACTATTAAGCTCAGACTTCTTCAATCCTAATAACTTACAATTTTTTTTTTTTTTTACTAAAAGTACCAACATTATAGTGAATTATCTAAACTTAATAGAAATGCAATTTACCAAGTTAAATTCACTTCAACCTTCCTCTGTCACATCAAGCATTACTTTATTAGTCAGCTCCAACAACAACCTTAGAAATTATAATTTCGATTCTATAAGCCAATCCTATTTAATCTACAAGATTCTATCAACATTTATGAATACTCCTCTAAGTTTCTAATTAATTTGATAAAAGACAATCATTTTTCACATTTCAATATTATTAGTTACACTTCTTATATTTCTATCACACACACAATAATTACATGCGACATGTATATGTATCTTCTATATATTATTTTATGTCACATAATAATTATATTACATACATAATTTATCTCTAAAATTTTATTAATTAATGAAACTTATTTTACACGATTACGATAAATATTAAGTAGTATAGTAAAATTATATTATTTTAGCTATATTATTATTTTTATTTTCGAGTTTCGAGTCCATGTGTTTTTGTTGACTAATGTCCTAAGTTCACTCATAAATTTCTAATTTAATCGAATTAGTCTTACTAACGCCTTGAATTATCTGCCTAATACCTAATCACGAAAGCATAACTTATATACTAATTATACTAGACGTATATGCATATCTTCTAAATACTATTTTATGTCATCTCATAAGTATTAGTAGCCCTACAATTTATCTCTAAAGTCTTGTTATTTATTAAAACTCATCTTATGTGCTCCTGATAATTTACCAATATTATGTCCAAGAATTGACATTTTAACTATACTATAATTTATTATTATATTTTCGAAATCCAAACTTGCGAAGAACATTTTGTATATTATATACATATTTACATATATATATTTTTAACCTAATAGAAAAAAAATACTATCATAGTCATTATACTTTCCTAAATGTTCTAAAACTAGATACTTAGAACCTATTTATCAAAGTAAAAAGCTTAAGAATTTTTTTTTTTTAACTTAAGAGCTCATATAATCATGATACATTTAAGTGCTAGATATTAATTTGTAAATTTTTATAGAGTCTCGCAACATCCAAATAAGGAAAGTGATGATAATAAATAAAATGAGGAAAATACATTTTTGTACAATTATTTTCTTAAATTATATAATTTTTTTTAGATTAAGAGAATTTATGTTTAGTGCCTGAGTATTATTGTATAAACAAATTTTAAAAATGAAGAGAATTTATCGAGTTGTTTGGGTATCAATTCTTGTAGCCATTTCCAGACTAGCCCCGATGCAAACGATGCTGTCGGAAGATATTTACACGTGTTAGTTTAGCGGTCGTATTCGCCGGCGAAAACCGGTCTTTCCAGGCGGTATCTACTCTTGCGTGTGCATCTGTCAGTCTTCGTTCTCTCATCATTATATACCACAAAAATAGCAAAAGATATTATGTTCCTTTTCCTCTATTCAAAATTCCCAAAATTAAAAAAGCAAATAAAATAAACTTGCAGAAATAGTAGTGGTGTTTCATTATTATCCATTCCTTTTCAAGAATCTCTCTCTCTCGGTTTCTCCCTTTTCATGTACATACAATTAGAAGAATAATCAATAATTGTCCTTTACTGATTTTTCTTCTGAGGTTTATTGGGTTATGCTTAGAGTCGTTTAAAAGCTAATTTTATCGGTATATAGTGGGTAACAAAGTTATTTTTATTCTGAATATTCATCTGGGTTTAGGTTACTTTTAGATAATTCCGTGTAAAGTTTAGATCTTTGGTGGGTTAGAGTGCAAAAATCTTTAGCAAGTTGTGGGCTTTGATTGAATTTTAAATACAATAGGGCTTGTGGTATAAGGAATTCGTAGAAAGTTCAATTTTGGGGTTGATTTGGATAGTAAAACCTAGTGCAAAAGATGGTGGAATCAGTTGCTACTTGTTCTCTTTTAGTGCCTCCTTCATCGTACAGTAGAAGTAAGGATGTTGTTTCATATGGGAAGAATTCTCGAAGAATGTTTGGTCTGGTGCAATTAGTGAGGAGGAGGGCGATGCCTAGATTGCAAGCGGATTGGGTAAGGGTTCCGTGTATTAAAGCCCTTGCCATGGAGTTGACAAAAGAGGCATATGTTCCCAGAGAAGCTGATAGGATACCTCGGGATTGGAATTATAGTATCGATACCGATGTTGATAGAAAACCGGGGTTGTGGCCTCCGGAGAATAGGGCGGATAATCCGTCATTGCACAACCCTTTGCTTCGATCGGAAAGGATGGGTTGTGGTTGGTTAGGTGCTATATTTGAGTGGGAAGGTGTTCTGACTGAAGATAATCCCAATCTCGAGAAGGAAGCTTGGTTAGCTCTTTCTGAAGAAGAGGGAAAATCCCCTCCCCCTGCTTTTATTTTGAGGAGAATAGAAGGAATGAAGAACGAGCAGTGTATCTCGGAAGTTCTTTGCTGGACTCGTGATCCGGCTGAAATAAGGAGGATAGCTTCTAGGAAGGAAGAAATCTACCAGGCTTTGCAGGGCGGAATATACCAACTCCGCGATGGTTCCAAGGAGCTAGTGAATGTTTTGATGCATTACAAGATACCTATGGCATTGGTTTCCACACGGCCGAGAAAGAATCTGGAGACTACGATTGCAGCCACTGGGATTGAGGGATGCTTCACTGCTATTGTGGCTGCAGAGGATGTTTATCGGGGGAAACCTGATCCCGAGATGTTTGTGTATGCAGCACAGCTTCTGCAGTTCATTCCTGAACGGTGCATTGTTTTCGGGAACTCTAATTCGACTGTGGAAGCTGCACATGAAGCTCGGATGAAGTGTGTGGCTGTTGCTAGCAAGCATCCTGTATATGAACTTGGGGCGGCGGATTTGGTGGTGAGGAGATTGGATGAGCTCTCGGTGGTTGATTTGAAGAACCTTGCTGACATTGAGTCGCCCGAGTTCACTCCAGGAGAACTGGAGTTGGGGATGGAGGAAGAGGAAGAAGTGCCACATCCATCTTCCTTGGCAGCTGTTGATGACAGCTTCTGGTGATTTATATAGATTGTAAATATTGCTCTCTTGGTTTGTATATATATTTATGTAGTTACACATAATCTATCTGCGTATAAGGAATTACAAACTAAACCAAAAAGAAGAAGAAAAAGAATGGATGCTCACATTGGCCTTATTACAAAGTTTCTGCTTATGTGCATCAATTTGATGTTGTTTTATGCATGTTTGCAGTATTGGATGCTTTGTCTTTAATTCCTCTGTTAGCTTGGATAAAAATTAATCTTTTCATAGCAAATTCACTCATTGAATGATGAGGTAATTGCAGTTGTGGTCAAGTCAGTGTCGAGATGATACAGTTTTGAAGTCAAGCTTGACCTGAAATGGTAATCAACAAGCTTGCACCCCAAAAGACCTGTCTCCTTAAGCAAATCGATCATATACTTTGCTGGGATATGAAAACTCCTTAAGAAATATATTTCCTATTCCCCAACACTTTTCACTTGAAATTCAAATCTAATGGTCTTCTTTAATGCTCTTACCTCCACTTGATCGTCAGGTGCAACAAATACATCATCCACATATGCGATTAAAATTGCCGTCTTACCTTTTATACCTCTTTACAAACAAGGTGTTGTCAGCTTCACTTTGTAAATATCCTAGTAGAAGTAGGCTGGTGCTGAATTTTCTAGCCAAGCTCTTGGAAATTCTTTGAGGGAAAAAAAGAGGTTTTTTTTTTTTTTTTGGACATACCATCGTAGGCTGAGTCTGAACCTTCAAACTTAGGGAGGATTTTCTTATAAATATCCTTTTCAAGATCTCCATTTAGGAATACATTCTTTACATCAAATTGCATTAATGGCTTACTTGAGTTAATTGTTAGTAAAGGAAGTACTCAAATTGTTTTTAGCTGAGCGACATGCGCAAATGTCTCTTCATAGTCAATCCCATATCTCTGAATATGCCCCCTTAAGCAAATCATCGTACTTTCAAGTCTCGATGCTGCCATCTTCCCTATGTTTCACAGTGAAAGTCCCTTTGTTTCATACTGGTTTCTTATTCTTAGGCAAATCAACTTGTTCCTAATGGTCCATTCTGCTTAACTGTTCTCATCTTCTTTATAAAAGCATTTTTTCCATTCAACGCTTTTTTTTTTTATCAAATTTGGACATATCGGGAGATGATTCACACACACATATGCAACAGCCAGGAAAAATTTTTAACATTTGGAAGTTGAGCAGTTGAATGTGAGCAGTAGCTTTGGCAACATATTTAAGAGGAGTTCTAAAATTCAAGGGCTTCAATTGCAAGATGTTTATAAGATAGGTACCTAAACTATTTGTACCCACCTATAATAAGTTTCCCATTGTGTTACAAGCAATCGAATAACTTCTAGCAAATGTCAAATGCCTATTTTTTCTTTCAACCATCCTATTTTATTGTGGTTTATAGACACAGGAACTATATGATGAAATATCTTCTGTTGGTGTAGATAGGTATTATGCTCATCTTAAAGATTTTTCTACCATCACCTGTTCTTAGGATGTGTAATGGGCATTGAAATGCATTTTTGTTTTTTTTTTTTTATCAGCTAATGAAAGGTCTGGTCTTAAAAGATGTACACGTCTTAGATTTTTCTCTAATGATATGGACCCAAGTGACTCAATTATGATGATCATCAATGAAGGTAATTTGCTCCTGATATATTAAAGAATTCTAGCAGGCCCCTAAATATCATAGAAGCTCTGTAAGGTTGCAAAGGATAAGAATTCTATATTGTTTGTTTAGATAAAAGTATAAGATTCACAATGAAAAGAATTTACATCTTCATCCATGAATAACTTTAGATACATATGTTTCGAATAAGAAAAACTAGGATGTTCTAACATCTTGTGCCGCTACATAGCACTAGAATAAAAAATCACATAAAGTTGATAACTTGGTTTCTAAGTTTATTGAATCCTTTGTTCATGATATGTTGTATAGGTCATGACAATGCCAAGCAATGCTAGTCATCTTCCTCAAAAGGAAAGTCTTGAATCACATAAAGGAGGAGAAATATCACTCTACAGTTCATATATTTAATTAATATACTAACTAATAAAAGATCACACTTCGATTGAGGCACATATATAGTAGATTTAAAGCATAAGTTAGATAAACAGATTGTCCTCTCCCCTTGAGCAATAAAACCACTGCCATCAAGCACCAACACTTCAGTTTCCGCGGAACTGTCAAAACTCTTATCAAACAAGTCCTCGAAATTTTCCGTATGATCTTTAGTCTCAGTGTCAACAATGCAATCATGGTTAGCTAGAAATACTGAGGAATAAGATACCTTTTTTTTTTTTTTTTTTTTTTTTTTTGCTGTGGAAGCAATAGAAGTCATTCTCACTCAAACCACCAAAAGACCAAGTTACTTACATCTGATACGTGAGTTTTTGAAACAGCTGTAGTTACTTAGTTGTCTTAAGTTCACACTCAAGGATTTAGGTTGATCTGCTTGCTAGTTCCCCATTGCTTCTGGGGCTTTAACTTGCTTGTAGAGATTCCAATAGCTATCTCAAGTACGATAAGGTCTCTGCAAATATTTGCACCAAACATTCTCTTTTCTGATTGAGATCATTCTTTCTTGGTGGTTAAAGCTAATCCTTCATATTTGGACATGGTTCTCACAATTGAAGATTGTATCATCACTTTTCTCTATAAATGAAGTTTTCGGGTTTCACTAGTGGGTGTTTTTCCAAAAAGATACACTCATTTTGGGGGGTGGACATTAACCTTGCTCCAATACCATAAACAAAGATAAACAAGTTCTCTTGACTTCTTTATTGATCAATGTAGGACAAAGGAATCTTTTCTTCAATATCTGATAAATAGAAACAAATAAGATTTACTCTAAATCAAATCTGGATCCAATAATATCATCTAAATCAGATCCTTCACTTCAAATTTCACTAAAGTAAACGCTAACCACTAATATAAAACAACTTATGTAAAGGTCAAGGGCCCGGGAAGATTTAAAGAATTATGGATGGGATGGCCCAAAGAAATAGTCTTTGACCAATAAGGTTTTCATGCACTAACTTTGCCAGACGCATGGTTTAAAATGATTAGGATTTTCTCCATTCAAAACTCACATTTTTAAAATATTGTAACATATAATTAATAGTTCTAATTACAAGGAAATAAATGGCATCATAATGATATCATAATATTGTTTAAACTTTTAAACAATCTTTATTATTTATCTGTAAATTGAGAAAATTTTGGAAGATGAATATTGCAATGATACATTTCCGGTTTAAGAATAGTTCCAAAAATAAAATTAAAATGAAGGGGTAAAAAAGAAAAGGGAAAAAAGATCCTTGACACTAACAGGTGAAGAATAAGAAAATTCAATTGAAGCAGAATGCTATACATGCCCATAAACATATAGCAGCATCTTTCATCAGCAACCAACAGAATCACCTTGCGGCATTGAACCAGTCTTTCTATGTAATGTAATTCACCCTCTATCTTGCTAACACTTTCAGCCAAAATCAAAAGAGAAAATTTCTCACTTACACAAGTGAAAAATGCCCAACTCCCTTAATGACACTGCTTTGTACCAGCCTAATCCACAATGCCAGAAAAAGAATGACTCAAAGCTTGACAACAAATGGACCTCCTCATATACACACACAGACTGCAACTTTCATGATTTTCAGCAACTGCTGTCCGCATATCAACACCGAGAAGTATATCAGAAGCTTGATAAGTTGATAGAACGACGGGTCATATCAGAAGCTTGCATTCCGCAACGTGGGAATGCCATCTAGCCGGTGCCAGTTCAAATTCTACTGGTTAAGCAGGGGCATTCCTTTGGTTTTCCAGGTCAGTACCCTCTTTAAGAGCCATCTCCGCCTCGCTCTCCTTTCCCATGGCGAAGAGAGCTACTGCTTGTAAATATGAGGCCACGTGCCAGACAGGTGATACCACTTGGGCTTGCAATGCATCTTCCAATGCTTCTTTAGGCATGTCAACCATGAGATATGCTAGACTTCGCCGAGCATAGACAGTCGGGGATACCATGCTTCCAACCTCGATAAACTGAAGATTAAAATGGTTAGCTCGAGGGTTTTTGTGCACCAAAAACGTAATGTAGAATTACATGTACACAAGCTAAACCAAAGACACGGTGCACAAATAAGCCCTTGGGAATTTTATGAGGATGCAATCAGGCACCCTAAAGTAAGTTTTCACAAGTTTCCAGTTGAGCTCTTGATGTTGCATATTCAAGAAAGTACAGGGACAAATCAAGATTTCAAGAGGCATCTCCTCTTTATAACTATCTGATGTGGCATAATCATTAATAATTTAGAAAAGACTGGAAACAGGTTGATCAAGGATCTTTATCTTTTTCTTTTCCTTTCATAATTATATTCACCACCTTTCTTCTTCATGAAACTTCACCATTCTGTAAAGTTAGGCTCAGCTGAACATTTGCGGAACTTCGACAGCATGATTGAACAGATTTTTTTTTTAGCTTAATTGCATTTTTGCAAGTTCCCAGAAAAAGTTTAGATCCACAACTATTTGATCCCAAAACAAAGCCTACTGGATCTCGAGTGGTTTAATATTTTATTGGTTAATACCTCCCTAACTCGTGAGCTAAGAATTTGATTGAAACACAACTAGTTTACCTCTTATTTGATTTGGCACAAAATAAGTGCATAGGGTTTAAACTCATGACCTCCTACCCTAATATCATGGTAAATTTTAGATCCCCAATCATTTGATCCAAAATTTTAAGCCTATAACAACCAGTATGTGTTTATAGTTACTGGTTCACACAGAGGCTGTTTGAGCATTGTGCATAGATCAATTTTGAAAATTCAGCAAACTATCCTTAAATGAGAAGTACAATTTCCAAACATGAACGCACATTTCAAATACCCAATGAGTGAGGAAGATTAAAAGAAATATGAAGGAGATAAATATCAGAACAAAAATGAAGACACAAGTGCTATCCTCAAAGATGTATTTGACCTGCAGGAATGTTATAAATAGATGCCTCTTATGCAATGAAAAGATATCGTTTCAACTAGTAGAAATAAAGGAACATTGGCGCTTTTCAGTCATTTATGATTAATATAAAGCACAAAGGAAGAAGTAAATATTAACCTGAGAGTAGCACTCGATTGCTGCTCTGAAATCTTTGTGCCGAAAAGCAACATCACCCTTTTTCTTGGAGTTTAACGTCTCTTGCATTTGGTTTGTCCACATCTGGAACGAAAGCTGCCACCAGAAAATAGAAGCAAAGTGAACTCATTGAAGTTTATTAAGAAAGAAATGCATTTACGGTTTGACAGAATAGAAATACTTATTTTGCATGCTTTACATGTGCTATATGTTTGAATTCACTTCTGCCTTACGTTTTGAATGAAAGTAAAGAACACAAAAACTATCAGAGATCATCAACTGGCTATCATTATTGCATGGTCTCCAAACTTGAACGGTATACCAAATACTGAAAAATTGACTTGCATAACAAAATCAAATGATTACGAGCCTGTTGCACATCATCACCAGTATCTCATTGAATTTATTAATTTGATGTAGATGGTACAATATTAGTTTACACAGTATTGGTTATCATACCTTCATGATGTAAGATATGATGGCAGAGAGATAGCCAGATCAGTCTATCGTTATTAGGTGGCCAAAAGTCCTAATAACATCAACTCTTACTTAGCAGCTATCAAGAGTATCATATTTTAAAATTTTAAGGTGGGTGTGATAGCTAGTGTTGTATAAATACTAAATCATCAAGAAGCGATGCCAAAACAGTGGGTATTTGTCTGAAAAGAGGTACATCTGCATGGAGATAATTTCTAAACGAGAAAATACGTTACCAAACATTTCATGCAATGCAATCTCGATTTCGGAACTAAGTCATCAAGGAATATAGGGACTTAGTTTGAAATGGCAACCACATCTCCTAAATGAGGTCGACAAGATAAAAATAGTAATGAAGAGGTCTGAAAGTACACATAAAAGCAAGTAAGCCTCGAAAAGAATGCACAGAAGACAGACCTCAGTAGCTGCGCCTGCATCGTCCTTATATCCTATTGTTTCTAGAACCTCATGTAAAGCAGTCAAATCCTTCCTCATGCAAGCTTCACCTAGTGGTGTAAGATGGTCAGCTGTGACACCATGAGGGATGCCCATCAATACATGAGAAGGGACCTGCAATGTAATTAATAAAATTTAAGTCCATTGCAGGGCAATCCTATATCCACCAAAACTCAAGGAACACAGCATAACAAAGAGCAATCAAATAATTAACTGTATCTCACATTTGTTCATGTTAATCCCAAGAGTTAAAATGCTTCAAACTATGAGTGCAACTAATTCATCATGGAAGGGACTGGCTTGTTCAGTGATACAAACAGAAGACCAAGTGGGTTGTCTGTGACATAGTGGCCACTTTATTAAGCAACTTTTGATCTTGACAGCTCAAGCTTCCAATATATGTGCCATGCATCAATTGAAAAATAAATAATAATAAATTAACGCACATAAGAGAGTATAATCTCACTGACCTCCACATCTCGTTGAAGAGGAATCACTGCAGCAACTAATGAACTTGGATCAGGCCGCTCCCGAGGCTCATATTGCAGACAACGTGAAGCAAGACGTACTAAATCTGTTCCCTCAGCATCTGAAAATTGACCTTCCAAACAAGAATCTGTGAGCATTTGAAGATTCCGGTCCCTTATTAGGTCAAGAGCCTGAAAGAAGCAGATTTAGGCACCATAGGTCAAATTTTAGGGCATTTCGTTGTCACTGCCATGATTGAAGGCTGTCAAAAGTAAAAAGATCTCAAAATCCAAGTAAATCTTCAATGTGAGAAAGACGTAGAAAGGTGTTGTCCTGCATCATAGTGTCTAAGACTAATCTTTCGGTTCTCAGGGATTTCAAAGGAAAGGAGGAGAGTGCCAAAAACACACGCATTTAACCTATGTACAATCTTTTTACAAGTTCCTCATCTAAGCTGTTTCTCAAAACTTGCAATAATCAGCTCCTGCAGTAATTATTATATTAATCATGCCTCTAAACCTGCTAGAACCATGTTGAAATATTTTCTCTCAGTCTGGAGGAATGCCCAATATAACTAAATGTAAATACTCGGGAGAATTTTCATTTGAAACATCTGTAATTAGTTAACAAGCTTTAACCCTCATGACTTCATCACTGGAAAAGCTTGGTGAGGAGGAGGAGGAAAAGAAAAAAAAAAAAACAAAAAAACAAAAAGAAAAAAAAGAGAAAACTCTTTCATATTCATATGGAAGAGGAACTAGCTCATTGATGCATAATATGAATCTTCTCTACATGAGCCATTGAGGATTCATTCCAATCAGACAAGGATCATTACTTTTGTTATCTACATCTAGATAAGATCAATTTGCTTTACGTGCCTCAAAATTGATAAAGGTCTCTCTGCATCAAGTCCCACCTAACAAATCCTATAGATAAATGGATTCTTATACAAGTTCAGGGACTGAAAATGAAGAATTCATCCTCTCGTAATGGATCGGGAAATTTTAAATGCTATCCTCATTCTAACTTGACCACTGTCTATGTAAGATATCTACAACTCAATAAAATTATGATTTTAAGATACTAAGATGAAAAGAAACTCCATTACTTAAGTAATATTTATCATGCTGGCAAATTTCATTAAGATAACATGTGGCTAGATATCCAGCCTTTTCTTGTGCACTCTTTGGCTTAAAGTATAGGAAACGGTTGACTAACGACAACTGGCATATTTCTTCAAGAGAAACATACATGGCTTGGTGGAATATGTTTTCCACTCAGGAGGTCCAGCAAAACTGTGCCGAAGCTGTATATAACACTTTCTGGATTGATTCTTCCTGCAAAAAAATGTAACCAAAAGCAAAATCACATAAGACATTAATAGATACACAGAAATACATTAATAGCTGCAATGCATTAAAAACTAAGGAATTAGAACTCACATCATCTTTTTGGATTTTACCAGCATGACAATCTATTCAAAGACTAGATACATTATGCGAAGTGTGTAATCTGATGCATTCACACCCAACTTATTTTCGATTCAAGCGCAACCATATCAATTGCAATAAGAACATATTTTAAATGCATAGATGTTTATATGTTCTGACGATGGCTTTCAATTCCTTTAAAATGGGGTGGTGGCAAGTGGCCATAATTAGTACATAGCACCAAGTCTAGAAGTTTTGGCATACTCCAAGCATTAGGACCAGGCAACAGCCAAAAAATAAATAAATAAATGACAAAAAAATGTCATCATCTATTCTGAGATTGTATAGGCATGGCACCTTTCGCAGTTAATGGAAGTATAAATAAAATGCCACTGATCCATCATAAGAATGACTTTCACTTCAAAGTATATGGTTCAGAATGTGTTTTTATGTTCCATTGCTTCACTTTAATTGCAGTTGAGATCCTAAGTAAGTTGGCAAATCAAGCCAAGTTACATGGCCAGGCCAATAGTTGGGAGGCAGCAGCATTGAAATACTAGGTACACACGCTGTGCTTCAGAGAGTTCTCTTAAATGGTATCCATACCTGTCCTCATATATTCTGGAGGAGTAAATGCCAGGTTTGTACTGTAACTTCGTCCGTCTCTGCTGTTCTTCATAAGACCAAAGCATGAAAGTCTCGGGTTTCCCTCCTAAGAAAAGATTTATGACAATATTAGCAATATAATAAGTAGCAATTTCTTTTAGAGTATAAAAAACATACTTACACCATCAAAAAGAACTCTATAAGCATTAAGATCATGGTAAAGCTCGCGGCCTCTGCTAGTACAATATTCTAAGGCTTGTGCAAGATGCAAAGCCACTCTTAACCGCATTGCCCATTTCATTGGTTGAGTATCCCCTGAGTTGGAAAGATGATGAAATTCGCAATATAATAGTAAATATCCAACTGAATAGAGAGACAAGGTAAGGGAGATATAAGAGTCAGTGAATAAGATACTATTTGGTCTCTGGAAATACAATTGACCTTAATGATACGTAATATGCAGCCAAGTCCCATTTTCTATCTTATAACACTATTATTAAGGAAGCCCTGGGATACAGAAAGCGATATTTTTCTCAAATACTTTGTTAAAGAATAAGTCACGCCTACACTTTGATAATTAAAAGGATTTCGTGTTCTGAATGTGACATTGATTCAATCAAGTCTTAAATGAATCTAACTAATTTGCGGTATTAAAAAAAAAAAAAAGAAAGAAAAAAGAGACTTCAATTTACTTACAGTGAAATAGGTGCTTTGCTAATGTCTCATTGGGCATATACTCTGCAACAAGTAACCTCTCGTCACCTTCAGAGCAACAACCAAGCAAATTTGCCAACTTCTGATTACGGAGCCGACCGACTGCTCTAGCTTCTTCCTATATATTTAATAACTAATTTAGTATGTCCAGAGGCTTCAAAAATGTCTTTGATTTTGATTCATAAAAGTCCAAACAAATGTAGCACACAAGAAATTCGAGAACTTGCAACTGAATGCATGGAAGTTTAGCATGCCAATCGCCATAAGAAAAATCTAAGACATACCAGGAACTGCCTGGAATCAGGCCAAGCTGATCTATTGAACCTTTTCACTGCAATCCGCATTTGATCCTCCAGTTTACCTCTATACACTACATTTGGAGCCTTTTCCCCATGTTCGGAAACTATGTTCTCCACTGCGAATCCTGAAGTGGCCATTTTCAGCTGTTCATATGTGTACTCGTGAAAAGCAGGTACATCATTGACCTCATTACCCTCCTCTTGTTCTGCAGAAAATAATAAAATAAATCAATATGTTCAACCATTGACCCTGCATCGAGAAGAAAAAGCCTTTATCCCAAAAAAGAAGAAAAAATTTTAAATTTTCCCACAAAAATGAAAAATAAAAAAAACCACTCTTCACATACCGACATCTCGAGCCTCTGGAACGGCTCCACTCTGCTCCCCCCAACAGCATGCTGTTAGCCTAGAGCATTTACAACCCATCCCCAAGGTGGTATTCAGTGATTGATACCTATGAATCTCGAAGCTTGCAAGTTTACCAAGCACTCAAGCATCGCTCGAGCTTAGTTTCTTTAAAAATCTCCTTTCTGTCAAACAAGTACCATTAACCAATTTCTTTGAACCTGTAAAAATATGCCTTAAAGTTTCAAAACTCACTGTCACTTCCAAATTACCAATAAACCAAGCAAGAACACCAACACACAATGTGAAACTATCAAAATAAGTTATACCGGAAACAGCAATTGCAATTCAGCAATAAAACCATAAACATTCCATATTCAATCATCTAAAATCAAACATCTTCCATACAACCCTTTACTTAAATTCATCTAAACTATAAACCTCAACAAAGCTATATTAATATAAACATATCAAATTTCAAATACTTCATTCGTAAACATAAACTATAACTAAAACACCACACAACGTTAATCGTATTACATCATTTTACTTTCACTTTCTAAGCAACCTCCGTAAAGGAAGATACAAAAACAAGTCACTTTCGGACATAAAAACAAACTACTACTTACAAAGAACTACTTCAGCATCCATTCATGTTATAGAACATTAAAGACAGCAATTTTTTACATACCCAGAAAGGAGAATACTCTTTAGGACATGATGAAACCCAAGTCAAGAAATTATCTTTACACAACTTCTTGTTACCTTATTCTTCAATATCTGTTTTATCTGTATCCAAACACAACCAAAGCAAAGAAGAAGAAGAAGAAGGAAGTGGTGTTGGTCCCAAACAACAATCCATTAAAGAAAATGAATACAATGAAATAATTTAGAAAAAAAAAAAGTAAAAAGATTTAATTTTTATGTTGTTGTTTATTTTTCTGGCTGTGCACTTGTTGTTCACTGTTCACTTCCATACTCCATTTTCCAATTCCCACCGACGTGAATCACTTGAATTTAATACTAAACTAACTTTGTCGCTTTAAAATTTTTAAAATTTAAAAATAAAAATAAAAATTTTTTTTGTTTAATATTGTTGGCAAGTAATTTTTAATTGTTGGCAAATAATTTTTATGCAATGTCCTCTTGTCTAGGTCCAGCTAGCCAACCATTAATAATGAGCAATCCAATCGGAGAAAAGAACAGAAGAAAAATTTTGCCTTGATAAAGACAATACTTTTAATAATTATAAAGTACTACTGGAAAAAATAATATTAAAAGGTACCAAAGAAATTTGATTGCCTTGTTTCATGGCCATAGTCGTCTCAGCTTATGTTGGCGTTTGTTACGTTAGCTTGTGCAACAACTGCTAAAAGATTAATAAAATGGTACACGATTAAGAGAGTCGGAACCTTATTTATTCAAAATTATACAAATTTTCAGTTTAATATTAGAATATATATATATTTATATTATTAAAATTTTAATATGTAACTGTAACTTTTTAAAATTACCTATTTAACCTCAATATAATATTATTTAATAAAAATATATATATTAAAATAACCTTTTAAAATTATAAATATCTTATCTTATAAATAAATTTATTCTTTTTTTTCCACATTATTTTCCTCTCTTCCATTACTTTTTTACTCTAATTTTTTCTCTCACTTTTTTTTTTCAACCTATTCTTCTAGTTCCACTTACAAGCAAGTACTTTTCTCTCTCTCTCTCTCTTCAAATGGCACTTTCACTTTCTCATTTTTCAATACATTCTCTCTCCTATATTTCACGTTTTCCTACATAGATTTATTCAATACATATTACTGCTAACATTTTTTTAATAGAGTTAATTTTACTCTTTCACATATCTAATTGTTAAATATTATGAATAAAAATTTTAGGCATTTGATGTTTTTAAATTTATATAAGTATCACGAGTGCAACATTAGATAATATATATATATATATATATTAAATACCGAGTGTTAATAACTGATTTTTGCTCCAATCAAGGCTCATCAAGTAAAGCTCATCACAAGCGCACTTAGTGGGCACTGAAGCAAGTAGTAGTCTAACAAGTCACGACGCAATTCTCATATGTTCGCGAGCTCATGCTAATGAAGAATGCTAACGAAGAATGATTCAATTCCTTGCATCACAACGTGCTTGGTGAGCCAAATAACAAATGTTTGAGTAAATCATTCCCGACCAACAAGTTGGTGCTTACTGATCGTTTGGGATAAGCTCGAGGCTCAACTCTTTCCATTGGACATCAGTTGACTCCCCAATCAGCATCTTGGCTTGGCTTTTATCTTTAACAGCTACAGCTCACTGCAACTCATTAATAAGCATTTGACATCCGTAATACAATTGGTACGCTAAATACCTCTACTTTTTCCAAATCACTAAGCTGCAAATTTGGTGGCTCAATCGGCCATAGCATATTGCTTGTAATGAAGCTTTGTCACTTACCATGGAGCACACTGTCTACCAGCAACCAATACGAACAAACCCCCGATTACTACGTATTTAGATAAATCACATAAAAGGCGCTAAACGCCAATAAGTAAGTAGATCAAATTTAGCTCTTTGGAATCATTTTCATTCTTTCTCTTACATACACACTTTTTTCTCTCCCTAGAGAAGAGAAGTTGATGACTTACACATACACTGGGCGAGTATAGTCCTCTAGGTCTCCAATGCTCGACTCTCCCTTTCCTAGTCTTTCTTATTGACTTGAGCGTCAAAAGGGTCCCGTGACCTCCTCTATAAGGGGCTTTTTGCAGGTATCAAGGAGCAGAAGGTAAAGCCCAATTTAACCCAACCTTACATATATTATTAGTCTCTTCCCGATCAATATTTCGGTGCCCACCATTTTAGGCCACCACAATGACAATGGCTAAAAGCAAAAATAATAACTCGCAAGCTTCCCATGTAGAAGACACCAATATCTCTTAATAAGGCGGAGGCAATCAATCTCTTTTACCTCAAAATAAAAACATTGAAGTCCAGGAGCTCAAGTTACTCGTCCAGTAAATGCTAGAAGAAAACAGAAAATACCACAAATCTACTGTAGCTTTGGATAAAGATATAACACTGCTTAAGAATGCATCTGAAAAGCATTCAAACGAGGAAGCGACAATCCAGTCCTTGTTACAGTCGAGCAAAAACGACGAATAGCACAATGTGCACCCAATATAAAGGTATTACTAATCTGGACGACCACCTTATCCGCTTCGGACAATGATGAGCCTCTACAACTTCTTAGATGCCATCATGTGCAAGGCCTTCCCTAGTACACCAGCAAAAGTCGCCTTACTTTGGTTTAAAATCTTTCTCAAGGCGTCCATCGCTTCATTCAATGATCTAGGGAGCAAGTTCTAACAACACTTCAGCTCTCGAGTCCCACAATGAGATTCCTCCATCCTCTCTAATGTTAGGCAGTGCCCCAATGAAAGCTTACGAGTGTATCTTGAGCGCTTCAATCGAACAAAGTTGCAAGTTTTCAAACTAAACATAAGGATGACACTACAGGCACTCTTAATAGGTATAGATCTAATGGAAGGCTCTTCAACACAGTATCTTTAGATAATCTTAAATCCTTAGACGAATTCATAAAAGTTGCTAAGAAATACATAGCTCAAGGGGATGCTATCAAAGCCTGATTCGAGGTGGAGAATAACACCCACATCTTAGCAAAGAATTGTTTAGGACCTCATGACTCCAGATCATAACCCTTTACACGAGAAAAGAATGGTAAGCAAAGGTACAAGTTTCAAGACTATACCTCATATACACCCTTAACTTAACCACTTAGCGAAATCATGTATGAAGTCCGATAGCAGCCTTTGAGACCCCCAAGCATTCGCTAGACGCCGAAAGCAGCAAACTCAAGCAAATACTACAATTACCATAGAGCACATAGATATAATACCGACGAGTGTCACCATCTCAAGAATGCAGCCAAAGGTCTTGCTTACAAGAGCTGCATTGACCACTTCATCGTAGATGGGAAAATTCAAATCCAGCGGCCCACCTAAAGCTACCGGATGGACAACCAATAACAACCCCATCATCAATAAGGCAATCCCCCATAAATGAACAAAACCAAAGAGGACAATGTAGTCAAGTCAACAACATATTCGATAGACTCGACTCCTTTCTTATGACATTACCCTTACTCCCAAAGATGAGGTACATATTGTTAGAAGTAAGAAGCTAAAGATTGATACAGCAATAACCTTAACCTATGAAGATGAGTAGGATGTCAGCCTACTCAATAACAACGCACTCGTTATAAGTGATGATATTAGGTATTTCGACATCACAATGATGTTCATCAATAGTAGGAGTTCAGTAGACTTACTCTTCCATAATGCCTTTAAACAAATGAAAGAACAGCTCGATGAGCCCCTTTAGCCATATAAATATGACCTCATAGCGTTTGGAGGTGGCAAGCTAGTACTACTAAAGGGGATCATCACATTGCCCGTTCAATTAGGCGATGGCAAACACGTCGCTACTTAATCTATAGACTTCATTATTGTCAACATTTGGTCACCATACAATACCATTCTTGACAAACCAAGTATAACAAAATTCGACATGCTCATCAGCCGTAAATGCCTCAATGCGAAGTTTATGACTTCGACTAGAGATGGCAAGGCAAAAGGTGATCGGGCTTTATCCAAGATGCTCCACTTGAAAGCATAATCCAGAAACAATGTCACGAACATCAAGTCCACCAACCCCCTTACTTCGATATTACATGGTGAGTTAACAGAAAAGATCATCGAAGTTTAGATTTCTAACGTCTCAAGAATGATAACTAAAATAAGGGCCAACTTGCCAAATAATGACAAGCTCAAGCTAATAGAGTTCCTTAAGCAAAACTTAAACATCTTTTCATCCACCCTAGAAGACATGCCAAGGATCATTCGCATACCTAATGAATGCCTAAATGACTGCTTCCCCCTACTGTACATAGACTAACTCATTAACTTAATAACAATTCATGCACTTCTCAGTTTCATTAACAACTACTTTAGATACAACCAAATCTTAATGGCTCTTAAAGATGAAGTCTACATATCCTTTGTCACAGACTTTAGGACTTATTGTTATAAAGTCATGCCCTTCAGCCTAAAGAACGCTAAAGCTACATATCAAAGGATGGTTACCCATATCTTCAAGCCACAAATAGGAAGGAACATCAAAGTTTACATCAATGACATGATTGCTAAGAGCAAAACCAGAAAAGGCTACATTAACGACCTTTGAGAAATTTCCCAAACCTTTTAACGGTTTCAAATGAAACTTAACTCCAAGAAGTGTTTCTTTGGGGTTGCTTCGGGCAAGTTCCTTGATTTCATGGTCACAAAACGAGAGATAGAAGCCAACCTTAATAAGATTAAGGTAGTCTAAGACATGTAAGCAACGACTAAGGTGAAAGAGGTCTAGCAATTGATATGAAGGATAACCACCCTCAACCATTTCGTCTCTCAAAGTACGGATAAGTACACAAAGTTTTTCAATCTACTCAAACACCCTGCTAAGTTTAAATGGACACTAGTATGCCAACAAGCCTTCTAAGACTTAAAGAGCTTCCTTGCGACCTCACCTATACTCTCCAAACCCATCCTTAGGGAGGAATTGTTCTTATAGCTCGCAGTCAACGACAGAGTATTATCGTCTATACTCGTTCAAGTTGATGATCATGACTACCACCCAGTTTACTACATTAGCCACATCCTCCGAAGACTCGAGCTTCGATACAATAAGATAGAAAAGTTTGCCCTCGCAGTAGTCATCACTACCTACAAGCTTAGGCCCTACTTTCAATGGCATCCAATCATCATATTGATGGATGTACCACTCAGAATGGCCTTATAAAGGCTCAATACTTTAAGCCGAATGATGAAGTACTCCCTCGAGCTTAGTGCTCATGGAGTTTAATTTCGCCCAAGATAAGTGATCAAAGCATAAGTTCTCACAGACTTCATAGTAGAATATATTGGAGCGGATGAGCCTTAACTAAAGCTCACCTTACTAATATGGACACTCCATGTTAATGGCTCTTCTACCATGAGGGAGTGGGGTTGATATTAGCAACAATGCTCACACAGAATAAAGATCCTCTATGCCTTGAAGTTTGGTTTCCCAGCGAGCAACAATGAAGCCAAATATGAGACATTTATCGCCGGCTTGAAGATTGCCAAGGATATTGGAGTAGAAAAACTTAGCATATACTTAGACTTCATGCTGGTCGTACAACAAGTCAAAGGAGAATACGAGACCAAGGGTGAAATGATGACTAAGTACTTACATTTACTACAAAGCCTTCTTACGAAATTTGCCTCTTGGGAAGTCAACAAAATCCTCCAAGCAGAAAATGCACAAGTAGGCAAACTATCCAGAATAGCTTCCTCTGCCATCCCTACATCACATGACTATGATAAGCCACTCTTCATATATCACCTCCCCGAGAGGAGCACAAAGGTACAACAATAACAAGTCACCAAGCCCTCCTAGATGGACTCCTTTGTGTAGTACCTCAAGACTGGGGCGCTACCATAAGAGTGATCCGAAGTGAAGAAGCTAGCCTACGCAGCAACTAACTATACACTAATTAATGAGGCACTCTACAGACAAGGATACGATATTCTGCTCCTCAAATGCCTCCAAACAAAAGAGGGCACTCAAGTACTCAAGGAACTCTACGTAGGGATTTATAATAATCACATCTAGTCGCAGGCACTCTACTTTCGAGCACTCGGGTTAGGTTATTATTAGCCTACGATAAAGAAAGATGCTAAGGCCATAGTCCAAAGGTGCCACTCTTACCAAAAGCATGTACTAATTGCTTATGTACCCAGCTCAGAGTTACACCCTCTAACCAACGCATGGTTGTTCGTAAAGTAAGGTTCGTGGGGATTAAACATCCTTGGCCCTTTTCCTAAGGCCTTAACGGGCTGACAATTTATCCTGGTAGTAATAGACTACTTCACCAAGTGAGTAAAAGTATCGATTGTTGCGACTATAATGGCTCGAGCCATTGAAGGCTTTGTGCTCACCTACATACTGTCTCGCTTCGGAGTACCATATAGGTTGATCATTGATAATGGAAGGCAGTTCGACAATTATCTTTTCATGAACTTCTACAACAAGCATAACATTAGGCTACACTACACCTCCATTGCCTACCCTTAGACTAATAGCCAAGTTGAAGCCATCAACAAAATAATTCTCAACAGTCTTAAGAAGAGGGTAGAGTGAATAGGAGGTAGGTAGGTTGACAAGCTTCTTAATGTACTTTGCGGTTACTACATGGCACATAGGATGTTGACTGGAGAGACTCCATTCTGTCTTGCATTTGGAGCCAAAGTCATCCTCCCTATTGAGTTAGAGCTACCTATCAGTAAGGTTAGTCCCCACACTAACAATACAAGCATCATTACATAGGCTTTAATCTCCATCGAGCCCGTAACCTTGGGTTGATTCTTAACCCCAAGTTTTGCCCAAGTTAGTCCTTACATTAACGATACGAGCACATTGCATGGGCATTGATCCGCATCGACCCCCTATCCTTGAGTTAATTCACATCCCTAAGTTTTATACCAAGTCCCTATCGTTGGGTCGAGTCCCATCCCCAAACATTCGACTACACAAAAGCACTACAGTGGCTAGCATCAAACATAACACCAGATTTGATCCAAGTAATAAAGAGCTAAAGGAAAGTAAATTAACAGATGGGGAAGCAATGATTGAAAAAGAGGAGTTTCATTTCTATATTCTAATCAAACACATTGTTTAGTGGGTCGACATTCCAAGTCCTGCCATATCGAAAAGCAAAACAATATGAAAAAGTACAATTGTGTCCTATGCTATAGCTACTTGTTTTGCTTGAATGTTTATTGTTCGCTTCGACTTGACTTCTTGCACCGGGATTCTTCCCCAAGAGGAACTCATCTCAACTTAGACTCAGCCAACTCTTACGTTGTGACAACATCAATGAAGTCCCCAAGGTCGAGCCCCGAACTACAAAGCTCCTAGCAACACTTAACCTCTAAGTGAAGGTCCCTACCTCACCTAATATAGTCTCTCTTCCATCGAGGCAATAGTAGGGACTACGGATCCAGTTACTCTACCTAGAGTGATGAGTTGTCTAGGCCTTATTAGCAACAAAGTAAGGTTGATCCTTTACCCAGAATAGACGAGAGGACTCACGAAGAAGAGGATTCCTATGAGCCCCTCAATCATCAAGCATGGGTAAAGAAAAGACCCCTTTGTCATGGTAGTCATTATGGTAGCTCTTGCTTGCTCAGGGTTGTCGAGCTTAATTTTTCGGTTTCTTTTATTTAAAATTAATTTTTCATTTTTCGATTAATACTAAACCTTAACCTATTTAATATTAATTCTTGACTAAAGAAATTGGGAAATTCCGTTTTCTTATTTAGAAACAAATTTTTGGAGTTGCTACCCAACCGAAGTCATGAAAAAGAGATATCGTAATCAATTGGGTGGATTGATTATAATTTAGCTACCGATTTTTTATTTCAATTTAAATGAAAAAATCGGAGAATTCCGAATTCGGAGGCTAACCTATTAAACTTTAATGGGTACTACTATCTATTTACCGAAATTAGGATTATTCTTCTAATTATAATATTTAAAAATAAATAAATAAATAAAAATCAAAAGAAAAAGAACCTAAGTTTCTACATATTTTATCATCACCCCGAAGGTGTCTACGTACCCGCTAACCGAGATCAGACGATCATAGTTCTTTTTAAAAAATCTTTAATGTGTTGATTTATTTTAATTTTTAAAAACCGATCGAATTTACGTTTGTTACCAACTTAGTTTAATAAAATCTAAAAGGGCTCTAACTCTTGAGTGTTTTTATTTTATAAAAAAATGCTCTAATAATCCTATTTATTTTTTATTTTATTTTATTTATTTTTCTTTTTTAAAAAAAGTCTTTCATTAATTTCTATTTAAAAAAAAAAACTTTCTATGTGATAAACCAAATCTTAAGATATGACCAATCCTAACAATCCCTAAACTAATATATACAACTATCTATCAAAATAAATTAATTCCATATGATACACTGGTATAAGAACTAATACTAAAACTTCTAAACTAACATATTCATGTATTATATGTTATGTGAACTAATAGATAATAATAAGATAAAACTATTCTTAACAATCCCTTATCTAATATCTATATATCTTCATAGCTATATTACTACTTATAAAATAAACATTCATTTAAATCAATATAATATACCTAATCTATATAATAGAGAAAACTAATGCTGAAGGAATATCCTAAACTATTATACATATAAACTATGCTAAATCACTAAGGATCTAATAAAATAATAATACAATATAATATAATAATAATAAATAAATAAATATAATAAAAAAATTGAAAGAAACCGAACCTGGCTGTGTCCTTTATACAGTGAGTCCTCATGGCTAATGGCAAAACACAGCTTAGAGGGCTTCGTCGTTGATTAGCTCGTATTGTGTGGCTGATCGGAAATTGCAACTCGACATGGTCGAATTGGTCCTCACGTGGTCTGCAATAGAGTAGCGATTGGTGCAGTAGCTGCCATGTTGGAATTATGGGCATGTTGGAGCTGTAGTTACAGCTGCAATTACGTTTGTTTTAGTTCTCATGTGTGAGTTTAGTCGATGGAGTTGTGTGCCGCGTATATTGCTCTGGCTGTGCTCGAAGAGGCAAGTTTGCACGCAACTGTATGCAGTGTTGGAGTAGCGTTTGACGGAGTGGTGTGAAGCTTAGATTAGGCATGTGTATTGCACGTTTAGCATGTTGTTTGTTCGGTGCTTAGACAGCATGTACTACTGTGAAGCGTGAATGTGCTATAACGTTGGGATTCTACGGTAGATTGTTGGCTACAAATGTGGTGTCAAACTTATTGCAGTTGCTGTGGGGAGCTAGACTTGCAAGGAAAGGACGAAGGTTAGAGATCTCGGGGTCAATTCGTATTGGGGCTTTAGGAGAGAGATCTCGGACGCTTTGGCTGTTGTTGGATAGTAACCAACTGCTAGTGATAATCTTCAACGAATGGTGATCGGAAGTGAAGTGTTTTGCTACCGACTATGATCAGTGGACGGTGAGTGTGCGTGAGGGTTAATCTGTGTATAGTTATAGATAACGAGAATGAGGATGTACTGTATTAGCTTATGAATCCTAAACGTAGACGTGAGCGGCTTTTCAATGGAGCGTAGCCTGGAGATGGAGCAGCGTGCGTATGGTGGATTAGGATTATATTGCAGCTGTTGTTGTTCGTGATCTGGAATACAAACCACAAGGAGCTGTATGTGTTTTGTTTTTTTTACTATGAATCTGTCCGAAATTGGATCTCCTTCTTCTTTGACGAGGGTGTCTATTTATGAAACCCAAACCAAATCATATCTATTGTATCTGATTTGATAATAATTAAACTAGATCCAAATTAACTCAAATCCGATTTAATAAAATCAAACTAGATTCAAATGATTTTAATTAGATATGAATCCCGTTTATTCATCTCGCTTTTGTAAAAAATAGAAAAATAAAAGACATAGGTGCCTAGTGAGACTCGAACCCACGACCTCAAATCCAATCCAATCCAATCCAATCTAATACTCCAATGTTTATCCGTTAGGCCGTTGGCCTGCACCTTGACATTAAGTACAATTAACTTGTACTTAAACTACCCGATTTCTTAAAATAATTATTTATACTAAACTAAAACTATTTGTCCCTATAATAAATTACTTCCTAAAACTCTATGGAATTTTTATAATTTTTCCTTTTCTTATATTTTTTTGGTATTTTCATCGTTTGTTAATTTTTATTATTTTTCTATCTTTTATTAATTAATTAATATTTTTTATTGATTTTTATTATTTTTATTTTTATTTTTGAATAAGGACCTTTTTGTAAAAAATAAAATAAAATAAATCAAAAATAAAAAAATTAGGATTACGAAGGGGTAAAAATTAGATGCCTACAGCTGCCCCTCTCTATGGTGAAGTTTAAGTAAAACTTTGCCACAAAGATAAAAGAGACACCATTTTTTGCTCGGGATGACTCTATCCTAAGGAACATTAAGACATTTAACAAAGACAAGTTTGGAATGAAGAATAGCGAGCGTAGCGCCCTTATGGATTAGCAAAAATCCCTAAAAAGAATAATGAGAACTTGGTCGTACCCTGATGAGTTAATTAACCAAGGCAATCAAAGCGCCCTTTGAGCTAGCTAAGACTTAAAAACAAGGAAACTTGGTCATACTCTAATGAGCTGACTAACCAAGGCGGTCAAAGCGCCCTTTGAGCTAGCTAAGACCTAAAGATGAGAAAACTTAGTCGTACTCTAATGAGCCGACTAACCAAGGCGATCAAAGCGCCTTTTGAGCTGGCTAAGACCTAAAAACAAGGAAACTTAGTCGTACCCTAATGAGCTGACTAACTAAGGCAGTCAAAGTGCCCTTTGAGCTGGCTAAGACCTAAAAACAAGGAAAACTTGGTCGTACCCTGATGAGTTGACTAACCAAGGCGGTCAAAGTGCCCTTTGAGCTGGCTAAGACCTAAAGAATGAAGGAAAACTTGGTCGTGCCCTGATGAGCTGACTAACCAAGGCGGTCAAAGCGCCCTTTGAGCTGGCTAAGACCTAAAAACAAGGAAAACTTGGTTGTGCTCTGATGAGCTAACTAACCAAGGCGATCAAAGCGCCCTTTGAGCTAGCTAAGACCTAAAAACAAGGAAAACTTAGTCGTACCCTAATGAATTGACTAACCAAGGCGGTCAAAGCGCTCTTTGAGCTGCCTAAGACCTAAAAATGAGGAAAACTTAGTCGTGCCCTGATGAGCTGACTAACCAAGGCGGTCAAAGCGCTCTTTGAGTTAGCTAAAATCTAAAGACAAGGAAAACTTGGTCGTGCCCCGAGGAGCTAACTAACCAAGGTAGTCAAAGCGCCCTTTAAGCTGGCTAAGACCTAAAAACAAGAAAAACTTGGTTGTACCTTGATGAGCTGACTAACCAAGGCGATCAAAGCGCCTTTTGAGCTAGCGAAGACCTAAAATCAAGGAAAACTTGGTCGTGCCCTAATGAGCTGACTAACCAAGGCGGTCAAAGTGCCCTTTAAGCTGGCTAAGACCTAAAAACGAGGAAAACTTGGTCGTGCCCTGATGAGCTTATTAACCAAGGCGATCAAAGCGCCCTTTGAGCTGGCTAAGACCTAAAAACGAGGAAAACTTGGTCGTGCCCTGATGAGCTGACTAACTAAGGCGGTCAAAGCGCTCTTTGAGTTGGCTAAGACCTAAAAATAAGGAAAATTTGGTCGTGCCTTAATGAGCTGACTAACCAAAGCGGTCAAAGTGCCCTTTGAGCTGGCTAAGACCTAAAAATGAGGAAAACTTAGTTGTGCCCTAATGAGTTGACTAACCAAGGCAGTCAAAACGCCCTTTGAGCTGGCTAAGACCTAAAAATAAAGAAAACTTAGTCGTGCCCTGATGAGCTGACTAACTAAGGCAGTCAAAGTACCTTTTGAGCTGGCTATGACCTAAAAACAAGGAAAACTTAAATTGGGATAGCGCTTCCTGAGCTTGCTAAATCCCTAAAAGATTATGAGTTGGGTAACATTCTGTGAGTCGGGTGACTGGGAGTCTAAGGAACTCTGGATTGGGACCATGCTCTACGAGCTAGCTGACTTGCTAAGAAATTGTGTTTAGAAAACAAGCTGTCATCCTTAGGGGAAAACCAATTGCCAATGCAATGTTTTATCAGGCTTAGAACCACTTACCCGGTTTCAATGATAACTCTCAAGGAGTCCAATGTCTTATTGAGGAGTCCGATTATAACTAACGATTTCGACCCTTACCATTGCCTTTTCTTGTTCTTGCTCTTCTTCTTCTTTCTTCTTCTATCTCTTTCTAACCCTCTTTTTTTACTTTTTTTCCTTCTTTTTTTTTGTGAAAGCAACTTAAACCTAAAACAAATGTAAAACATACTCATTTCTTGAACAAAGATGTCCTGTGTTGAATTTCCGGTCCAAACATCAGCTTTTCATGTAAGCATCCGTTCTCAAGCAAGTTTTTACTTATATACCACACGTTACTCTTTTTGAACATGGCCCTGTCCTGAAAAATGGGAAACAAGTATCCCTTTCTTAGGGGGTTAACCATAATAAAGTATTAAAAGAATTTTCATCAATAGTCATTGCTTCAAGTTAAGTGTTTATTTTTCTTGTGCTTCTTGTGTGTAAGGTTTATTTGGGTAGAGGATAGAGCAAGAAGTAGGGTCTTTTAGTGGAACAAGAAAAGGGCTAAGGATATTATCCAATGCTAACGATTATCAGGAACACCAACTTTACATGTAGAAAATGAAAATGAAACCACAGTAATAGTAAGATTGTTTGCAAAAATTTCATTGATGTTCAAGGATAATACATCTTCAATGTGTCAGCGTTTACTGGGTCCTTCAAGTCCGGACCATCCATTCGAGACAAGATAACAGCTCCCTCAGGCAATACTTTCTTCATAATGTAGGGCCCTTTATAGTTTGGAGCAAACTTCCCTCTTGAATTAGTTGTGTTAGGCAAAGTCTTCCTCAACACCATATCTCCTTGCTCAAAACTTCGGGGTCGTACTTTTTTATTAAAAGCCCTGGCCATTCGTTGCTGATAGCAGATGTTGTGGCACAAAGCTACCAGCCTCCTTTCATCAATTAGGTTCAACTGCTCAACATGCTTCTTTATCCAATCAGCCTCATTTAACTGAGTTTCCGACAATATTCTGAGAGATGGGATCTCAACCTCCATTGGTAATACATCTTCCATTCTGTATACCAACGAGTAGGGGGTTGCCCCTATTGATGTTTTGATAGAAGTTCGATAGGCCATGAGTGTAATTGGTAACATCTCATGCCAATCTCGATACGTAATGGCCATCTTCTCAATAATTCTTTTGATGTTCTTACTGGCCGCTTCCACGACTCCATTCATTTGGGGCTAATAAGGAGTAGAATTTCTATGAATGATCCTGAAGTTTCAGTATAACTCTGACATCAATTTGTTATTCAGGTTTGTGCCATTGTCAGTAATAATTGTTTCTGGCGTACCATACCGAGCCAGTATGTCTCTTCTGATGAACTTGACCACTACTCCCTTCATCACTCTAGAGTAGGATGAGGCTTCAACTCACTTAGTGAAATAATCAATAGCTACCAATATAAATTAGTGCCCGTTAGATGCCTTTGGAGTGATCGGGCCAATGATATCTATTCCCTACATTGAAAATGGCCATGGTGCTGATAGTGTATGCAATTCTTGAGGTGGAGCATTTATCTTGTTCACATAGATCTGGCACAAATGGTAGTGTCTAACATGTTTGATACAATCCGCTTCTATAGTTAACCAGTAATATCCCATCCTCATGATTTTCTTGGCAAGCATGTAACCATTCATGTGAGGGCCACATACTCCCTTGTGCACTTCTTTCATGAGCATTTCTGCCTCTTTCCCATCTACACAACGTAAAAGCGTACCGTCAAATGATTGTCGATACAGCGTAGAATCGCTCATTAAGTACTGAGCCGCCAATCTTCTAATTAATTTTTTGTCCTTCTTCTCTGCTCTTTCGGGGTACGTACCATGTTGTAGAAACATTTTAATATCATAATACCAAAGCTTTTCGTCACATGAACTTTCCATTGCCAAACAAAAAGCGGGCTTTTCTTCAATTTCAATTTTAAGTGGCTGAATCTCCACTCCTCTTGATATCTGGATCATTGATGCCAAAGTAGTAAGAACATCAGCAAATTGGTTTTGAACCCTTAGTACATACACGAATGTAATTTTTTCGAACTTGGTTATCAACTTGACCAAGTGTTGGTGGTAAGGTACTAATTTAGGGTCTTTCATCTTATATTCACCCTGAGCTTAGCCTATGATCAACAAAGAATCTCTATATACCTGTAATTCTCGTATCTCCTTAAACAACGTGGTTTTGAGTCCCAAAATATACGCCTTGTATTCTGCAATATTATTGGTACATGGGAAAGCCAGTCTTACAGCCATTGGAAATTGTGTACCTTCAAGCGATACCGAAATTACCCCGACTCCACATCCGGACACATTAGCTGCTCCATCAAAGAACATTTTCCACCTTGAAGATTTTTCAACTACATCACAATCGAAATCATTTCCTACTACCAGGATGCTTTCATCGGGAAACTCAACCCATGCTTCTTGAGGGGTATCCTCAGAAGGATTCTCTGCTAATTGTTCCACCAAAGCTTAGCCCTTAACTAAACTTTGACTTACATACTTAATGTCAAATTCTGTCAGCAACATCTACCACTTTAAAACTCTACCAATGAGAGCCGGTTTTTCAGCTAAGTATTTCAAAGGATCGTGTTGTCTTATCAACTCAATCTGATAATACAGTATATATTGTCTGAGTCGATGCATGACCCAGACCAATGCACAGTAGGTTCTTTCGACCTCTGAGTATTTCTACTCCCCTTTTGCAAACTTCTTGCTTAGATAGTAAACGACTTGCTCTTTCCCTTCTTCATCCTTCTAACTAAGCATAGATCCCATGGATTCAGTCATTACTGTCAAGTACAAAAACAACGGCTCTCCAGGTTTAGGAGCTACTAACACTGGAAGTTTCATGAGGTATTCTTTGATTTTTGTAAAAGCCTCTTTGCATTCCTCATTCCAGTTGATCTTTGTGTTCTTCTTTAATAGCTTAAAAAGAGGGCGATATTTGTTTGTTAACTGTGATATGAATCGGGCTATGTAATTTAAACGCCTCAGCAATCCTCATACTTCCTTGAGTGTTTGTGGAGGAGGCATGTCAATTATGGCTTTGGCTTTATCAGGATCAACTTCGATACCTCTTTGGTTGACTATAAACCCCAATAATTTTCCTGACGTCACACCAAAGATACATTTCTTTGGATTCAACTTCAAGTGGTACTTCCTTAATCTATCAAACAGCTTCCTCAGGTTTTCTAAGTGATCTTCCTCCTCTTTAGATTTTGCAATCATATCATCAACATACACTTCTATTTCTTTATGCATCATATCATGAAAAATTGCAACCATCGCCCTCTGATATGTTGCGCCTACATTCTTAAGCCCAAACGGTATCACCTTATAGCAAAATGTTCCCCAAGTCGTAAAGAAAGTCGTTTTTATCTTATCTTCTTCGAACATCCGAATATGATTATATCCCCCAAAAACCATCCATGAAAGAGAATAGATGATTTCCGGCCGTGTTATCCACTAAGATATCAATGTGATGCAATGGAAAGTTATCTTTAGGCGTTGCCTGGTTGAGATCTCGAAAGTCTACATACACTCTGACTTTCCCATTCTTCTTAATTACTGGAACAATATTAGCTACCCATTCCGGGTAATCTGACACTTCAATGAATTTAACCTCCAATAGTTTCTTCACTTCTTCTTTAATTTTTAGCAAGACGTTAGGTTGAAATCTCCTCAATTTTTGCTTTTTTGGTTTGGCGTCTTCGTGTGTAGGTAAACGTTAGACTATAATCGACGGGTCTAACCCAGGCATATCTTCATACAACCAAGCGAATACGTCTTGATATTCGGCTAATAATGTAATCATTTATGTTTTTTGTTTCTCTTTTAAACTTGCCCCAATTTTTAAATTCTTAGGATTTTCTTCATTCCCCACATTAATTGTCTCAATCGGTTCATCACTAATGATTCTACCCAGTTCATGTTTTTGCCATTCCTCTTGTATATTACTGTAGTCATCGACATTGCTCCCAACGACTAACTTAGTAAAGCCAAAAGCGATATCGATATTCTCATTTTCTACCTACGTAAGGTATTCCTAGTTTTCGCTTGGTTCATTGGATCTAAATGAGAATACATAAAGAAAAGTGTATGTAAGCAAAAGAGAACTAAAACGTAACATAGGAAAGAAACGAACTAAGATTTCATTGAATGAATGGAAGTAGGTCTCAAATGAGATAAAGGCCTAACTAATTTTGAACGAAAGGTTTGACGATACATTTGAAATGATGACTATTGAAAATAAAAATTCAGAAAATACTAACTACGAGTCACCCCTTTACCCTAGGGAAGACCTGTTGCCATTCGCCGGGATGGAGAACCAGTTATTTGAATGATGCTGGAGCTTGTGTGGCAAGTTTGTTGATCCTTCTTTGCTAGATTCCCGAGCTTGAGTCTCTTCCCGTATGAATGTCTTAGCTAGCGGTGGAAAGGTCATCGAGGCATGGTATAATCTATTACCTCTCTTGCCCCTCGCTTGTTTCTTCTAGAATTCTTCTGCTGGGGTAGGATTGCAGCCAAGGCCGTAGGTGCCGATCTGGCCTTCCTTGAATCCCATTCTTCTATCATCTTCTCTGTTGAGACTGGTGATCATGTTCACTTCTTCAAACATTTGTAAACCCAGCTCTTCTTGTCCCTCACTTCCTGTATAAGGTACAACCGTCTCTTTGTAGATTTCATAATCTTGATCTCCCAAAATTGTAATTACCTGGCCATTTGAGATAAACTTCAACTTTTGGTGCAAGCTCGAGGGTATGGCCCCAGCTGCATGAATCCAAGGTCTTCCCAAGAGTAGATTGAAAGATCTTGGAATGTCCATGACTTGGAATCGAATAGTAAAGTGCTGAGGGCCAATACTTATGGATAAATCAATCTCCCCTATAATCTCTCTTCTGGAACCATCAAAGGCCCTAACTATTGTGGAAGAAGGCTTAATTGCAGACGTGTCGATGCCCAGTAAATCCAAGGTGGCGAGTGGGCAGATGTTTAGCGATGATACATTGTCAATGAGTACCCTGGTGATGATTATGTTGTTACTCCTTACCATGATAAAGAGTGGCTTTGTATATTTGTTCCCCTCTTCGCCTAATTCTTCAGCTGAAAATGAAATTTGATCCATTACAAGGATAGAATTAGTAACCAGTCCCATCATCTCAGTTAGAATTTCACGAAGGACCTTTACCTCATTTAAAGTACGAAACAAAGTCTCCCTGTGTGGTTAAGATGTGATTAACAAGCTCATTAACAATATTTGTGCAGGAGTCTTACTGAGTTGATCCATGATCTTATACTCACTCAACTTGATCATTTTGGTAAAGGCTGATAGCCCTTCAACGCATTCGACCGCCATCTTATTATTTGATTCTCTTAGTATGACCTTCCTCCCATGCTCCTCTCTTGGGTGATAAATATTTCCTAATCAAGTAATGCCCCCTACCAAAGGACTTAGTTTTTCCTAATTTACCAAGTGATAGTTAAATGGAGCAGCCTTGTAATTTTCTGGTGGCAACGGTATGTGAAATGTGTACCTCTTCACTTCTGAAGTCTGGTTACTAATATGAAACTCAAAAACCTTAGGCTTCTTATCTAAATCAATGACGTTGACAGCATAGTCATAAAAAATCATACCAATCATTGGCCCGTAGTTAGGTAAGGGATTATTGTTAACGTTAGGGACCGGAGCTTCCACAAAATCCAACTGCACTATCCCTTCATTTATCAAGTCCTGAATCTTGTTCTTCAGTCTCAAGCATGCATCAATCGAATGCCCTACTTGTCCACAGTGGTATTCACACTTTACTGTGGGGTCAAAGATTCTCGGTCAGTATCGATCGCTAGGAAGTTCGTACCGTATCAAATTATCCCTTCACAACTTCTCGAAGACTTGACTTAAAGGGACCATTATCTTGGTAAATTGTCTATAAGTCCTGTTAGTTGGAAGCTGGTCTCTGAACTGTTTTTGAACGGAAGGAGGATTCGTCCTGAAAGCGACTTGAGCGTTTGGTCTGGCATTTGAATTTACCATACCGACCATAGATTCTTTAGGCTTGCTACCGGCTGGTCTAGGACCAGATGATGACACTGGTGGTTTTCTATCTACTGGCTCTTGCAACTTACTGGAAGAGATGGCACTTTCAATCCTGTACCTTGCTGTTACTACTTCAGCAAAACTGGATGAGGCTTGCCCGATGAGATGGGAGAAGTAGGGCCTCTCTATGGTGTTAATGAAAGCTGATGTGAGCTCCTTCTTGGTCATAGGAGTAAAGATTCTTGCAGCTAATGACCTCTATCTTTGAGCGTATTCTTTGAACGATTCATTATTCTTCTTCCGTAAGGCAACCAAATCCATCATAGTTAGGGCTACTTCTACGTTGAATTTATATTGTTCATAAAATGCTCTAGCAAGCTTCTCTCACATATTTATCTAGTTTAAATCAAGTTGGGCATACTAAGTCAGGGCCGGTCCAATCAGACTATCTTGGAATGTTTGTACCATGAGTGGATCATACTGAACATATTTACCCATCTTCCTGACGTACAACTTAGTGTGGAGCTTGGGGCAGCCCATCCTGTTATACTTTTCAAATTCTGGTACCTTAAACTTCTCAGGGTATGCTCCTTTGTCATATACGAAAAATTTGGTGATCCCCGCCTGTTCAAATCCATCATACCCTACACGTGCCTTCATCTTCTCAATTATCTGTTGTGTCAATTTCTTTTCCAATTCTTTCAAGCTGTCTGTACTAGGCCCTTGGTCAACAGATCTCGGGGCCACATACGTATCAGGTTCGAAGGTCAGGTTGTCTTTTAGGTGAACTCCTTCTAATTCGAATGGGTCTTTTTGATATTCGTGCTCTGCTTTAGTTGTATTTGTATTCTTCCTATAACGGGTCTTCGAGCTTTCTTCATTAACCAGTGCTATGGCTCTTAGCAAAGCAATGCTGTCTGTTAGGAAGCTCATTTGTTTTGCCATCTTTTCCATAACCCTTTCTATGGAACAGAACCTCAGCTCGAAGGGATCATTGATCTTAGGGTCTTCGTCATTTCCTTAAGTAGTGGCCATCCTGGTCTGGGAATGTGTTCTAATCGGACTTCTCTAAAAGACTTGACGTTTGGGAGCTATCTTGAAATTTTACCTAGTTGGCTATGTAGGTCAACTCAACAAAGGGTTAGTACATATTACTTTTTCCTAAGAAAGAGTTGTTAATCGTATAGATGCAAGATGCATGTCATACGAATGCAATGAAAAATTAAAAATTGGGAAGAAACCTTTAATGTGGCAAAACCTAGCTAACTTTTATTAATTTTTTGCAATTGTGAAGCTTTACATCTCTCATTCTGTTCACAAAAAAAAAAAAAAAAAGGATTCTAAAGAAAATATTAAAAAAAAAAACCTAAAATCTAATCTCCTAGTGGCTAGTAGGCTTATCCTGCGTCTTTCTCCTCTTTGGGATCTTGGGAGCTTGCTCTTCTTTGCCCTTAGTCCTCTTCAGTTGTGCTTCCAATGCCTTTATCTTCTGATTATATTCCTTGCAACGGTTTTCCAACTCCTACTCTCTTTTACTCGTTCTCTCAGGTTCAGCTTCAGCTTGAACTTCCCCCTTTTCTTTATTGTCTTCCATATCTTTCAACCCTTTTAGCTGGTGATAAATAAATCATTTGGTTACCTGGCTCCTGGCTGCTATCCCCTTAGTGGTAAGGGTGGTCTTTCTTGTGCACCAAAGAGCTCGGATGCCCAGGAGCTTGGCTACTTTGTCAGCTACCATCATATCGGGGTTATGGAAGTCCAACGAGACAGCTTCTAATGATGGTCTGGGGATCATGTCCTCAATGAGTCCATTGGCTGGGACATATTCGATGCACTGGTTGAAGACGATCAGAGGGACCGCGCTGAAGTCTTCACACCCTCCTATCATTTCCTTGCTTGCAAACCACCTAGGTGTCAACAATAACTCTTCCGCTTTCATACTCTGAAAGTATTAGACCTAGTAGTGGCTAGCTATATTTTTTGGTAACTCAACTCTTTCTTCAAAAGATTTGATGAGATCATATTGCTGAGTAAACTTGGCCCTATTGAAATCAAGTTGGTAACTTCTCATGTGGCTAACAAACCAGACCACCAGTAGGACCATATTAGTCTTTAGATCTCCTCATTTCTTTTTCTTGAGATGGTTTAGTGACCGAATCTGCTCGACCAGAAGGGCCGGGACATATGATTTCCCTTCAAGGAATTGGGTTATGAGTTTCGCAATTTTGAAGTAGACTCAACGTATATCATCAGGGAACAAGATAGTATTGAAGACCACCAATATAAAAGCGTTGACCCGATACTGGTGCCATACTTCTAAATTTGCACAAAAAACTTCGCATTTTTCTCTATGCTTCAATTCAATAGAAAACCAGTCCATGACATCCTCTAATTGAATGGTCTTTCCTTGATTTAAAACCAAGTTTATTTTGGTTTTTCTAATTCCCAACAACTTGCTGAAGATCTTTGGTGCTGCAGCTTCCAAGTCTGGGACATAGACATCATTAGTGATAATAGGAGCCCACAACAATTGGGAGTATTCTTCTAAAGTCGGGCTTAGTTGATATAGGCCCATACAGAAGCCGGTGGATTCGAGCTCCCATAGGTGGACTAAGGCTCGCACTAGAGTGATGTTCACAGGGATCTTCTACAGAGAAAGGATGGGCCCAATCCTATTCTTGATAAACTCCTGCTTATCTGGGTTGAAGAGTCAAAACCACGTTCAAAGCAGTTTTTGTGGCCAATGTGGTAAGTGGACATGTATGTCTTCAAAAGGCTCTTGACTTGATCTAGCCATAATTGATAAAAATCAAAATTACAATTACAACGTACTCTAAAACTTTACAAAAATCATTACAAATCATTTACAAGGAAATATTAGAACTGCAACTTCACAACTGCCCTTGTCCATTTAGGTTGCCACATCATAGGTTCTTGCGATTTTTTTGAAAGAAAGGTTTTCGTGTAATGCAAAAGAGTGGGTTCTAAAGGTTCTCAAGTTTTGCAACCATTACGTTTTTTAAAGCAACGATTCTGTGGTTGCATTTGAACTTGAGGGAGGTAACTTGATCGGCCTTGAAAGGTGGTTACCCCACAACATCCGAAGCTTACATAATGATCCCCCTCCTAAGGTCTTAAAACGGCCTGGTTTTAACCGTATTTACCATACATTTATGATGTAGAAAAACAAAAATAAAAATAAAGTAAAACCCTTAAAGCTACCCTCCGTAAATAAACTGCAAAAAAAAAAAATGTTAATAAAAAATAAATAAATACATAAAATAACATACCTAAGTTCTTTTTTCTTATTTTTATTATTTCATCTCTTTTTTTATTTTCTTTGAAAAATAATCCTATTTTTGGCAACTTCTAGTGGCTAGCCCTCTAAGGTCCCTAGTAGAGTCGCCAAACTGTTGAGCCTGATTTTTCGATTTCTTTTATTTAAAATTAATTTCCTATTTTCCGATTAATACTAAACCCTAACCCATTTAATATTAATCCTTAACTAAAGAAATCGGGAAATTCCAGTTTCTTATATAGAAAAAAAATTTTGGAGTCGCCACCCAACCAAAGTCGGGAAAAAGAGAAATCGTAATCGTAATCGTAATCGTAATCAATTGGGTGGATTGATTATGATTTAGCTATTGGTCTTTTATTTTAATTTAAATGAAAAAACCAAAGAGTTCTGAATTCAGGGGCTAACCTATTAAACCCTAATGGGTACTACTATCTATTTATCGAAATTAAGATTACTCTTCTAATTATAATATTTAAAAATAAATAAATAAATAAATAAAAATCAAAAGAAAAAGAACCTAAGTTTTTACATATTTTATCATCGCCCCAAAGGTGCCTACGTACCCGTTAGCCGAAATCAGACGATCGTAGTTCTTTTTAAAAAAATTTTAATGTGTTGATTTATTTTAATTTTTAAAAACCGATTGAATTTATGTTTGTTACTAACTTAGTTTAATAAAATCTAAAAGGGCCCTAACTCTTTAGTGTTTTTATTTTATAAAAAAATACTATAATAATCCTATTTATTTTTTATTTTATTTAAAAAAAATTCTTTCATTAATTTCTACTTAAAAAAAAAAAAACTTTCTATGTAATAAACCAAATCTTAAGATATGACTAATCCTAACGATCCCTAAACTAATATATACAACTATCTATCAAAATAAATTAATTTCATATGATACACTGGTATAAGAACTAATACTAAAACTTCAACTTCTAAACTAACATATTCATGTATTATATGTTATGTGAACTAATAGATAATAATAAGATAAACTATTCTTAACAATCCCTTATCTAATATTTATATATCTTTATAGCTATATTACTACTTATAAAATAAACATTCACTTAAATCAATATAATATACCTAATCTATATAATAGAGAAAACTAATGCTAAAGAAATATCCTAAACTATTATACATATAAACTATGCTAAATCACTAAGGATCTAATAAAATAATAATACAATACAATATAATAATAATAATAAATAAATATAATAAAAAAATTGAAAGAAACCGAACCTAGCTGTGTCCTCTATATAGTGACTCCTCGTGGCTAATGGCAAAACATAGCTTAGAGGGCTTCGTCGTTGATTAGCTCGTGTTGTGTGGCTAATCGGAAATTGCGGCTCGACATGGTCGGATTGGTCTTTGCGTGGTCTGCAATAGAGTAGCGGTTGGTGCAGTAGTTGCCGTGTTGGAATTATGGGCGTATTGGAGCTGGAGTTGCGTCTGTTTTAGTTCTCATGTGTAAGTTTAATCGATGGAGTTGTATGCCGCGTGTACTACTCTGGCTATACTTGGAGAGGCAAGTTCGCACGCAGCTGTATGTAGTGTTGGAGCAGCGTTTGATGGAGTCGCGTAAAGCTTGGATCGGGCATGTGTATTGTACGTTTGGCGTGTTGTTTGTTCGGTGCTTGGACAGTATGTACTGCTGTGAAGCGTGAATGTGCTATAATGTTGGGATTCTACAGTTGATTGTTGGCTGCGAATGTGGTGTCGAACTTATTGCAGTTGTCGTGGGGAGCTAGACTTGCGAGGAAAAGATGAAGGTTAGAGATCTCAGGGTCAATTTGTATTGGGGCTTTGGGAGAGAGATCTCGGACGTTGTGGCTGTTGTTGGATAGTGAGCAACTGTTAGTGACAATCTTCAACGAATGGTGATCGAAAGTGATGTATTTTGCTATCGAGTATGATCAGTGGATGGTGAGTGTGCGTGAGGGTTGATCTATGTATAGTTGTGGACAGCATAAGTAAGGATGTGCTGTGTTAGCTCATGAATCCTAGACGTGGACATGAGCTGCTTTTTGATCGAGCATAGCCTAGAGATGGAGCAACGTGCGTATGGTAGATTGGGATTGTATTGCAGCTGCTGTTGTTCGTGATCTGGAATACAAACCACAAGGAGCTGTGTGTGTTTTGTTTTTTTTACTATGAATCTGTCCGAAATTGGATCTCCTTCTTTTTTGACGAAGGTGTCTATTTATGAAACTCAAACCAAATCGTATCTATTGTATCTGATTTGATAATAATTAAACTAGATCCAAATTAACTCAAATCCGATTTAATAAAACCAAACTAAATTCAAATGATTTTAATTAGATATGAATCCCATTTATTCTTCTCGCTTTTGTAAAAAATAGAAAAATAAAATACATAGGTGCCTAGTGAGACTCGAACCCACGACCTCAAATTAAATCTAATCCAATACTCCAATGCTTATTCGTTAGGTCGTTAGCCTGTGCCTTGATATTTAGTACAATTAACTTGTAGTTAAACTACCCGATTCCCTAAAATAATTATTTAAAGTAAAAGTAAAACTAAAACTAAAACTAAAACTATTTGTCCCTATAATAAATTACTTCTTAAAACTCTACAAAACTTTTATAATTTTTCCTTTTCTTATTTTTTTTTTGTATTTTTATCGTTTGTTAATTTTTATTATTTTTCTATCTTTTATTAATTAATTAATATTTTTTTATTGATTATTATTATTTTTATTTTTATTTTTGAATTAGGACCCTTTTGTAAAAAATAAAATAAATTAAATTAAAAATAAAAAATCAGGATTACGAAGGAGCAAAAATTAGGTGTTTACAAGGGTCATCTAAGACAGTTCATAGTAGAGATCGCCTAAAACCTTGTGTAGGTGATCACCCCACGGTGAGGCTACTATAGATAAGAAGTAAAGTGTATCCAAGCCTCTCTTCTTCCATTCAACATCACTGCAATAGAAAGAGGGCATGAACCTAAGATGGCATACGTCTCCTAGTCATAGCTCGTAAACCAACCATTGCTATCGAGCAATTGTCCATGCCTCATGATCACAACCTATAGGAGAAGGTCAAAGACATTCGTCTCCCCAGCTTAAGTACACTATCCCACAACATGATTACTTTAGATACATTCATGGAAGCTCTCAAGTATACCCTACTAAAGTTGTTTAGGTAATTAGCGTGGAGGGACAAGGACCTACACACCCTTTATATGGGATCCATGAGACACCCACAGCCATATACGTGTTGATCATCATACTGTCCTAAAGCATCAGGAGCTACAACAATGCCTATGGAATTAATGGTGAATTATACGGGCATTAAATACCTTCTAAAAGGCACTTTGCTTAAGGCATTCTACTTGCCACAAGAATACGACACCCAAAATGAACCTTGCGAAATGGATAGCATGTGTCAATAAGAGATTCGTTCTGTTGAAATTTTCCCACTAAGGGGCTCCTATGACATCATCGCAAGATACGTTCCTACATGTCCTTCTTTGCTCAAAGTAAGCCTATGAGAGCCCCAAGAGCCATAATTTGCTTAGGGGAAAAGGGACATCGGCCCATAAGTGAGCACTTCGTAAGATAAGAACTCTTAAATGAAATCAAGCATAAGTGTAAGCTAATAGCACATGGCAAAATGAGCAAGTCCATAAGGAGCAATCAACTAGCGCCAGCTCGGCGGTATAGAGCTCGACTAATCTCATGACTCATTAAAACAAAACATTAGAGGATGACTCGACGAAAATCTTCTCCAATAAAAAAGACCTAGTTAAAAAACAAATGAAATTTGAGCATACGGGCTTAATATGAAAACAAGAAACAACGACTAAGAAAGACGTAAGCATAAGTTTAAAGAACGTTAATAAAACTTCATTCAAAGTCCAACAAATTACATAAAGAGAGGTTAGTATCCTAAGCACTTACTGAGAGAAAAAGACAAAAATTTGCAAAACGGGCACACATCGCCTAAGCTAACTATAGAAAATAAACAAAAAATATGATGACACTCCTAAGCATCCTCGACTTGTTGTTGCTATTGTTGTTGCCGCTCTAACCCTTACTCGACTTCGCCACCACTGCCCACCTACTTGAGGTCCACGCTAGACCTATTATTAGAAGTTCCAAATGAGTTACCAAACAACTTGCCACCCGGTTCACTCCCAGTAGTAACCTTGGGTTCATCTAACCGATGCGGGAAAGATAAGTTCACATTTGGCATATTCTGTCGAACTTGCTTCCTTACCTCCTTTGCCATTGCATAACTAACCTTATTGACAACCTTCTCAGTTGGGGGGTCCTCCAAGGTCGTGATGAAGATATTGTGTTTAACCTCGCTGGATAACCTTATACTTCCTAAGAGCTTGGCCTCCCTCATGCCAAAGTTGGCTTGCACTTTATCTAGTTCCTTACCCCTAAGTCTCAACTCAGCAGCTAACTTACCCTCTATGACCTTGCTAAACTCCTTAGCCTTTCTCAACTCATCATTCAATCGATTTACCTTACCGAGTAGCTCCCTATGCCTATGTTCTTAGTCACTAAGCACAACTGCTAAGTCATTGTAACCTTTTTCCTTCGCCTAAAACACCTTCTAAAGCCTATCCACCTCGGCCTTAGCCTGCTCCCCCTCTAACAAAAGAATTGACCAGTTGTAAGCTAGAATGAAGTTTAACAAGTCGTACAACTATAAAGAAAATCACCAGTCAATGATTGCGTTGAAAGCAATTCAATAAAAGTACACAATTAGCTTACCTTGTTGCACCTCCTCAACATCACCATTGAGGCCTCCAATTTATTGAGACCCACAACCAGCTGCCTAAATCGTACGTGTAGTTGCTCAAACCTTTAAGGGGGGCGATCTACGGGTTGACCAAGAGCTACTTACCCCCTTTGACGAACCAATCGCTTAACATTCTCGTCATCAGCAATCTCAATAGCTATTGGAGTGGTGGTCTCAAGTGTTCATTCCAAGCTTGCCTGATCCAGATTCACTCAAGCATTCGCTACCATAAGGCTTAGCTTAACCACAACATCTCCAGCCAGAGCCTTTAGAATCGTTGCCTTACCAGATGCCCCTAGGGCCGCCACCGTAACACCCAAAGGAACTCCTGTAGACATATCACTTTCCGCTTGCTGGATAACCTCTGAAAAGGTCTGCTGCTTCCCCCTTTCTTCTTGGACTTTTTTGAGAGACGACACAAAGTCTCTCCTTCCCTTTCCCTTGTCGGCTCCCTCCTCTTCTCAGGCCTTACAGCATTCTCAAGCTGCCTATTTTATATAGCTAGCAGCTTTGCCATCGACTTGTCAAACACTAACTCCATAGTTGCAAAACAATAAGTAAGCTACTCAAAAAAACAAACCAAAATAAGGACAAGAGACTTACAATACTGAAGATGAGCAGCCTAATGTCCCCCACTCTAACAACAAGTCAACGTGGCATGGCAAACACTAACCACCCCTCCTCGAACGAATAGAATAAGTAACTATCTCTATTGCAAACAACAATGCCTTGCTTTTATACTTTTCATACATTAATAGGGGTTTAAGTTTCTTTTAGCCTGCCAAATTCAAGAGCTTGATGTTGGCCACCAAGTCCTCATCCCCTAAGACCTTCAACGTTGTACCCTTAATTGGAAATGTCTACTTCATCAAGAAATCGAGGAGCTGCAAGGCACAAATACAATAGAAGAATTCCTTCTACCCCTCCACCTTATTCAGAGGCTTATCTATGATACTCATCCTTGTGCTTCAATTAGCAATGTAAACCCACCCATTAGCTAATCTCATCGCAAAAAACAAGCGCTTAAAAAGTTGCACAGTCAGCCTTCGCAACTACCAGATACACAACGCCTCAAAAGCAAGTAACTAAATCCATGCATTCGCATTCAGATTACTAGGTACGATCTTAGAATACTAGAAGAACTTGACCAAGAATTTAGAAAAAGGAAGTTACAGACTAAGCTCAAATGACTTCGCATATATTGCAAAAGATCAGGCATCACCTATGTGATATGCCTACTAGCCCTCTTAGGGCTCCTATACTTGCAACCCAAGCACCGCTTCTATTGCCCATCGGACTAATCTCAGCTTCTTCTCACTCGCTACAAACATAACACAAGCATAAGCATGCTTGTTTGTGTACGTCATCTTCAAAAACTCACTAACCTCAACCTCTTCACCATTCAATGGGTACATGTCGTGTTAACGCCCCCACACATACTCCCTCCTCTCTTCCCAAGAGGGTATTATTGCCTCATTTTTTGCAATCATTGCTATTGCCATTACCATTGCTTTAGGGGGAGTAAGGTTACCAACCCTTGTTTGGGATGAGCTCTCACAAACCTCGTCCACCTCTCTCGATTTAAAAAGATAGGATAACATACCCTGACTACTGGTTGTGCTTTAGCTTGCCATTGCAAGAAGTTAGAAACAAACAAGAAGGAAGTGTTTAGTTCGCAAGACAAAATTTTGGCAGAGTTTCCCCTAAGTGAGCAAGACAAGTAAAAAATGAATGCTTAAGCCACCCTTTTTATAGATAGGCAAGAAGGTGAACAGTTTCTCTACTCTTGGAGCACGAAACCACGATATGACATGCATTAAGCCCCAGTTGTCCAATTTCCCTACTCCTTCAGCCAAGGACCCCGATTGACTCTCGCAAGTGGATTCATGACATAGCTTCATAACGAGTTACTTCGTATATGTAGTCGTCCTTCATAGACCATTAATGTACACTACATTTCCCCATGACAGCCATTATGGCACATCGAGTAGTGCAATGGTCACATCAACAAAGCAATAACCTGAAGTGTAAAAAATTGGTTCACTACGACCCAAGCATCAAAACTAGTCCTCCGATTAGGGGACAGGCCTTCGTCCATTCACATCGTTTGGGTTACTCTCATCATTGCACCTCGAGCGATGATGAGAGTGGGTTGATACTTGATTCTCGCTTGAACTAAGGCCCATCAAGTGAAGTCTATCATAAGATATACCCATTAGGTACTTGGGCCAACAGTGGTCCCACGAGTTGCGACTCGACTCTCTCATATGTCCGTAAGCTCATGCCAATGAAGAATGCTTACCAAAGATGAGCCAGTTCCTTGCATCGTGATGTACCTAGCGAGCTAAATAATGAATGTCCAAGCAGATCATCCCTAACCAATGAGCCAACGCCCATCGATTGTTTAAGGTAAGCTAGAGACTCGACTCCTTCCATTGAACATTAGCTAACCCTTCGATGAGCGTCTTAGTCTAGCTTTTGTCTTTAGCGGCTACAACTAACTACAGCTCATTAATGAGTGTATGACATCTGTAGTACAGTCAACATGCCGAATACCTCTACCCCTTTTAGATCATTTAGCTATAGATTTAGTGGCTCGGTCGGCCATGGCGTATTGCCTATAATGAAGCTTTATCACCCAACATGAAGCGTACTATCTGCCAATGGCCAATACAAACGAACCCTTGATTGCTATATGTCTAAGTAAATCAGATAAAAGATGCTAACTACCGATAAGTAAGTAGATCGAATTTAGCTCTTTGAAATCCTTTTCTTTCTCTCTCTCTCTTATACACACACTTCTTCCTCTCCCTAGAGAAGAAAAGTTGATGACTCACACATACATCAGGCTAGCATAGTCCTTTAGGTCTCTAGTGCTCACCTTCTCTTTTCTTGGTCCTCCTTGCTAACTTGAGTGTCAAAGGGCCCTTATGCCCTTATCCACAGGGGGCTTTTTATAGGCATCGAGAAGCAGGAGGCGAAGCCTGGTCCAACTCGACCCTATATATATTAATTGGTCTTTACCCAATCAACATGGAGATACTTATATAATTTTACTTAAACATTTTCTCATATTATAAAACTAAATGATGGATCTATTATGCATTTTGTTCTCTTTTTTTATCTATTATGTTACAACTTGTAGAAGGAGAATTCAAATCTTGATATATCCCAATAAGAGCCTAGTGATGATGCCACTAGATTACAATGATCTTAACTTATTATGTATTGTATTTAATCATATTACATAAATAAAATGCAAAAGAAAAAAAAATTAGGGCATGTATAACATATTAAGCGTCCTTTATATGTCATGAAATATGATTAAAGTTAAAGCAACCGAAAATACTATTATAAGATAAAAAAACTTAATAAAATTGGATGCAAATATGGTACTCCTAAGAACAATTATTGAATTTAAGATTTGTGGCAAACTATTTTGGAAAATACCATAATGCATACATAGGTAGGATATGATAAGGTTGTTCATCAAACTAGATCGAATTGAACCAAAACTTAAACTAAAACAAAGCATAAAATGCGGTTCTTTTATACTTCAATTAGGATTGTGGTTCGGTTCAAAAGGGTTCCAAATAGTTCATAGTTTGGTTTGGGAGGTTGAACCAAATTGAATGCTCGAACTTGAATCGAACGACTTCTTATTTAAAACTAAAAACTAAGTGATATTTTTTAATTTTAAACCATACTAACATTTTGTTTTGACCTTATTTACATTTTTTTTTTATCTCTCATCTTGTACTCAATCTTTACAATCAATTCCTTCTTCTTTATTGTTGTTTTTCATCTCTTAAGCATATTTGCATACTTTCATTATCACCTAAAATGCAATATTACTATAACATAATGCTACATATCTTTAATTCTTGTATGATGTTCCTCATTTTAAATATCAATGTTTGGTTAAAAACTTTAATAACTATTAGTATTATCGAATAGAACAAAATGTTTTTAAAAGCGGTTTAAACCAAAATAATACTAACCAAACTACGTTTAAAACATTTTAGTTTAGAACCTCGAATCATTAAAAATGGTTTAGTTCATTAAGGATTTGAACTGAACTATTTCAAATACAGTTTGGTTCGATTTAAACCTTATTGAACCATGAACACCCCTGGCATTTTCATTTCAGTGAATTTTTACATGCTAGGTCCAGCTTCTAGTTGTGCTTCCATCAAATTATAACCTCTACCCACTCTTATGCCTACTTTAAGGTGTTGACTTCCAAGAAAGTGCAAGCTAGCTTGCAATTTTTACTATAGCAACACACCCTTGGATCGCATTAAGACATTCTTGTATATATTTGTGAATATGTATTTCTCTTGCGAGAACATATCTAAATTAACACTTTTGAACACATGACTAACTAAAATAGCAACAACCAAATCCTAAAATGATATTCAATAGTAACCACATCATACAACCAACATCAATACAACACCAAACCACATATCAATCAAAATAAGACAATATATATACTTTCAATGTTCTTAACACATCACAAACTTCAGGAATAACCACATTACAAATTCCAACAACAACAATTACATCCCATAATTGATTTACATTTAACAGGAAGTCATGTGTCAATAATATAATAATGCACGAACTATCTCAAAATATGAAGAATACTTCATCACCTCGTTAATCATAGCATATAACATGTACACAAGTCTATGTTTCTATATAGTATCAAACAAAGTATCTCCATTCCTGTACAAGAACTACAACAATGTAGCTCAAATAACCTCCTCCATCACCTCTGATATCGAAATGGCATAAGTCTCTCTAAAGTTTCTCTAACCTAACTAGAATTATTTGAACTCACTGTATGTTTTAGATTGACTTAGGCATAAAATGGTGACTTATCCCATGTAATGTAGCATCATTATTCTATACAGCGTACTTACCCATGTTATAGTTAACTAGATGTATGTACATTTGAAGAGCAAGCAAAGTAACCATATCACCAAAGGTTAGATCAAGATCAAGTATCTGAAAAGCCATATATTATAGTGAGATTGGTGAATCAACTGTAAGCGATGGAGATACATAATGCATTGACAAGGTAAGAGTATTGGCAAGCGATGATTAATCCATGAATATAGATTTGGAGAAAGAGACCAGTGAACTACTAGCTCTTAGTGAAGACACTTACTACATTCTCATATTCTCCCTTGAGCTGCATGAGGTACTTGAAAGGAATAGTGTCATACCTTTATGGCCTCTAAAAGATGTCTCCCTATAATTAGAATTGCTTTCATCTGCTATAGTTTAGTGGCCAACTCAATATAATTAGAATTACTTACCTTCCTAAAAATACAAATAAACTTTATTAACACACATGTTAACTAGATAAGATAGAAATAGAGCAATATGGTTTACATGTCCCATCAAAACCGCAAGCATTGCTTTAGTATGTTTAATGTGATATAGGATAACACTATTATACCATCTGTAATATTCGAGATCAACTTTACTTGCCTAGGTGTCATCGTATTCGAGCTATATGATACATACTTGCTACTCGTACTACGTACATGTGCAAGCTATGTGTTGCTTAACTCAATGTTCATTAATCTTTTTGCATGAGATTGATTTTATAAAAGGAAGGTCATGTGTCAAAATATTGTAAGATCTATAGCAACTCAGTAAATTTTCATACAACATAATTAGGAAGGTGCACTCTAATATATGAAAGCATAAAAGAGGCATATGAGCAAGTTAAATTTCATTACCTAATATATAATATGAAGGAAGTACATCAAGGATCTCAACTAGTACAATGTTTACAATCTATGTTGGATGCACTTAGTAAGTATGAGATAAATGTATATATCGAATATTATAAATGTAATCAAAGTATTATACTACTCCGTATCTATCATTTGGGGCATCCTAACATTATCCTGCAACATGTGTAAGAAGCTACACGATGTCAAATTCAGCTTGTTGACAACATTTGAATGGTCTACTCTATGATATACACCTAGCTTCATATAAGGGATGTAATGCCCCAGAACCTAGGGAATTACAACTTGTTACATGTCCCTATAATCTACCGATGCATCCAGCATCTAAGGTTACCTGCTACTATCTCCACATACTTAAATAATCACTTGTCACCTACATTCCATGCAACACCTTTCAAGGATGTCATGAAACCTTCTCAACATTTGTCTCATATGTCATAAAACAAAATTTAACATTTCAAATCGTTCAACACTTAACAACTTAAAAACCATCAACTGACAATGACTTAAGAGGTCTCAGGTGACTTCTTTGGACCCAAATAACAAAAACTGAAAGAAAATAACACATGTCTAATGACATATAAGAGCAAGTCTCATAGTCTAAAGTAACTATGTCGAATCGTCTCCAAAATCATAATAGTTGTAAAGCTCGACCCTTTACCTGTTAAAATGCTACAATCCCAAAACAACTCCTGACATCAAAATTGCTCCTCATCGCAATAAAAACATAAGTCAAAATACCCTCTTTTACCCTAAACGCATCTCAACTCTATTGGTCATCATATAACTTAAAGAAGTAATATATATCATGTGCACAATATCATTATTGTACCTGATGTGATTCGAATTTTATGCATCCACCACTGTAATCATGTCGTAAGACATACGTACAAATGCCCTATAGTTGTTTTACCCATGGCCCTATGTGGAAAAAACAAATTCCCTTAATAAGACATTGCTAAACTTAAAGAAATACTTTTAAACAACCTTACCTTCATGTAATGTGCTCTTAGAATTGCTTTTGTTGTACAAGATCTACTATAGAACACACAAAAAGGCCTCTAAAAATTCATTTTAGGGTTGTCCTACACAAAAAAAAAAAAGAGTTTCCTTAAAGAAAAAACCAAAACCTCACATTAAAAAGGCATTCCTTAGCCTTACTTGTAAATCTCCTGACTAGATCTTGCTTAGACTTGTTGTCATCGTTTCTTATCGCAAGGATTGTGTAAAAACCCTAAGGACAACTTGCTGAACATATAAGAAGAGAAGTGAAAAGGGTTTCCAAAAGCCTTAGCGAACCTTTAAATAGCTAGGGTTCATTAATCTTTTCCCATACCCGAAATACTCTTACTTAACTTTTACAATACCACTTATGTCCTTGACTTAACCTGCGCTATTTTAATACTTTAATTTTATTATCTTATCTTATTCTATACTTTTATATTTTTCCATGGTTTGGGTTTTACAACTTTTTCCCCCTTATAATAACTTTCTCTCTTGAAAGTGAAGATTTAACATACTTTATTCTAGAAACGACTCTTGGTACTTTTTTCTCATCTCTTCTTTTAATTCCCAAGTTGTTTCCCTTTCTTAGTGACTTGCTATTGAACTATAATGTAAAGTATCTGTCTCCTTCTTTGCTCTTGAACTTTTAAGTTGATGATCTTTATGAGTCGCTCTACCACCAACAAGTCTGGTTGTAAATCTAAGGTCTCAACATCCATTACCTAAGTTTAATGTTGTTTTGTTTCTTATTCCGGATTGGGTTTGAGCTTTCTAAACATATACACGTAAAAGACATTATGGATGCCCTTTAACCTAAGAGGAAGCTCCAACCTAAATGCTATACTTCCAACCCTCTTTATGACTTTAAAAGGTCCAATATATCTTGGAGACAACTTCCCTTTTTATCTAAACTGGAAAATTCCTTTAGTCGAAGATACCTTTAATAGAATCTCATCTCCGACTTAAAACTCCATTAGGCACCTTTGCTTATCGGTGTAATTCTTCTAATAGATTTGAGTGGCTTGCATTCTCTACTCGACAAACTTTACCTTATCAACTGCCTCCTGTACAACTTTAGACCCCAAACTTGTCTTTCTCCATCCTCTTCCAAATGTAAAGGTGATCTATACTTTTTACCAAATAGAGCTTTGTAAGGAGTTATTTGAATAGTCACCTGATAATTGTTGTTATAGGCAAACTCTATCGATGGTAAGTGCTCATCCCAATGTCTACCAAAATCAAGTACACAAGCTTAAAGCAAATCCTCAAGTATTTATATGGTTCTCTCTGACTGCTTGTCAATCTATGGGTGGAAGGCGATACTAAATTACAACTTTGTACCTAAAGCATTGTATAGGCTTCTCCAAAAAAACGAGTGTCCTTGTCCAATGTAATATTTGCCTATACACCATGCAACCCCACTACTTCCTTTATATAAAGCTTAGCTAACTTGTCCAATGAGTACCTAATGTTAATGGGAATGAAGTGCGCTGACTTCTTTAGCCGATCTACAATCACCCAAACTACATCATGCTTACTTAGAGTCTTTGGTAGCACCATCACAAAATCCATGGTGACCTGTTCCCATTTCTACTTTAGATTTGATAACGATTGTAACTCACTTACCTATCTCTGATGCTCGATTTTGATATGTTGACAAGTTTAGCACCTCGACACATATTTTGTAACCTCTCTTTTCATATTATTCCACTAGTAATGTGCCTTTAAATCTCGGGACATCTTCATGCTACTCGAGTATATGGTGTATCCTAAGTAATGTGCCTCTTTTAGCAATTCCCTCTTCAATTCTAGTCTCGTTGGCACACATAATCAACATTGTACTTGAGCACTCCATCACCATCCATGGTGAACTCTATTACTTTTCCCACTTCCATCTTACTTTTAACAAAAAGAACCAAGGCTCCCCAAGAAGATGAACTCTGTCTTCTGAAACCCTTATCTTGCATCTCTTGTAACTGTTTCTTCAACTCAACAAGTTTTGTAGGCACTATTCTGTATGTTGGCTTTGAAATAGGCTTAGTGTCTAGCATCATGTCTATCTTAAACTCAATTTCTCTATCAGGTGGTAAACCAAGTAAATCATCTGGGAAGACGTCTAAAAATTCCTATACCATTGATACCTATTCTAGTTTCAACTCTTCACCAGTTATTGTGCTTAAGGCTACTATGGTAGGCTTTCCCTAGAACTCGTAATTAATACAACTCACTAGCCTCTACCCCTTCTTCTTGATACTAAAAAGGCACTTCTCTTGGAGGCTCAAACATGATCACAATGTTGTGACAATCAATGGTGGCATGATGTTTCATTAATCAGTCTATAACCAAGATTACATTGAAATCGAACATGTCTAGCTCTAACAAGTCAGCTGGTAGGATCTTTCCTTCTATTACAATTTCTACATTATAACATAATCTATGCAACATAGTTTCACTCCCTAAAGGGGTATTCACAATCAAGGGAAAGTCTAAAAATACAACGCATAACATAAAAGGATTCAATAATGTAAGAATGAGAAGCTCTAATATCAAATAAAACATGTACACTCTTGTTAAGGATAGTGAGCATCCTTGCAAGAGTATCTACCTTAAAAGTCTCCTAAATCTAAGTCTACTATTGGAGCATAAAGATTGGGGCTGGTGCTCTCTGGTGCAGTCCTGGCCAAAGTTAAACCACTCGATTATGTTATGAGTAGTAGTTGGATAGGTAGTCTATATAGGCTATTTCCTTACATCCTATAATCTACTACTTGATGTCCCTTCTAACTACATCTGAAGCAGAAACCTTAGTACAGAAGAGTCGACTCATTGCAATCCTTATAAGCATACCCAGTCTTATCATAGAGAAAATAAGCACCTAGAGTCCACTTATAATCTACAACATCATGTGGTCCAAAACAGTAGGTACACCTAGCTAGTACTAGCAAAGGTAGATGAGTTGGCACAAGGGCTAGCTACATCATTAGTCTAGATGGTGTAAGTGGTGGTCTATCTCCCTCTCTAATCACAACACCTGGTACAAGTCTCTTGAACTGTTATGATGGTCCATAACTTGGCACAAGCCTCTTACCTAAGGCCTTCCTCTTTCTACATGCCAGTAGCTCTTCCTTCCTCTTCGTTCCCTGCTCAACACTTTTAACATGTTCCATAGTCTTCACATAAGTAACTCTGAACCCTACCATCCTCTCCTGTAACTCAAATTCTACCTTGAAGATGAATTGTTTGGTATGTGACCTCTCATCTCGTCTAATTGGCTTAAGTAGGAAGCAGACTAGGCAGCTTAGCTTTGCCTTATAATCTGACACTGATTTGTTGCCCAGTTATAAGGTTTGATAAGCCAGCTCCATCTGTTTTTGTATACTATCAAGGAAGAACTTGTCAAAGAATAGCTATTTAAACTCTTCCCAAGTGATAGGACCAATTGCATTTCTCTTGATCCTAAGAGTACTCTCCCACTACTAGGCTGTAGATCCTTTTAGAAAGAATGTAGCATACGTTACCTTCATATTATCTGGGACTTATGCCATAGCAAAGGACTTCTCTACCCCGGTGATCCATTCCTCAGCTCTTATTGGATCATTTGGCTTAGGGTAGAATGACTGTGCTATCTTCACAAATTGGTCAAAGGTACTCCTACTGGTACGACTATGTGTACCAACACCCATGGTAGCTACTTTTCCTGTCTCCTTACCTTAACATTTTCTTGAATGACCTGCATATCCCTCTATATCTATTGTTGTTGCTACAAAAGTACGCCTATCATAACATTTATTGAATGCAGAACTTGAGTAGCCATCACTATGATTAAACCCTATCCTTGATCATATTGTAGCTAGGTTTAGTTTAGGGTAGGCATGCCCTAAAGATGATAGGTCTGGTCTTAGCCCTGAGTCTATTGGGCTTGAGGTTGTCTAACAGTAAGTAGGCCTTAGGTTGGTGGTTAGGATAGGGTTTGCTGCCATTGAGGTAGCATACCTATCTTAGCTTAGTTTTAAGTTGGTAGAGGGATGAAATTTGGGTTGATATCCCTGCCACCTTAAGGACGAGAAGAAGAGCTGGAGGTGGCACTGCATCTAGGCATGCAACAAGGAAGAACACATGAACAAAGTCATGTAAGTTGATTTCAAAGAAAGGAATAAGATATCTTAATGTACTACAAGTACGAGAAAAGGAAAGGTTTATTAAGACCTTAACGAAATAAAACTACTTCAAACACATCTCAACACAACTTTACATGCTACACAACCAGCAAAACAATCAGGTTGTAATACTTTAATTTACACTTACTTCCACTACAATTCAAACCTAGGTTATCTAAGATTAAGATTTTTAAACCTAAAGCTTTGATACCACTTAAGTTATAACACCCCAGAACATGGGAAATCACAGCCTACTACGTGTTCCTATAATCTACTAACACATTAGGCATCTAATGTCACTTGCTACTATCTCTGTATACTTAAATCATTACCTATTACCTATATTAACATCCCATGCAACACTTTTCAAGGATGTCATGAGACCTCCTCCATTCACCAATAAAACAAGAAATCGACTCTTCACTATAATTTATTCAAATAAAATAACTTAACATAGTGCTTCATGTCATAAAACAAAATTTAACATTTCAAATCTTTTAATACTTAACAACTTAAATAGCATCAACTAACAAGGACTTGAGAGATCTCAAGTAATTTCTTTAGACCCAAATGACAGAAACTGATAGAAAATAATACATGTCTAATAACACATAAGAACAAGTCTCATAATCCAAAATAATTACATTAAATCGTCTCCAAAACCATAGCAATAGTCACAATACTCAGCTTCATCACCGTAATACCCATAATCGCTATAATACTCCTCGCAATCACCTATATTAGTGCCTACATCTAAAAACATGGAAAGGTAGGGGGTAAGCAAAGCTTAATACAGGGTAAAATCACATGCGTATTGTTGAGCCTGATTTTTCTATTTCCTTTATTTAAAATTAATTCCCCATTTCCAATTAATACTAAACCTTAACCCATTTAATATTAATCATCGACTAAAGAAATTGAGAAATTATGGTTTTTTATTGAAAATAATTTTTGGAGTCGCTAACCGACCGAAGTTGGGAAAAAAAAAAAAGAAACTGTAACCAATTGGGTGGATTAATTACGATTTGACTACCAGTCTTTAATTTCAATTTTAATGAAGAACCAAAGGGTTCTGAATTCGGGAGCTAACCTATTAAACCCTAACGAGTATCACCATTTATTTACCGAAATTAGGATTATTCTTCTAATTATAATATTTTTAAAGAAAAAATAAATAAATAAAAAATTAAAAGAAAAAAAGAACCTAAGTTTAATATATTTTATCGTCACCCCAAAGGTACCTATGTACCCTCTAGCCGAGATCAGACGATCGTAGTTCTTTCAAAAAATCTTTAGTGTGTTAATTTATTTTAATTTTTGAAAACCAATCGAGTTTACGTTATTACTAATTCAAATTATTTAAATAAAAACTAAAGGATCCTAATTCTCAAGTGTTTTTATTTTATAAAAAAAACTCTCTAAAAGTCCTATATTTTTTTAAAAGGGTTTTTTATTAATTTTTTTTATTTAAAAAAAAAACTTTCTATGTGAGGAAATCTTAAAAAACTTAATGCTAAAAATGCCTAAACTAATATATATACATATCTATTTACATACCATATTATAAACTTAAATAAATAAATAAAGAAACAAATAAATAAATAAACAATAATCAAACCTAACTTGATATTTGGTGAAGGACAGTGGACATACGTATGTGGTATGCGTCGCGTTGGTGATCGTAGTTAGCTACGTATGCTGCTGCGAAACTGGTTGTTGAAGAAGACTGCTATTGTAGGTGGGCTGGATTATGTGCAGCTATTTGTGAATTGTTGATAACTGTTGTGCATCTGTGGCGTTGGGCTGGCTGTAGACTGGCTATTGGAGATTCGGCGTATTCGGGGCTGCGAGCATCGGTTGCTTGTTCGGCGAAGGACATAGACGTATACTATTTAATCGGTGTAGCTTGGATTAAGGGCACGTTGATCGTGTGTTCACCGTAACTGTCGTAGCGCTATTATTGTACTGCATCTGGAATCGTTATGCGGTGTTGGTCTAGGTTGCTACTCATCCGTTGTTATTGCTGTGTTGAGCTACTATTCGGATCAGGTAATTCTGGATTTCGATGAGGATCTGGCATGGAGTTTGCTGCTGCTACGTGGCGTGTTGTACGTATGGATAGTGCTGATGCTTGATGAACTGCGATGAGTTGCTGCTGCTACGTGGCGTGTTGGGCGTATGGATAATGTTGATGCTCGATGAACTGCGATGAGTTGCTACTCATCCGTTGATGTTGTGTTTCTAGTTTCTGCAGGGGCTCCTGTTCTTTTCTGCTCTGTCTTCGTTTCTGACTGCATGAAGTGCTTATATAGTCTAACCAAATCATATCATATCATATGTAATTATATCTGATTTGTTAATTAAATTAGATTCAAATTTAATTCAAATCTGAATTAATTAATATTCATATGATTCGATTAGATAAGAATCCGATTTTAAATCTTGTTTCTGCAAAGACAGAAAAATAAAGACATAGGTGTCTACTGAGACTTGAACTCGTGACCTCCAACTAAATCCGCCCAAATACTCCGCTACTTATCTATTAGGCCACTGGCCTATGCCTTGACATTCATTATAATTAAATTATATTTAAATTATTTGAATCCCTAAACTAAAATTTTTAACTAAACTAAAACTAACACTAACACTAAAACTAATTATAAATTACTTCCTAAAAATCTACGAAATTTTTATGATTTTTCCTTTTCTTATTTTTTTTGTTATTTTCATTATTTATTAATTTTTATTTTTTCTTTTGAATTAGGACCCTTTTTTGTAAAAATAAAGATTATGGGCAAAAATTAAGTGTCTACAACTGCCCCTCTTTGTAGTGAAGTTTGAGCAAAACTTTGCCACAAAGATAAAAAAGATACCGTTTTTACCTCAGGACGACTCTATCTTAAGGAATGTTCAGTCACTTGATGAGGGTTAGAATAGCGAGGGGTAGCGTCTTTGTAAGTTGGCAAAAATTCTTAAAAAGAATAACGAGAACTTGGTCGTGCCCTGATGAGCCGACTAACCAAGGTGATCAAAACCCCCCTTGAGCTGCCTAAGACCTAAAAATGTGAAGAAAACTTGGTCGTGCCCTTAATAAGCTGACTAACCAAGGCGGTCAAAGCACCTCTTGAGTTGGCTAAGACCTAAAAACATGAAGAAAACTTGGTCGTGCCCTTAATGAGCTGACTAACCAAGGCGGCAAAAGCGCCCTTTGAGTTGGCTAAGACTTAAAAATGAAGGAAAACTTGGTTATGCCCTTAATGAGCTGACTAGCCGAGGCGGTCAAAGCGCCCCTTAAGCCGACTAAGACCTAAAAATGTGAAGAAAACTTGGTCATACCCTTAATGAGCTGACTAACCAAGGCAGTCAAAGTGCCCCTTGAGCTGGCTAAGACCTAAAAAATGAAGGAAATTAGGGCACGGCTAAGACCTAAAAAATGAAAGAAACTTGGTCGTGCCCTTAATCAGCTGATAAACCAAGGCGGTCAAAGCGCCCCTTGAGCTGGATAAGACCTAAAAAATGAAGGAAACTTGGTCGTGCCCTTAATGAGCTGACTAACCATGGCGGTTAAAGCACCTCTTGAGCTGGCTAAGACCTAAAAATATGAAGAAAACTTAGTCGTGCCCTTAATGAGCTGACTAACCAAGGCGATCAAAGTGCCCCTCAAGATGGCTGAAACCTAAAAAATGAAGAAAACTTGGTTATGCCCTTAATGAGCTGACTAACCAAGGCGGTCAAAACGCCCTTTGAGCTAGCTAAGACCTAAAAATATGAAAAAAACTTGGTCATGCCCTTGATGAGCTGACTAACCAAGGCGGTCAAAGCACCCCTTGAGCTGGTTAAGACCTAAAAAATGAAGGAGACTTGGATTGGGATAGCGCTCTGTGAGCTTGGTAAATCCCCTGAATAAATTTTGAGTCGAGTAACGTTCTGTGAGTCTGACTGGGAGCCTATGAAACTTATGGATTGGGACTATACTTACGAGCTGGCTATCTCGTTAAGTGTTTGTAAATTGGGACTGCTTTTTGGGAGCTAGTCGGAAGCTTAAGAAATTTTAGATTGGGATTGTGCTCTATGAGCTGGCTAGATCCTTAAATGAGAATATGAGTCAAAATAGCATTCCATAAGCTGACCGAAGCGTTAAATCCCTTCAAGAAATTTTGAGTCGGGTAACGTTTTGTGAGTTCGACGATTGGGAGTTGAAGAAACTTTGGGACCATGCTCTATTAGCTGACTATTTCACTAAGAAATTGTTTTTTGAAAATAAGCTATTATCCTTAGGGGGAAACCAATTGTCAATGCAATGTTTTATCAAGTTTAGAACCACTTACCTGGTTTCAGTGATAGCTCCTAAGTCGTCACATGTCTTATTGAGCAGTCCAATTAGAACCAACAATTCTGACCCTTACCATTGCTTTTCTTGTTTTCGTTCTTCTTCTTCTATCTTCTGCCGTCTCTTTTCAAAACACCCCCATCTTCTTCTTCTTCTTCTTTCTTTTTTTTTTTTTTTTAACTTAAGCTTGAAATGATTGTAAAACATATTCTTCTCGAACAAAGATGTCCTGTATTGAACTTCCGGTCCAAACATTAGCTTTCTGGGCAATCATCCGTTCTCAAATGAGTTTCTACTTATACGCCACACGTTACTCTTTTTGAACATGGCCCTATCTTGAAAAATAGGAAACAAATCTCTCTTTCTTTGGAGGGTTAACCACAATAAAGTATTAAAAGAATTTTTATCAATAGTCATCGCTTCAAATTAAGTGATTATTTTTCTTGTGTTCTTTGTGTGTAAGGTTTATTTGGGTAAACAATAAAGCAAGAAGTAGGGTCTTTTAGTAAAATGAGAAGAAGAAAGGCTAAGGATATTATCCAATTCTAACGACTACTAGGAATACCAACTTTGCATGTAGAAAATGAAAATGAGACCACGGTAATAATAAGATTATTTGCAAAAAATTTCGTTGATGTTCAAGGATAGTACATCTTCAACGCATTAGTGTTTACTGGGTCCTTCAAATCCGGACCATCCATTTGAGACAAGATAACAGCTCCCTTAGGCAATACTTTATTCACAATGTAAGGCCCTTTATAGTTAGGGGCAAACTTCCCTCTTGAATCAATTGTGTTAGGCAATGTCTTCCTCAACACCATATTACCTTGCTCAAAACTCCGGGGTCGTACTTTTTTGTTGAAAGCCCTGGCCATTCGTTGTTGATAGCAAATGTTGTGGCATAAAGCTGTCAACCTCTTTTCATCAATTAGGTTTAACTGCTCAACACGCTTCTTTACCCAATTAGCCTCATCTAACCGAGTTTTCGACAATATTCTAAGAGACAGGATCTCGACCTCCACTGGCAGTACAACCTCCATTTCGTAAACCAACGAGTAGGGGGTTGCCCCTGTTGTTGTTATGATAGAAGTTCGATAGGTCATGAGTGCAAATGGTAACGTCTCATGCCAATCTCGATACGTAATGGCCATCTTCTCAATAATTCTTTTGATATTCTTATTGGCTGCTTCCACGGTTCCATTCATCTGGGGCCGATAAGAAATAGAATTTCTATGAATAATCCTGAAGTGTCGGCATAACTTAAACATCAATTTATTATTCAGATTCGTACTATTGTCAGTAATAATTGTTTTTAGCGTACCATACTGAGCCAGTATGTGTCTCCTAATGAACTTGACCACTACTTCCTTCGTCACACTAGAGTAGGATGAGGCTTCAACCCACTTAGTGAAATAATCAATAGCTACCAATATAAATTGGTGCCCGTTAGATGCCTTTGGATTGATTGGGCCAATGATATCTATTCCCCACATCAAAAAAGGCCATGGTGTTGATAGTGTATGCAACACTTGAGGTAAAGCATTTATCTTGTTCGCATAGATTTGGCATAAATGGCAGCGTCTAACATGTGCAATACAATTAGCTTCTATAGTTGACCAGTAATATCCCATTCTCATGATTTTCTTGGCAAGCATGTAGCCATTCATATGAGGGCCACATACTCCCTCGTGCACTTCTTTCATTAGCATCTCTACCTCTTTCCTGTCTACACAATGTAAAAGCGTACCGTCAAACGATCGTCGGTACAGCGTAGAATCACTCACCAAGTACTGAGCCGCCAATCTTCTAATTAATTTTTTGTCCTTCCTCTCTGCTCCTTCGGGGTACGTACCATGTTGTAAAAATATTTTGATATCATGATACCAAGGCCTTTCATTACATGAACTTTCCATTGCCAAACAAAAAGCAGGCTTTTCTTCAATTTCAATTTTAAGTGGCTGAATCTCCACTCCTTTCGATATCTGAATCATTGATGCCAAAGTAGCAAGAGCATCAGCAAATTGGTTTTAAACCCTTGGTATGTACACGAAGGTAATCTTTTCAAACTTAGTTATTAACTCGGCTAAGTGTTGGCGATAAGGCACTAATTTGGGGTCTTTCGTTTTATACTCACCTCGAGCTTGACCTATAATCAATGAAGAATCTCCATACACCTGTAATTCCCATATCACCCTAAACAATGCAATTTTGAGTCCCAAAATACCCGCCTCGTATTCTGCAATGTTATTGGTACATGGGAAAACCAATCTCACAGCCATTGGAAATTGTGTACCTCCAGGCTGTAAGCCCTAAAGTTAAGCCAAGTGACCATAGGATTGAATTTAGAACTCAAAGTTAAGGGCGATCGATTAAAGGATCCGATCAAACCCAAATTATAAGCTATTAAGAGAAATATTAGTAAAAATGATCCCGTAAACTTGAATTTAAGAAAATAAGTAATAAAATAGGAAACTATAAAATTTTCAAATTTTAAGCATAATAATTGCTAATTACCAAAAAGGCGAAAAGTGTAATCTAATAACTAATAAATTACTAGAGATAGATTATATGTATACTAAAAATTTTAGAATAACCAAAATAATAATTAGGAATATTCATATGTACCCCACATGTATTTACGTGTAGATAAAAATACGCGAAATTACCTAAATTGGCCAAAAACTAAGTAAATAATTAAAGAAAATTATAAATTAATTATGGAAAAATCAGAAAAAAATCAGAAGAGGATAAAATGATCCAAATCTGGTCGTGACCAGTCAGGATCTGCAAAATAAAAATCAACCAATTAGAATTAGGCAACACAAAAGCAAAAAATCAAGGAAATTGGGCAAAGTCATGTCTAATTAATGCATAATAATTACTAAAATCGTCTATAAATAGGGGAAAATTTTCCAGAACTCATTTGGACAGTGAGGAATTTGAGTAAAATTGAGAGACTAAAAAATTTAAGAGAAAATTCAGAAAACAAAAAAAGAAAAGAAAACTGTGTAGATTGGGCAAGTGAGCCAAACTCACACCTCACCACCACCTAGGACCGAGCCACCACCACCTAAGACCGAGCCACCACCATCACCACCCTACTCTAGACCCACCATCTGGGTCGACTGACAATTTTGGACCGGGTTTGGATGGCTAGAAAGCTTTGAACCGAGTAAGTTCCTTAATTATCCCGATTTTGTATAATTTCGTAAAAATAGTTATTTTGCCTAGAAAATTATGAAACTTGTTATTATGAGGTTTTATTACATGTAGATTTAGGGAAAAATAGTGATTTAGTTTAATCACATCTAGAAATATAGGGTTCTTAACAAATTGAACAAAACCAAGCATGATTAGAACTAGAAATAAATAGGCTTAGGAGTGTAGTTTGGAGCTCAAATTTTTTCTGTAGGATGCTCATGTAATATAGAACAGTTCTATGAAGCCATTTTTTTAAAATTAATTTTCAAAATTTTTAAGTTAATTTTTAACCCTAAAATGATGGAAAAATTAGGTAATTTTGAGTTAATTATGTGATTAAGATACTAATTACTGATTTAGTTAGTAATTAAATGTTTAGGGATGTTAATCTCTGATGTGGAAACCTAATCCTACCATTTGGAGTATTAAGTATGGTTAAATTAGGAAATTAGGTAGTTAATATAAGAAATTAGTAATATGTGAAATTGAAAATTAATAAATCTAAAAAAAATTAGGGTTATTTAGATAATATTATAATAGAAATCAGAAAAATAACAAATCTGAAATAACATTTAATTTTAAGTAAATATATAAAAATGTAAGATTTTCTCACACGAGAATAAATCCAATACCTCGATTAGGAATAGCTTGTAAAAAATAGCTTAGAATACTAAATTAAGACCCAATAGGATATTTGAATACTCAAGCTTAATGTGATTAATGTCACATTAGGATTCGAGCATATTTAAGGCTTAGGAATCAAAATTAAAATCTAATTTAGGATTCGAACCCCGAAATAAAGTACAACGAATCATTAGTACGTAATAGGTATACATAGAAAAACGAGTTAAATTAGGACTTAGAATATGAATCCTTAAAGTATAAATATTAAAAAGACCTATTTATATTATAGGACACCCAGAGACGAATCGGCTTGCAATTAAGGAATCGAGCGATTAAGAAAATTCCAAGTAAGTTGGGTTATTACTTATTGTAATAGAGTACTAGTTGTATGGTACTCGGAGACTTAGAATTGTATATGGTTGTGGTTGTAAGTAGTTTACACATGTGATTAACGTATCTGAATTCGTGCTAAAATTGTGATATGGTGAATTTTGTGTTATGATTGAATTGGTGTGAATTGTTTGAAAACCCTAAATGAAATTTAATCCTATTCGACTTTAATAATAAAAAATGCCATTCATTGCAATCCGTTAGCGGATCATTAGGATTCTCCAACCAAATACCGACTCCTTCGAAAGGGATAACGCAGGATTGCAAAATGGTCCCTTCTTCATCCTCAGTTGAACTAAGTAACAGGAGAGGAGGTCGCAGTGAGGGTGAAGTCAATGATTCGAAGGTAGTCGCGGGAGGAGCGAGGTCTCTATTGCATAAGCCTAGGTTTGGTTATGAGCTGTTGCATAACATGGAACTCCTCAACCTGGATTAGAGCGAGCGAAATTTTTCTAATTTCACAATGGACCGGACTACGTTGTGCGATGACACTTGATTGTTGCATTGCATGAAATTAATTGATTGATAATCTTGTTTATGCTTGTATGCATTCATGAGTCTCCAATTTAACTTACTAAACTGTAGTTACTCATACCCTTATAGATCCTTTTGCAGGTTCTGATCTTTGAACAATTCAAGTAGAATGCCGCCTTACAATTACCCAGAGGTTAGTCTTTTTGAAGCCAGCGGGTGTGAGGACCAATCTACTTAGTAATGATGTGTAGCTAGAGTATCTCTGTAATTAAGGATGAAGGACTGATAGTTATTATGTAATTTAGTGAACTGTTGTATTTATGAAAAACTTCCTGGGAAGTTTTGTGGACTTACATATAATTATATATGTTTATTAGAAATTTATAATATTTATCATAATTGTAGTTTAAACGTTAATTGGACTGTTTACTTCAAAGCGAGGAGTCGTCGACGCCTTGTGTAGATCATGTCTATGGTAAGCACTGTGAGGCCGGTTACTATCATAGAATGGTTTACACGGTGGGACTATTGCGAATTTACGACTTCGGGCCATAATACAGGCGATACCAGAATTGCCCCTACTCCACATCCAGACACATTAGCTGCTCCGTCAAAGAACATTTTCCACCCTGAAGATTTTTCGACTATTTCACCATCAGAATCATTTCCCGCTACTAGGATGCTTTCATCAGGAAACTCAACCCGTGCTCCTTGAGGGGCATCCTCAGAAGGATTCTCCGCTAATTGATCTGCCAAAGCTTGCCCCTTGACTGAACTGTGGCTCACATACTTAATGTCAAATTCTGTTAGCAACATCTGCCACTTTGAAACTCTACCAATGAGAACCGGTTTTTCAGCTAAGTATTTCAAAGGATTGTGTTGTGTTATCAACTCAATTTGATGATACAGTGTATATTGTCTTAGTCGATGCATAACCCAGACCAATGCATAATAAGTTCTTTTAGCTTCTGAGTATTTTTGCTCCCCTTCGATAAACTTCTTGCTTAGATAGTAAACGACTTGCTCTTTCCCTTCTTCATCCTTCTGGCCCATCACGGATCCCATGGATTCCGGCATTATGGTCAGGTACAAGAACAATGGCTTTCCAGGTTTAGGAGCTACCAACATTGGAGGTTTCATGAGGTATTCTTTGATCTTCATGAAAGCTTCTTTGCATTCCTCATTCCAGTTGATCTTTACGTTCTTTTTTAATAGCTTAAAAAGAGGGCGGCATTTGTTCGTTAATTGTGAAATGAATCGAGCTATGTAATTTAAACGACCCAACAATCCTCGCACTTCCTTGAGCATTTATGGAGGAGCCGTATCAATTATAGCTTTGGCCTTATCAAGATCGACTTCAATACCTCTTTGGCTGACTATGAACCCCAACAATTTTCCTATCGTCACACCAAAGGTACACTTCTCCGAATTTAATTTCAAGTGGTACTTCCTCAGTCTATCAAACAACTTCTTCAGGTTTTCTAAGTGATCTTCCCCCTCTTTAGATTTCGCAATCATATCATCAATATACACTTCTATTTCTTTATGCATCATATCATGAAAGATTGCAACCATGGTCCTCTAATATGTTGCACCTGCATTCTTTAACCCAAATGGCATCACCTTACAGCAAAACGTTCCCTAAGTCGTAATAAAAGTCGTCTTTGTCTTATCCTCTTCGAACATCCGAATTTGATTATATCCCGAAAAACCATCCACGAAAGAGAATAGATGATTTCCGGCGGTGTTATCCACCAAAACATCAAGGTGAGGCAATGGAAAATTATCCTTAGGTGTTGCTTGGTTGAGATCTCGAAAGTCTACACACACTCTAACTTTCCCATTCTTCTTCATTCTTGGAACAATATTAGCTACCCATTCCGGGTAATTCGACACTTTGATAAATCCAACCTCCAGTAGTTTCTTCACTTCTTCTTTAATTTTCAATAAGACGTCAGGTCGAAATCTTCTCAATTTTTGCTTTTTTGGTTTGACATCCTCCTGTGTGGGTAAAAGGTGGACTACAATTGACGGGTCCAACTTAGGCGTATCTTCATACAACCAAGTAAACACATCCTGATACTCAACTAATAATGCAATCATTTCTGTTTTTTGTTTCTCTTTTAAACTCGCCCCAATCTTTAAATTCTTAGGATTTTCTTTGTTCCCCACATTAATTGTCTCAATCGGTTCATCAATAGTGATTCTGCCCAGTTCATGTTTTTGCCATTCCTCTTGTCTATTACTGTGGTCATCGACATCACCCCCGACGATTAACCCAGTAGGGCCAGAAGCGATATTGATATTTTCATTTTCTACCTGCGCGAGGTATTCTTGGTTTTCGCTTGGTTCATTGAATCTGAATGAGAATATATAAAAAAAAAATGCATGTAAACAAAAGAGAATTGAAGAGCAACATAGGAAAGAAACAAACTAAGATTTCATTGAATAAGTGGAGGTATGGTCTCAAATGAGATAAAGGCCTAACTAATTTTGAACGAAAGGTTCAACAATACATTTAAAATGATGACTATTAAAAATAAAAATTTAGAAAATACTAACTGTAGGTCACCCCTTTACCCTAGGGAAGACTTGTTGCTATTCGCCGGGATGGAAAACCAGTTGTTCAAATGATGCTGGAACTTGGGTGGTGAGTTTGTTGATCCTTCTTTGTCTGATTCTCTAGCTTGAGTCTCTTCCCGTACGAACATCTCAGCTAGCGGTGGAAAGGTCATCGAGGCATGGTATAATCTGTTACCTCTCTTGCCCCTCGCTTGCTTCTTCTGGAATTCTTCTGCCGGGGTAGGATTATAACCAAGGCCATAGGTACCAATCTGGCCTTCCTTAAATCCCTTCCTTCTATCACCCTCTCTGTTGGGACCAGTAATCATGTTCACTTTTTCAAACATTTGTAAACCCAGCTCCTCTTGTCCCTCACTTCCTATGTAGGGTATAGCTGTCTCCTTATAGATTGCATAATCTTGATCTCCCAGAATTGTAATCACCTGGCCATTGGAGATAAACTTCAATTTTTGGTAAAAGCTCGAGGGTATGGGCCCTGCTGCATGAATCTAAGGTCTTCCCAAAAGTAGATTGAAAGATCTTGGAATGTCCATGACTTGGAATCGAACGGTAAAGTGCTGAGGGCCAATACTCATGGATAAATCAATCTCCCCTATAATCTCTCTTTTGGAACCATTAAAGGCCATGATTGTTATGGAAGAAGGCTTAATTGCGGATGTGTCGATGCCCAGTAAATCCAAAGTGGCGAGTGGGCAGATGTTCAGCGACGATCCGTTGTCAATGAGTACCCTGGTGACAATTATGTCATTACTCCTTACCATGATAAAGAGTGGCTTTGCATGTTTGTTCCCTTCCTTACCCAATTCTTCAGCTAAAAATGAAATTTGATCTATTGCAAGGATCAAATTAGTAACTAGTCCCATCTTCTCAGTTGGAATTTCTTGAGGGACCTTCACTTCATTTAAAGTGCGAAACAAAGCCTCCCTATGCGGTTCCGATGCAATTAACAGGCCCATCAACGATATTTGTGCAGGAGTCTTACTGAGTTAATCCATGATTTTATACTCACTCGACTTGATCATCTTGGTAAAGGCCGATAGCCCCTCAATGCGTTCGGCTACCTTCTTATCATTCGATTCTCCCGACATGACTTTCCTCCCCTGCTCCTCTCTTGGGTGATAAATATTTCCCGATCAAGTAATACCCCCTACTAGAGGACCTGGTTTCTCCTGATTTACCAGGTGATAGTTAAATGGAGCAGCCTTGTAATTTTCTGGTGGCAATGGTACGTGAAATGTATACCTCTTCACTTCTGGAGTCTAGTTGCCAATATAGAACTCAAAAACCTTAGGCTTCTTATTAATATCAATGACGTTGACAGCACAGTCATCAAAAATCATACCAATCATCAGCCTATGGTTAGGTAAGGAATTATTGTTAACATTAGGAACCGGGGCTTCCACAAAATCTAACTGCACTATCCCTTCATCTATCAAGTCTTGAATCTTATTCCTTAGTCTCCAGCATACATTGGTCGAATGGCCTACTTGTCCATAGTGGTATTCGCACTTTACTGTGGGGTCAAAGAATCTCGGTCGATATCGATCGCTAGGAAGTTGATATCGTATCAAATTATCCCTTCGCAACTTCTCAAAAACTTGACTCAAAAGGACCGGTATCTTGGTAAATTGCCTATAAGTCTTGTTAGTTTGAAACTGATCTCTGTACTGTTGCTGGGCGGGAGGTGGATTTGCCCTAAAAGCGACTTGAGCATTTGGTCTAGCATTTGAATTTACCATACCAAATGTAGATTCTTTAGGCTTGCTGGTGGTTGGTCTAGGACCAGATGAAGATGACGCTGGTGGTCTTCTATCTGCTGTGTCTTACAGCTTACCGGAAGAGACAGCACTTTCAATCCTGCACCCGGTCGCTACTACTTCAGCAAAACTGGATGAGGCATGCCTAATGAGATGGGAGAAATAGGGCCTTTCCAAGGTGTTAATGAAAGCCGATGTGAGCTCCTTCTCAGTCGTAGGAGTAGAGATTCTTGCAGCTAAGAACCTCCATCTTTGAGCGTATTCTTTGCACGATTCGTTGTTCTTCTTCCGTAGGGTAACCAAATCCATCATAGTCGGGGCTACTTCTACATTGAATTTATATTCTTCATAAAATGCTCGAGCAAGTTTCTCCCATGTATTTATCTGATTCAAATCAAGTTGGGCATACCAAGTCAGGGCCGGTCCGGTCAGACTATCCTGAAATGTCTATACCATGAGTGGATCATACTGAACATATTTACCCATCTTCCTAACATACAACCTAGTGTGAAACTTAGGACAACCCGTCCCGTTATACTTTTTGAATTCCGGTATCTTAAACTTCTCAAGGTATGATCTCATGTCATATGCGGAAAACTCTATGATCCCCGCCTGTTTAAATCCATCACACCCTACAAAATGCCTTCATCTTCTCAGTGATCTGTTGTGTCAATTTCTTTTCCAATTCTTTCAAGCTGTCCGTCCTTGGCCCATGGTCAACAGGTCTCGGGGCCGCATACGTGTTAGGTTCGAAGGTTGGGTTGTCTTTTGGGTAAACTCCTTCTGTCTCGAATGGGTCTTTTTGATATTCGTGTTCTGCTTCAGGAGTTTGTGTATTCTTCCCATAACGGGTTTTGGAACCTTCTTCATTAGTCGGTGCTGTAGCTCGCAGCAAAGAAATGCTGTCTGCTAAAAAGCTCATTTGTTCTGCCATTTTTTCCATAGCCCTTTCTATGGAACGAAACCTCAGCTCGAAGGGATCATTGATGTCAGGGTCTCCATCATTTCCTTGGGTGGTGGCCATCCTGGTCTGGGAACGTGTTCTAATCGGACTTCTCTGAAAGACTTGACGTTTGGGAGCTATCTTGAAATTTTACCTGATTTGAATTGAACAACTCAACAAAGTGTTAGTACATATTATATTTTCCTAAAAAAAAAGGGTTGTTAATCATACAAACACAAAATGAATGTCACACGAGTGCAATAAAAAATCAAGATTTAGGGAGAACCTCTAATGTGGCAAAACCTAACTAACTTTTATTAATTTTCGCAATTGTGAAGCTTTACACCTCTTATTCTGTTCTAATGAAAACATAAAAACCTAAAATCTAAAATTTTCTCTCTTAGCGGCTAGTAAGCTTATCCTGCAACTTTCTCTTCTTTCGGATCATGGGAGCTTGCTCTTCTTTTCCCTTAGTCCTCTTCAATTGTGCTTCCAATGCCTTTATCTTCTGATGATACTCGTTGCAACAACTTTCTAACTCCTGCTCTCTTTTACTTGTCCTTTCTGGTTCAACTTGAACTTTCCTCTTCTCTTTGTTGTCTTCCATATCTTTCAGCCCTTTTAGCTGGTGATAAAGAAATCCTTTAGTTGTCTGGCTCCTGGCTGTTATCCCTCTAGGTAGGGGTGGTCTTTCTTGTGCACCAAAGAGCTTGGATATTTTGAAGCTTAGTTACTTTATCAACCATCGTCATGCCGGGGTTAAGGAAGTCCAACGAGATAGCTTCTAATGATGGTCTGGGGGTCATGTCCTCAATGAGTCCATTGGCTGGGACGTATGCGGTGTAGAGGTTGAAGCCGATCAGAGGAATCGCTTTAAAGTCTCCACATGCTCTTATCATTTCCTTGCTTGCAAACCACCTGGGTGTCAACAACGATTCTTTTGCTTTCATACTCTGAAAGTATTGGACCCAATAGCAGCTAGCTATATTTTTTGGTAGCTCGATTCTTTCTCCAAAAGATTTGATGAGATCATATTGCTGAGTAAACTCAGCCCGATTAAAATCAAGTTGATAACTTCTCATGTGGCTAACGAACCAGACCACCAATAGGACCATATTAGTTTTCAAATCTCCTCGTTTCTTTTTCTTGAGATGGCTTAGTGACCGGATCTGCTCAGCCAGAGGGGCTGGGATGTATGATTTCCCTTCAAGGAATTGGGTTACGAGTTCTACAATTCTGAAATGGACTCGATGTCTTTCATCAGGGAACAGGATAGTATTGAAGACCACCAGTATAAAAGCGTTGACCCGATACTAGTGCCAAGTTTCTAAATTTGCACAAAAAACCTCACGTTTTTCTCTATGCTTCAATTTAGTAGAAAACCAACCCATGACATCCTCTAATCAAATGGTCTTTCCTTGATTTAGAACCTGGTTTATTTCGGTTTTTCTGATTCCCAGCAACTTGCTGAAGATCTTTGGTGCTACAGCTTCCAAGTCTAGGACATAAATATCATCCGTGATTGTAGGAGCCCACAACAATTGGGAGTATTCCTCTACAGTTGGGCTTAGCTGATGTAGGCCCATACAGAAACTGGTGGATTCGGGTTCCCAAAGGTGGACTAAGGTGTTACGCCCCGAAGTCGTAGAGTCGCAACAGTCCCGCCATGTAAACCATTTTATGATAGTAACTGGCCTCACAGTGCCTACCATAGACATAATCTACACAAGGCGTCGACGACTTCTCGCTTTGAAGTAAACAGTTCGATTAATAATTATATTACAATCATGATAAATATCACAATTTCTAATAAACATATATAATTATATATATATATGTCTCCACAAAGCTTCCTAGGAAGTTTCACACAAACATGACAGTTCACTAGATTACATAATAACCATTAGTCTTTCATTCCTAATTACATGGTCACTTTAGTCACACATTACATTAAGTAACTTGATCCTCACACCCCTGGCTTCAAACGGACTAACCTCTGGATAATTGTAGGGCGGCATAGTACTTGAAAAGATTACAAATCAAAACCTGCAAAAGGATCTATAAGGGTATGAGCAACTACAGCTCAGTAAGTTGAATTGGAGACTCATGAATGCATACAAGCACAAACAGGGTTAGCAAACAATTATTTTCATGCAATGCATCAATCAAGTGTCATCGCACAACGTAGTCCGGTCCGTTGTGAAATCAGAGAAATTTCACCCGCTCCAATCCGGGTTGAGGAGTTCCATGTTATGCAGCAGCTCACAACCAAACCCAGGCTTGTGCAATGGAGACCTCGCTCCTTCCGCGACTACCTTCTAACCATTGACTTCACCCCCGCCATGACCTCCTCTCCTGTCACTTAGTTCGACTGAGGATGAAGAAGGGACCATTTTGCAATCCTGCGCTATCCCTTTCGAAGGGGTCGGTATTTGGTTGGAGAGTCCTATGATCCCCTAACGGGTTGCAATGCATGACATTTTTGGTTATTAGGGTCGACTAAGATTATATTCCATTTAGGGTGTTCAAACAATTTCATACCAATTCAATCAGTCACAAATCACTCACAAAGCAAGTTTCAGCACGAATTCAGATACATTAAACACATGCGTAAACTACTTACAATCACAAGCATATACAAGCCTAAGTCTCCGAGCACTACAAAACTAGTACTCTATTACAATAAGCAATAACCCAACTTACTTGAATTTGCTCGATCACTCGATCTCTTAGTCGCAAGCTGATTTGTCTTTGGGTGTCCTATAATATAAATAGGTTTTTTTAGTACTTAGATTTCATGGATTCTTATTCTAATTCAAAATGTAACTCATTTTCCCCATGTATACCTATAACGCTCTAATGATTCGTTGTACTCTATTTCGGGGTTCGACTCCTAAACTAGATTCTAGTTTTAAATTCCTAAGTCTTAATTAGGCTCGAATCCCAATGTGACATTAATCACATTACGCTCAGGTACTCAAATATCCTATTGGGTCGTAATTTGGTATTCTAAACTATTCGGTACACGCTAACCCTAATTGAGGTATCGGATTTATTCCTGATGTGTAAAAATCTTACATTTTGAGATATTTACTTAAAATTAAATATTATTTCAGATTTATTATTTTTCTGATTTCTATTATAATATTATCTAAATAACCTTATTTTTTTAGATTTATTAATTTATACTTTCACATATTACTAATTTTCTTCTATTACTTACTTAATTTCCCTAATTAACCATACTTAATACCCAAAGGCTAGGATTAAGGTCCCACTTCAGATATTAACATCCCTAAACATCTAATTAAGATCCAAATTAGTAATTAACATCCTAATCACCTAATTAATCTTAAATCACTCAATTTTTCCATCATTTTAGGGCTAAAAATTAACTTAAAAATTTCAAAAATTAATTTTAAAAAAATGGCTTCATAGCACTGTTCTACATCATATGAGCATCCTACAGAAAAAATTTGAGCTCCAAACTACACTCTTAAGCCTATTTATTTTTCGGTTTAATCATGCTCGGTTTTGAACAATTTGTTAAGGAACCAATATTTCCAGACATAATTAAACTAAATCAATATTTTTTCCTAAATCTACATACAATAAAACCTTATAATAACAAGTTTTATAATTTTCTGGGCAAAATAACTAATTTTACAAAATTATACAAAAATCGGGTGAATAAATGACTAACCGGTTCGAAGCTTTTTGGCCGTCCAAACCCGGTCCAATGTTATCGGCCGGTCCAGGCGGTGGTTCTAGTATAGGGTGGTGGTGGTTCAGTCCCAGGTGGTGGTGGGTGGTGGTTTTAGTTCACTTGCCTAATCTGCACAGTTTTCTTTTTTTTTTTTTTTTCTAGATTTTCTCTCGATTTTTTCAGTGTTTCAATTTTTCTCAGATCCTAAACTGTCCAAATGACTTCTGGAAATTTTTTCCTTATTTATAGACAATTGTAGTAATTAATATGTATTAATTTGACAAGACTTTGTCCAAATTCCTTAATTTTTGGCTTTTAAGTTGTTCAATTTTTATTGGCTAATTTTTCTTTTTCTGACCACGACCTGATCTTACTTCAGTTTATCCTCTTCTGATTTTTTCTGATTTTTACATAATTATTTTATATTTTTCTTTAATTATTTGCTTAGTTTTCGGCCAATTTAGGTAATTACGCGTATTTTTATCTACACGTAAATACATGTGGGGTATACGTGAACATTCCTAAATATTATTTTGGTCATTCTAAAATTTTTAGTATACATATAATCTATCTCTAGTAATTTATTAGTTATTAGATTACACTTTTTGCCTTTTTGGTAATTAGCAATTATTATACTTAAAATTTGAAAATTTTATAGTCTCCTATTTTACTACTTATTTTCTTAAATTTAAGTTTATGGGGTCATTTTTACTAGTATTTCTCTCAATAGTTTATAATTTGAGTTTGATCGAATCTTTTAGCCGATCGCCCTAAACCTTGGGTTTTAAGCTCAAACCTATGGTTACTTGGCTTGGCTTTAGGGCTTACATAAGGCCTGCACTAGAGTGATGTTCATAGAGATCTTCTATAGAGAGAGGATGGGCCCAATTTTATTCTCAATAAACTCCTGTTTATCTGGGTTGAAGAGTCGAAACCACATTTGAAGCAGTTTTTGTAGCCAATGGGGTAGGTGGACATGAATGTCTTCAAAAGGCCTTTGACTTGATCCAGCCATGACTAATAAAAAATCAAAATTAAAATTACAATTACAATATACTCTAAACTTTACATAAAATTATTACAAATTATTTACAATGGAAGATTACAATCACAACTTCACAACTACCTTTATCAATTTAGGTTTGCCACATCATAGGTTCTTGTGAATTTTTGAAAAAGTTTTGATGTAATATAAGGGGTGGGTTCGAAAGGTCCTCAAGTTTTGCAACCACTACGTTTTTCAAAGCAACGATTCTGTAGTCGCATCTGAACTTGAGTGGGGTAACTTGATCGGCCCCGGAAGGTGGTTACCCTACAATATCCGAAGCTTACACAATGACCCCCCTCCTAAGGTCCTAAGGCGGTCTGGTTCTGACCGTATCTACCATACACTTATGATATAGTAAAGAAAAGATAAATAAATAAAATAAAATAAATAAAAGTAAAAACCCCCTAAAATTACCCCTTAACTAGACTACCACAACAAAAGAAAAATGTTAGTAAAAAATAAATAAAATAAACAAATACATAAAATAACATACCTAAGTTCCCTTTTTTTTATTATTTTTTCATTTTTTTTAAATAATCCTATTTTCGTCAACTTCTAGTGGCTAGCCCTCTAGCGGTCCCCAATGGAGTCGCCAAACTGTCGAGCCTGATTTTTTGATTTCCTTTATTTAAAATTAATTCCCCATTTCTGATTAATATTAAATCCTAACCTATTTAATATTAATCCTCGACTAAAAAAATTGAGAAATTCTAGTTTTTTATTGAAAATAATTTTTGAAGTCGCCACTCGACCAAAGTCGGAAAAAAAAAAACCGTAACTAATTGGGTGGATTGATTACGATTTGACTACCAGTCTTTGATTTCAATTTTAATGAAGAACCAAAAGGTTCCGAATTCGGGAGCTAACCTATTAAACCCTAACAAGTACCATCATTTATTTACTGAAATTAGGATTATTCTTCTAATTATAATATTTTTAAAGAAAAAATAAATAAATAAAAAATTAAAAGAAAAAAAGAACCTAAGTTTAACATATTTTATCGTCGCTCCAAATGTACTTACGTACCCGTTAGCCAAGATCAGACGATCGTAGTTCTTTCAAAAAATCTTTAGTGTGTTAATTTATTTTAATTTTTAAAAATCGATCGAGTTTACGTTATTACTAATTTAAATTATTCAAATAAAAACTAAAGGATCCTAATTCTCAAGTGTTTTTATTTTATAAAAAAAAAAACTCTCTAAAAGTCCTATATTTTTTTAAAAGGGTCTTTTATTAATTTTTTTTATTTTAAAAAAAAAACCTTATATGTGAGGAAATCTTAAAAAACTTAATGCTAAAAACGCCCAAACTAATATATATACATATCTATTTACATAACATATTATAAACTTAACTAAATAATAATAATTAAATAAATAAAGAAACAAATAAATAAATATACAATAATCAAACCTGACTTGATATTTGGTGAAGGACAGTGGACGTACGTGTGTGGTCTGCGTCGCGTTGGTGATCGTAGTTAGCTACATATGCTGCTGCGAAATTGGTTGTTGAAGAAGACTGCTATTGCAAGTAGGCTGGATTATGTGCAGCTATTTATGAATTGCTGATAACTGTTATGCGTCTGTGGCGTTGGGCTGGTTGTAGACTAGCTATTGGAGATTTGGCGTATTCGGGGGTTACTTGTTCGGCGAAGGACATGGACGTACGCTATTTAATCGGTGCAACTTGGATCAAGGGCACATTGATCGTATATTCACTATAGCTGTCGTAGCACTGTTACTGTATTGCGTCAGAAATCGTTATGCGGTGTTGGTCCAAGTTGCTACTCATCCGTTGCTGTTGCTGTGTTGAGCTGCTGTTCAGATCAGGTAATTTTGGATTTCGACGAGGATCTAGCGTGGAGTTTGCTATTGTTGCGTGGCATGTCGTGTGTGTGGATAGTGCTGATGCTCGATGAACTACGATGAGTTGCTGTTGCTGCGTAGCGTGTTGGGCATATGGATAGTGCTGATGCTTGATGAACTGCGATGAGTTGCTACTCATCCGTTGCTGTTGTGTTTCTAGTTTCTACAGGGTCTATCTTCGTTTCTGACTACATGAAGTGCTTATATAGTCTAACCAAATCATATCATATCATATTTAATTATATATGATTCGTTAATTAAATTAGATTCAAATTTGATTTAACTAATATTCATATGATTCGATTAGATATGAATCCGATTTTAAATCTTGCTTCTGCAAAGACAAAAAAATAAAGACATAGGTACCTGCTAAGACTCGAACATGTGGTTCGAAACCTCCAACTAAATCCACCCAAATACTCCACTACTTATCCGTTAGGCCGTTCGCCTGTGCCTTGATATTAATTACAATTAAATTATATTTAAACTATCTGAATCCCTAAACTAAAAATTTTAACTAAACTAAAACTAAAACTAACACTAAAACTAATTATAAATTACTTCCTAAAAATCTACGAAATTTTTATGATTTTTCCTTTTCTTATTTTTTTTTTGTATTTTCATTATTTATTAATTTTTATTATTATTTTTTATTTTTATTTTTTCTTTTGAATTAGGACCCTTTTTTGTAAAAATAAAGATTATGGACAAAAATTAGGTGTCTACACGCATGAATTACACCAATAGTGCACAACACACATGTGACAACTAATTCAAGTGTTTGGATACAGCAACTACAAGTTATTTATCTTATTTAAGTCAAGCAAACAACATAGTTCCACAATCTCGGAACTTGGAGTAACTCATAAATCCGGCACACAATATATAATATATACATATAAGTATTAGTATGGGTCATCCCCAACACCCTAGTAACTATGTGACATTCTAAATATACCTTGATCATTTCTAAGCATGACTTTAATTAAGATACCATCGTACAAGGATCATCAGGGTGCTATCCTAAGGTCTGGTCCTCCCAGTCCCTTGGGCTAGCTAAATACAAGCAACTTAAGCTAAGTTTCCATTAAGTCCATTTAATATTACTAAATCTTATCCATACACAAACAACATTCAAACCCCATACCTGACTATAACACTTGATCGGAATCTAATACAAGAATCTCATAACCTATTTACAAGAGAACAATCATACTCACTCGGTTCCAGAATTAGACCAACGGTAACCTTAATGCTACAACTAAACTCACTTAAGATAACTTTAAGCCAAAAACAAAATTTAGGATCATTAGGTTGTTAGAACAATTTGGAAACTGATTTATGTGGTGACTCTTGATTAGAAACGTTTAGAAAATGGTTTGAGCTTGATAAACAACATCAAAAAACCCCTAAAAAACATAAAGGAAAATTGTTGCAAGAAACAAGGGCTAGGCATCTGGATGTTAGCTTATCTAGCGTCTAGATGCCATGGTAAAAAACACTATGCTCAAAAGAGCATGGTTTCAACTATGGCATCCAGATACTAAGGGGGATGGTATTCTCACGCTTGTTGTAATTTGCAAAATTCTGCAGATTGCAGTAACGCAACCATCCCCTAGGTACTACCTTGCCCTTTGCCGATCAAAACCGAACACTCCCGAAACAACTCTCGACATCAAAACTACTCCTCATTGCAATAAAAACACAAATCAAAATACCTTCTTTCATCCAAAACGCATCTCAACTCTATTGTTCATCATATAACTAAAAGAAGCAACATATATCATGTGCACAATATCATTACTATACCTTATGTGATTTGAATTTTATGCATCCACCACTGCAATCACACTATAGGACACACGTATGGATGCCTTAAAGTTGTTTTACCCACAACCCTACGTAAAAAGACAAATTCCCTTAATAAGACTTTGCTAAACTCAAAGAAACACTTCTAAACAACCTTACCTTGATGTAACATGCTCTTAGAATTGCTTTTTGACTATGGAACACACAAGAAGGCCTCCAAAAATTCATTTTGGGGCTATCTTAAGTGAAAAAGATGAGTTCCCTTAAAGAGAAAACCAAAACCTCACATTAAAAAGGCATTCCTTAACCTTACATGTAAATCTCTCGACTATATCTTACATAAGCTTGTCATTATTGTTTTTTCTTGACAAGGATCACACAAAAACCCTAAGGACCACCTGCTATACGTATAGGAAGAGAAGTTAAAAGGGTTTCCAAAAACCCTAGCAAACCTTTAAATAGCCACGGTTCGCTAACCTTTTCCCATACTTAAAATACCCTTACTTAAGTTTTACAATACCACTTATGTCCTTGACTTAACTCGCGTTGTTTTAATACTTTAATTGTATTATCTTATCTTATTCTATATTTTTATATTTTTCCATGGTTGGGGTTTTACAAGGGTAATACAAGAAAATTTATCTATTAGAACTTAAAGAAAGATGTTTGAATGACAACAAAATGTATGTATTAATATTATTAATAGTTATTGAGTGTGCACAACAAGTTAAAGATTATTATGAGATTTGCAGAATTATAAAGAAAGAAAAAGAATCTAATTGGAATTGAAAGATGAGATAAGAACATGAGATCGGAACTACAAAAGCAAAATTAGAGTTTGACTAAATACGAAAATAGAGAAGCAAATTTGAACCAAAACAAAGGATGATGATTATTGCTCGGAACTAAATTAAAGTTTATCATCAAAAGCAACATCTTAGGCAAACAAAAGTAGACAACAAAAACAAAAAAAAAAAAATGAAACATATAGAAACAAAAAAATACAGGAAGAAAAGGAAAGTCTAAATGAAAAGTCAGAAGAAGACTTTAGAAGACAGAAGAATAACTAAAGTAGAACTGTAGTTCAAAAGCAAAAAACAAATTAGAAAATGAATAATTGCTTAATCATATGGTAGAAGCAAAAGCTGTTACAAAAGCTTTTGAAGAAGAAAAGAAAAAAGATAATCAAGACTTAGATTATGAAAGAATAATGTTTGATCAAAGCTAAGGAATTGTTACTAAATATATCATGACAAAGAATTAAAGATAGAATTACAGTAAAAAAGAAAGATTTATATTTTAAAAGAAGCAAAGAAACAAAGAATCAAAATTACATATCAAAAGCAACAAGGCAATAATATTTATAGAAGAAAAGATCATGAAGATTTGAATCACAATGGCTATACAATGGCCATTACCAAAGAAGGAAAATTGAATATTAAAAGATAACAATCAATTCAACTTAGTTTACTTGATTGTTCACTATGACCAAAACTATCCCATGCCCATAGTTGTAAATTAATAGTAGCATCCCCTATTTCTTGTGTAGCGACATTTATAGTATGACATAACTACATATATAACCATGCTAAGCACACCGATCCTTAACTATAGCCCTTAAAGCTCTAAAATCTTCTAATATTAGCAAAAATATCAAATGTTAGAGGCTAGTGGAATGTACATATGTTTTATGTATATTTTATTAAGCGAATTTTAATATTATTCTAAGTCTACCCCCTCCCCATTGTATGGTTACGCATTTGTTCGTGATATTTAGTACAATCTATGACTTTTCTCATGTAGTGTAATTCAAAGCAAAGCTATTATGGGGACTTTAGTTATCATAGGAAGGGCAATTGAGCATGTGAGTATAATTTGAACTACTATTAGCCAAAAGCAAAATATTTATGATGAGAAGATTATTTTTCGTCATCATAAGCATCAAATTTAGTAGTTAACTAGAATAGTTGGATTGAAGATTGATTAATCCATGTGTAGGGGTTTAGAAATTGGGATGAGTTGGCTTTTGCTACTAGGTATAAGTCAACTAAAATTGAGAAGTAACTAGGGAATTGATGCATGTTTGGTTGTTGCGTTATATTATTATGTATTATGTGCATTATTCTTGTCTTAGGAAGATATTAGTCTTAATGGGTATTACAGCTTAATGATGTGGAACTTGTAAATGTTTTTTATGACTGTTTCTACTAGGATGTTGATAGATTTCCAAGTTTATGATCTAACTTATAGATCAAGGATGAGAGTAGCAATATTAACCTTTCCACTTTTGTGTATCGAATACCTTCATTCCATATTTACTTGTTTCTCGAGAGAAACAGAAGTAAAACTTCACTCATGGTTTAATCATACTTCTAAAATTATATGATTAATCCAATCATTTATGTTAATCTTTTGAAGATTAAGCACTATAGGCTTAAGTTTGTTAGGAATTACTAAATAGTATTTAGATAATTATTTTTATTTGTGATTTTTATGGTAGCTTTTGTGTAAAGGGACCTTTATGACCTTGCTAGTTGATAATTGTGTGTAGAGAGTTAATATGTTTCTACAAATATAAGGTATGGTATTTTGATCATATTTTATGAGTAGACAAATACAATATGAGTTTGTCTTTTTTTAAAAAAAGTTTATTAACAAGTATGGATACAATTATTGATAAAATCCTAATAGATTAGATATGACATAATGAAACTTTGATTGTTGACTCAAATTCTTAATGATCATAATTAGATTAATCATACCTTTATTTTGAAAATATGCTTTTTTTCGGTGAATATTAAAAGTTTTTACAAGTGTTTTTATTAAATATCAATATTCATTTAAAGTACTTTGTTTATTATTTTGAAAGTGGAATCTATTTTCCTCTCCATCTATTTATGTAATACTCTAAAAAATAGAAAAATAAATAAGATATAAATCATTACATGAGAGTAGTAGTTTGGTCTTTTGCATAATTTAAACCTCTCACTTCCACTCTTTCCTGTATCATGCTCTCTCTCTCTCTCTTTCACATACACACACACACACACACACACATATTTTCTTGCCTACTCTTTCAACTTTATTGCTTCTTGATACTTTATTTATTCCCTAAGAACCTATGAAATCAAAGAGATTTCAAAAAAAAAAAAAAGAAGAAGAAGAAGAAGCTAAGGGTTTTTGTTATGAAGTATCATTTTAAGTAAGTTATAGGTAAATTCTTGCTTTGGAGGCTTCAAAGCTATGTTCTTTTCAAAAGTTTCATTACTAACCATTTCTCTTGTTTGTGTTTTATGTAGTTTCATCAAGTTAGATATGTATTATTTGTTGTTTTTACAAGAATTTTGGCTTTATTTTCTTTTGCTATTTTGTTTAAAAATGATGTTGTTGCATTTCGGATGTTATGGAAGGAGTTCATTGTTATTAAGGTAAAAATGGAGCTTCTAAAGTAGTTTATTATTGGATTGTTGGGTTTTGATGATCAATGAAGTTTATTGTTAATGGTAGAAAGGTGTTACTCGAAGAAGGTTTAGTGGAGGTTGAGAAGGTACATAGCCATTAATATAGGTGTATTGATGAGCATGTTGGGTTACATAACTTAAACATAGAATGAAAAATTAAGAGTAGAGAAGTACATGATCAATTAACAAGGGCATATTGGTGGCTTGTTGGGGTATATGACCTTATCATGGTTGTGTTAAGCAAAGAAAAAGAAGTGGTGAGATATATGGAGCCAACATGGCCAAGTTATAATCTTGTATCTTTAGGCTTGTCCTCTTTTGTTGTTTATTCTAATTCTACTTAAACCAAACCCAATTTTTATCCATGTTAAAGCAATTAAAGGGGATTAACGGGTTTAGAATCAAAGTAGAAAACTTTTTGTTCGAGTATGAGAATTTATGCTAAGCTACTATAACTTCTTTAATCGAGAATTAGATACTACTAACTATTAACCAAGTTGAATATTCTTAGTAAGTGATACTACATTTGTTGAAAGAAAATAGAATTAATTAATATTCAACTTATAATTGTTTGCTACTTAAGTGTGGCTTAGCCTATGGGCTATAAATGGTAGAACACTAGAGGTACCCATTAATCGTACTTCGCAATGTCCTCAAGGGAATTACATATTGAGATGATTCTAGAAGATTTAGGGACATTGAGGCTAGATGTGGCAGTTCCCAACCTAAGATTTATACATACACATACTATAAGTATGAGTAAGGTCATGAGCACCACTATGTAGTTTGATGACTTAAATTAAAGATAAATATATTGATTATTTGTTTATGTGTTGCACTGAATGTGTGTGACCTATTAATTGTGTAGTATGAGCATATATGTATGGTGTTAAATAATGCATTAGGTTCACTTTTTATCTTTTACAGCTCCAGGTATGCTTAATGAGTTCACTAATGATAATAAGTTTGGAGATGTCTACTACTATTATTAGGGTAGGGGAAAGTGGCAATATTTAGTACTGTTATAATGATAATTAGCAGTGATATGAGTGATGTTATTTGATAGACTTGTTGGTAGTCGGTAATGTGCTATACATTGGAGATTAGGCTCAAATTGACTTATGTTATTAATCGTTCATATTTGGAGGAGATGGTTCTAGTAGTTATCAATAGTCTACTATTAGCAAGTTCTATTGTATGAAGAGCTAGACTCTAGTTTACTTTCAGTCATGTTTATAGTTGGAATGGCACATCAGTGAGTCATTCGAATTATTATATGGAGATGTAATCAATGCATTTAACATTACATTTTAAGTAGGCACTCTTTAGAGATTTATAGATGCTTATTTAATAGCCTTAAAGTATTATTAGTTAACAGTGACATGTGGCAAGTTATAATGTCATCGAATTTGGAGCATTATAATTTAAGATTTTAATGCCTCTAATACTAACCACTGGTTGCTATAGTCACTTTCTACCACCTCTGCCTGTCCCTTAAAACTAGTAGTTCTTATGACTTTTGGAATGGTAACATTAAATATTAATTTATAAAGAAAAGTTTGAAAAATTTACTTCTTATACTTTCATGAATAAGGATGACTTCAAATTTCCAAAACTTTATAGTCATAGATTGATACATGATTAATTTACCAAAATACTAGTATTTTTGTCCAATTTACATGCATCTACTCAAATGCATGTTAATAATATGTTTATAAAATTGATTAAATTGAAAGCTTATAACCTAACTAAAATTAATCAACATGAAAGAATTCAATTTTCCTCTTCCAGTCCAATTTGATCATATAATACAAGTACATTTAATCTTAGAAAGTATAAGTCAAATTCTACCTATGTCACCTTAGATTGACGAAAGGTGAATTTAGTCCCTATATTGTTTTGCTTCCATTCTATCTTTCTAGTATGATTGAACTTGCTTTCTTCTTTGTAATATGTTTTAATGTTTACAAAATCCGATGTAAAGCACAAGAATTACTTGTAACTCTAGTTTGATTGATGTTAGAGAATATGTGGTTGATCTAAGTTTTGAAAAAGAAGCATGGTAGCTCATTTTACAAATTTGTTGGTTTTTTTTTAAAAGACAAACAGATAAACCCAAGACACCACATGAAACCTTTGTACGTTTCCTCCTTCCTCCCTGACCTCCTCGCTTATTTTCTATTTTATGGTTTTTACTTCTTTGATCTAGTTACCATGGATATCTATGATTTAACTTTTATGATGGTTTATAATAGTTATATGTAAGGTGTTAGTACTAGGGAGCTTTAATTATATAGTCACTCAAAGGTGACCATATAGTGTAACCACTTTCGACTTCAGTAAATCACCCCGATTTATAATAAATCATGTCTAGTAATAGTAAAAATTAAATCATTGACAGTAAAAATGAAATCATTGACAGTAAAAATGAGACTATCAATAGTATTTCATAGGAAAAAAGCTTTCATAAAGCTATCAATGGCTTCTTTTTACCATTGATAGACCTTATTTTATCGTAAATTAAGGTAATTTACTGAATTCAAAAATGATCTTACCATATGTTCAATTTTGAGTGACCATACCATAGAATTTATCTAGCATAAGACTTGTACGAGAGTGCTTTACTCTTTTAGTAAGCCTTTAAGGTTTCATACAAGAGTTTGTATGATGGATAATAGTCCAACTAATCCAATCACTAGAGCATAGATCAAGAGGGTCACATAATTAAGTTCAAAGAGTTCTATTAAGTTTTCCTAATAATGAAGAATAAGTCTGTTTGAAGGTATTAAGCTTTGATACAAATTCCCTTAGAAGTTTAATTTGTGTAATATTAGTTTCAAATGCATAGGAGTTACCAAGAATATGCTCAGGTTGACTAGGCAAGAAGTAAGTTAATAAAGGACATACCCGGGTTGACTAAAGAGCTATTAATTTCAGTTCAATTAAGCTTGATTCTTAAGCCTATGTTGATTAGCCGTTATGCTAAGTCTACAGCCCTACACTAGGTAGACTTAATTACTTATTTTCAACCAATTTCAAACTTCTTTTTTATTAGTTGTTTTATTAACTTAGTAATTCCTACTCTAGCTTCTTTTTCTTATTATTTGTTTTAACCTATATAAAGACAATGATTATAATCAACTAGAATCAATTCTTATTATGATAATTCATTATTAGAGGTTTTTCTTTTAATGCCATTGATCTTATCTTTTATTTTGGATTGTAGCAAACACTCATTTGTCTTAATTTCTGACTCATATTAAATTAGGAAAACACGTAGTTTAATCTTCTTATTGAGTCATATTCCTGAGAATTATTTGTACATCAAATCTAATCCCACTAAAATCTACGAATAGTTTCCATTGTAACTCAGTCTTATTCGTAGGTTGAGTAGTTTTCAATTCGAGTCATATCATTATATGTGAAACTTTGCATCTTTCTCCAGCGCAAACTTCTCTAAGATAAGCATTTGTGAGTATAAGTGCTTCCTTTGCAATGTTCTATAGCTCTTTTGTTAACTAGTAGATTTCCACACCTCTATTGTGGTTTTATTGCCTTATTTGAGGTTCTTTATATTGAACATTATAATCTTTTTTCAACTCTTAATTCATTGTTTCACATGATTCAATTGAAAGCTTTTGTATCCATATCTTAACATAACCTATCAAGGTTTAATGGATCAAATAAATGCATAGTTTTCCAAATATATGAAATTGTTACTAAGGATAACACGCAATGAAACTCTTTCAATTATGTTATGCTTTTGTACCCATGATTTTTAAAGTTAGATATACCATGTTATTCTCCTTAATCGATCATACACACACACACACACATACATATATGTATATACATACACACATTTTTCTAGTAGTGGAATTTAGAGGCACAATAAACCCAAGAACAACAACATACATAATACAACTTTGCTAGCCAATACGGATTAGGGATGTGATAAGCATAAATTAGTCTACACTTTTTAGGCATAATTAAGCATAAATTGATCATAATGGTCCTCATTTCTCAAGTTTTTGATACCTAATTGTGTAATATATTAATTTCAAATAGTTCAAGAGCAAGAAGACAATATTTATTCAAGCTAAAGTGAAGATGAGATGAAATTCCACAAGAACAATCAGATTCAGAGCAATCACACCCGTGATGAAGGAATAATTCTAAAGGAACATCAACATGTATTCAATCATGGGCATAATCAAAGAAGATTTGAGTGCCTAACGCTTGTCATGCCTTTTATTACAAGCGTAACCAAGGGAAATATTGCTATCTACCTGTTCATCACACTTGTGATTATATATTAGGAGGGTGATCACGCCTTTTATTACGGGTGTAAGAAGATGAATTATTTATAATGAGGCATTCACGTGTCACATTACGGTCGTGATAGGTGGAGATTATTCTTTTCCGAGACTATCACAGCTCGACTTACAACCGTGATAGGAGTGGATACAACTGTTCCTTTTTAAAATTTTTCATACAAACCGATGCATTTAACAAGTTTTAAAACCCATAGGGCATTTTGAAATGGTGTATTCAGACCTTTTGATGAGGAGAATATAAATACACCTGCAAAATTTTAGATAGAAGAGATGGAATTTAATATTAGATATCCTAGACTTTTACCTTAGACAAAAACCACAAACACATTTGTTCCTCCATTTTTGTACCCATTGTATCTTACGTTTTCTATATATTTTCCAAGTGTTGTACCATGTACTTTTCCCGAAATTACTCGAGAAAGACAATGGAATTCATTGTTTATGCATTGTAAAGACTTCTACAGTGGATCTAAAAAAGGGTTTTATTCTTCTACTTGTCTTATGTTGCATTCCTTGTTATTTCTACATTTAGTTGGTATGTATTGTTATTTCATCATGTGTGAGTAGTAATTTAGGACTTGTTACATCACTTCAACATGAACAAGTGCTTAATTTAGTAATTTCCTAATTTTTACTAGTTTCGGTGAATTGAACTTAATAAATCTAAGTACGGTGTAGTGCACGACGCTAACTTAGGATAGATTTCAATAGAATATGTTATAAGATAATTATATTGAATAGATCTAATTTGTTAGAATAACTTACTCCTCATAGTAGAGATATTATTAGGAAAGTTGTTGCATCCTTAGGGAATTTGATAAATTATCATAATGATAATGCAATCCTAATTGGCTGTTAATTCAAAAGAGATTCTAATGGACGCAATTAGGGTTAGGAGTAAGTAATTCTAAGAAGACTACTTACAAACTAAAAATTCCCTACATATAACAATCAAGAGTAAAATTTAAAGGTGACTTTATACTATGTGGTAAAGTAAGTTTGCATGACAAGTGCACTGAAAACTTTAGTGCTTTAATTTGTTTAGAAATCTGATCTGTCGATGGCTCATGAGATTATTGGCTTTAGGCTGTAAAAGGAGGAACTGGAACCTGTTGGCATTGCTCAGCAGGAGGATCACCCTAACCCTGATCATCCTAAAAGGCACCCTTAAGAGTAACCTCCTGCTGAGTTATCAGGCAGAGGTAAGGGTAAAAGTGTCTTGACCAACCTTGGCAGTAAAAGGGGTACCTTGGACCAAGGCAACTGCTTGGGCAACTTCTCTTTCTCTTACTTAGGCCGCCCTCCTCTCCCAATTAGTTGGATAATCTAACCACCCTAAGAAACTAAGGTCGAGCTCAAGATGATGGTAAAGCACCTCATCCTGTATGAACATAATGCACTCAGTGGAGATGTCCTCTAACTCTTCTAACCACTGGTCCATCTTCTACAAGTCATCAACAGCCTTCTTGGCAGTGGCATACTTTCCCTTTGGAGCTACCGAATTTTCCACTCCAACTCAAACTTTTGACTAGCTAGCTCCAGCGACGTAGCTTTGGCACTGTTACACTCAAACACCTCATCACCAGCTCAGTCTTCAGCCTGGAAACTAACGCCTTCAACTCAACATTCTCCTATTCAAGACCTTCCTTAGCTCTCCTCTCCTCATCCACATTCTAAGAGAGTTGAGCCTTAGTCCTTTGCTCGTCATTTAGCTAAGTCTTGAGGTTGTTGACCTGCTTAGTGTTCTTCTTAGCATCAACTTGGCCCTACATTATCTCCTGTAACTTTACCTTAAGTACAGTCATTTGTACATAAGATCGATATAAGTGTCAGTTAGCCTCGATGAACTTTTCCATATATTTACTATAGGAGGATTCTACCTCCTTCAGTCCCTTTTGTGCAATAGATACTACTGTATGAAATCCCTTTACCTCATTCCATAAGGTGTTGTAGTTATTGAGCTGGAGCAACACTTGGCCATGGTATTGCAAAGAAACAAAGTAAGATTGAATCGGTGTCAACAAAGAAGGACATCAATTCAAGGACACTAGCTTACCTATCGAATGAGTGAGCTTAAATGACCCGCAATATCCATGGGGACATCTTCGCCATGTTTTCAAAAAGAGCTTAGTTACTAAGGGTGTATGACCCCGTCAAAGCCTAAAGTCTGAGATTTTAGTGGCATAACGTGATGTTGTTGCCTCAAACCTTCCACTTTGGCCTTAAGATCTTCCCCCTAGCCTTCTTGGTCTCAAACTCGACCTTTTGAAGACATAGCTCCTTGTTCCAGGATATGTATAATGCGTTCTTGAGCAAGTTTGATGCTATCCCCATAAACTAGAACTTGTTAAGGACTTTAAAGAACTCATCATCATGCTCATCGACACACTTATATGGATGAGGTGAACGTCACTTATAGCAGTTCACCTAGCTGAGGGACACCTTCCCCATTGTCTTCTTCTTCTGCACCCTAAAGGTTGCTTCCCTAGTAGTTTCGAGGGCCTTCCTCTTCTACCCAACTGCTTTAGACTGGACACTAGCCTCAAGTAGCCCCTCCCCACCCTTGTCAAAGGAGGTAAGCATCACCATGTCTATCTCCTTACCATCGATAGGTTCATCCTCTACAATCATAGGTATAGAGGTGGAGATAGGATCGGTAAAGGGAGAGACTATGCTCATAGGCTCAATAGATAGCAACTTTGTACGAGGACCAACAAGAGGAATCCCCTATGGTAGAGTAGCCGACTTGACTTTGTTTGTCTCTCTTACCCCTGATCTTGACCTTATGGCTTTACCCTTAGGGTCTAAGGCTTTGGCCTAGCTTGACGATGCCTTAACAGCTTTGATGTCGAGGTATGGGGTATCTCCTCGGCTAATCTCTTGCCTGCAAAGAATCAAACAAACGGTTAGCAAAAGAAAAATAAAAGACAAAAAAGTATAAACACCATCATTCACCAACTTTGTCATGACCAGCATGGATAAGAAGGATCCCCCTTCGTTTCCTTTAAGGAGGTAGTTAGATGAAGCATAGTCTTACACAAGCATGCTAGCATGACGGAAGAAGCTATTTATGAAAAATGGACCTTTACCTTCCGTCCACTTCTTCATCATAGCTTTCTTTATGCTAAGGAAAAGCTTGGAGATTAGAGACTTGAAGTATCTCTCCACTGTTTCTGTGACATATATCTTGTTACCATTTCTCAAGACCATGAAGGCTTTAATCTCCCTTGCGGCCTCGGCATCACTAGGCCTAAGCTCCTTCTAAGCTCCAATCAAGACTAGTTTGGTCCATTGCATCCAAAAAGTCTACCTAGTTAGGTAACTCCACCATTAGGAAATTATCCTGCCAGCCTTTAATAGAGTCAGCTAGGCCTCCAAACAGCTTCCTCCTTAGACGGGATTAGAGGTACGGCCATTCACTCAAACTCTTCCACATATAGAAGTAGTTAAAGAGTTTGGGAGTGGTCTTTATCACCAGGTACTCATAAAGCCCCTAAAATGCTTTCAACATCCTTTACCCATTAGGAGGGACTTGTATTAGACTGCATTGATGGAAGTTAGAAAGCTCCTTCTCGAATTCCCTTAATGGAAGGCATTGTCCATATTACAAACATTTCTCAAACACGCAAAGCCCCTCCCTGACAACAAGGGCACCATCTCCTCCCTTCTTAGCAATGGTATTGTCCAACCCGGAGTTGGTCCAACTATAAAGTTCGCCCGAACTCAATTAATGGTGGAAGGCTTGCTCCTACTAATCCAACCGTTGGACCCTTGCCTGTTTTAGGCGTAATAGACATATCTATGGCCTCCAGCAACGAAGCATACATGTAAGCATTCCTTGGGATGCCACTAATAAGTCTAATCCTATCCAGTGCCTCCACCACCATCCTCAAAGCGTCATCCAGTTATGATAATGATGTAACTTAATCCTGTCTTCTATGGGGAGGGTCATTCCTTAAGGTTTTAGAGTCTATTAGGTTATATTTCGATGCATTAGACTACATCTCACTTGTGTTTGCACCACTATTAGTAGACATTATGACGATGAAGAAGCAAAGAAGAGCAAAGAACTTTGAAGATAAGTTCGAGAAAAAGAAAGCTTCGAAAAAAGTGGATGTTGTACTGAAGAAGAGAGAAAAGTTTCAAAAGAGTAATTTGTCAAAGTGATTTTAGTATTTATAGGCTGAATGCATTGGAAAGTGAATCGATGGTTATAGTGATTTGAATAAGCATGAATCCCCTAAAATGTTGTGATGCGAACAAGTGGATATAGCTTTGATCAAACGATAGCTTTTGAAAGGCAAAACATATGCGACTGCGTACATGTCTGCAGTGATAGGACACCTATCACATTGCATTAATTGCACCGTATAGGCATACGATAAAGTAAGAATTCAAAAAGTAACTTAAGTAAGAAGTTTTCTCAAGGCCCCTTTGGCTTCTACGAAAAAACTTACTCAGCAATCTAACAACATTACGTCCCAATATGGAAGATTGTAGCTGCTCAAACAATGGTCGACTTAGCTCGGCCTTATCTATTCAATACCTCTACTCGGTAACCTTGTTGATTGAAGAACCTAACCTATGAATCTTTCCCCTAACTTAGAGCACCTAGCTCAGCTTGTTGAGTATCTACTTCGGATTGCCTATCTAACTAAGACCTGGTCTGACTGAGGACCAATCACTCAGTACTCCCCGACAGTCAAGGAGGTCAGATCTCCTATCTTCCACCTCAGGTCTTGGGTACCCACCTTGGCCTAGGTAGCAGCCTACTTGGATAAGGTAGCAGCCTACTTGGATAGACCACATTTGCTCGACCCTTGCATCACTTAGCTCGGACATCTTCACTGCAACATCGGCATGCCAGCACCAGCACCATGGATGCCCCCGAACCAAATTGACCATACACTTGAGAAGCTTGTCCTCTTTCCCCTCATTGCTATTAGCAACAATAATGAGACTATGTGGATGTTAGGTGGGGGAGGAGGGGGGGTAGAAGTGTTAATAGGGCCTTTTGAATATGAACCCCTCAAGCATGTACTGACCTGATAAGGCTTACTACATAAGATGTGCCCCTTAAAGACTTGGCCTTCTCCTTCATGGCCAACCTTAACCTAAGCTCGTTCGGTGACTTGCTTAACAAAAATGATCACCAATAGCAAGAAGAATATAGATAAGGTTAGCGACCAAGTCAAACAACTGCCTCTTATATTTGCAGACCATGTCGGACATTATGGCTCCACTCTCCAATACTTGCGGACGTAGCTTCTACTCACTAATTCCTTTGCAACTGTCGAGTCTACTCCTTTATAAATATAAGATCATTACCTAATGGTAGATTACTTCACACTTTGCCCACTTAAGCCTACGTTCTATCTTTTAGTACTTTTACTCTTGTTAAACACATGTCTAACTTAATCATCAAAGTGGCAATGCCAGACAATCTTCCAGCGCCCTCTTACTATCCTTTGTTTTGTAGGCTTACTTACTTACGTGAAGCCTCATTCCTGCCTTAATCTATATTGGAAAATATCCTGAGACGACAAGTATATTTGTTTTACTAAAAATGTTTCTAGACTTTTTTTTATATTTGTTATAATCAAAGTTTTGTATTTTTATAATAGTCTTAATTAAAAGGTCATAGGTACTAATATATTGTTAAGTGATAACGAAAGTTGTGGTGATAGTTAGCAATTAGTGATTGTGATTAGCAACCAAGCATGGATATGGTAATATAAAATGAATAAAAGTGTTTACCTCTTATTAACATTCTCTATGACAGTTATCTACTATCATCAGCTATTAGTTATTACTTTCATTTCCAATAAATAATTATTCATAATAGTCACTAATAATAATAATAATAATAATCTCTTGGATTACTATGATAATATGTAACAATTTTAAGGTTTCAATCATAATAAGTATTGAAAAAAAAATAACCCTAAAAAAAATTGTTCACCCTTGTATTCCATTTAGAATACATACCATGAGAAAGCCTCTTATTGTAGTAGCATGGAACACATTTTGGAAAAAAGATAGTGTCTTGAAGACAGTTTTCACTTGTGATTTTGCTCTTAAACGCTCCTATATTATTAAAAAAAGAAAATTGTTTTAACATGCCAGTTTTTACAGAGTAATTTTCTAATTAAGGCACGTTGGATGATACCTCTCTTCATAAATGGTTGACAATTAGTTGTACTGGTAAGGCAGTGCTGTAACAATGTTATTCTATATAATTTTGTGGATTTCACTATAGTGATATATATTTTTTTATTTAATCGAGCAAAATATTTTAATGCAAATAGTTTGTTTTTATGTTAGACTTCATAAAACAAGCTTAATGGGACAACGTATTAGAAGAATTTTCATTGCCTCTCTTAGAACCTAGAAGAGTCATCTTCTCGCTTCTAAACGACATTACTCCCGTCAGATGAAAGATTTTTTCGTATTTTAATGATGAAAGCTTGATAATACTAATTCTGATTGGTTTTAAATATACATTATTTAACCAATACACCTAGAAATCAACAAGACGTCACCTTGTCGGTTTTAAGAATAATAACTAATATTTTCTTACGTATGTCTGTCATATATCAGTATAGAATTTGTGTAGTGTTTTCAGTCAAGTGGAATGATTTGATCATTCATAATAGATATTAAAAAAAAGGACAAAAAAAAAAAAAACACTTCGATCATTGAAGTTAAGCATAATGAAGCCTCTCCAAATCAGTCAAAATTATTTGCGTTTCCAATCTATTGGCCATGTATAAACATATCTCTTAAATTCTCCGATTGTCGTTATATCTCCTTAAAGCTTTTAGGTATATATGAACAATCCTAAACAATATTAAATTATGAATAGTTTTAGAGTTTTAATAAGGATCTTGGATGTATATGCACTTTTTCAAGTTGAGAAGGTTATTAATCGTTAATCAACCAGAAACCTTTCTCTTTTTTTTTTATATTAATTATTTAATTTATTTTATTAAAAAACTAGTATTTATAGCTCTTATTTATAATAATCTTTTAGATGATTGTACTAAAAATGTTGCAGTTGATTTGAAGAAGTCGTCCATTGAGCTCTTCCACGTAGCAGAAGACAACGTAAGAATGAATAGTAGAAGACGTGTGGACACCACCAAGACTACAACAAATATTTTGGTCCAGACTCCAGACAATATGCAATAAATGGAGGAAACCAAGAATCTCTCCAAAATCCTCCGCAGATTGTTTGTGCATGATGGTACTCAAATAATTTCGTATCCCCATTTGGTACCCTCTTCGTACGTTGTACGGTTTTCTTGCTCAAACAGTAATTTGCCCCATCCATCCATAGGAGCCATTTAACTTTTTGAAGTTGACGATGCAGCCACAAAAAGGAAATCCAGGCAAAAGCATTCCAATGAATTAAAATTCGGTTCGACCTTTTTGATGTTTCACGATTACACGTTTAACGAGATGACGATTCAAAACATACGAGTTTAAAATATTTACACAGCTATTTAAAAGTTTAATTCTTAAACTTTATCATTTTTTAATTGAATCCTTAAATTTTTTTTTATTTCAATATTCAAACTTTCAAAATGTCTTTTATTAGTAAATTATTAGTTTTTCCATTAATGGAAGACCTTTTTTTTTCATTGAATTTTAAAAACTTTGAAAACTGAAATAAAACAAAATAAAAAGTTGATGATTCAATTAGAAAAAAAGTGGTAAAATTTGAAGAGCAAAGGTCTAAAAGGTAATTTCTCCCCTATTTTTTTTTTTCATTTTAGGATTATACTTTATTTGTTTTTCATTTACAACCTATGCTTGTGTGTGTATATATATGTATGTGTGTATATATATTATATAAACATATTTGTTCTTTCAGAATATCGTTTTTCGAAGGTAATCATAATGTAGAAAAATGAAGATTCTTGTTTTATTTTATTTTAAGAATTTAAGTCTTGACATGGAGAAAAAAAATGAAAGTATATATAAAATCCTAAAATGAAAAGGTAGGTATATAATTTTGGTCCTTTCAATATACTTTTTCTATTTTAATTGACAAATATTTAAAATAATCAATTATTCGATTTGATATTCTTAATAATTACAAATTGAATTTAATTTTATAATTTTTTAGATTTATATATAACAATTATATTTTTTTTTCTACCAACTACATTATATATTATAACAATTTAATTTAAGGGAGGGATTCTAACCTAATCCAACCTTTGGAAGGCTAGTGTTAATAGAGTAATTGTACAATTTGTTTGATACTTGTTCTAATTATTAGATTAAATAATAATAGTGAACACAAATAGTTATCACATCTAATTTAATAATACTATTAAAATTAATTAGTACATTATTATACATTTGTAAATTGAAAAATATAAATAAATTTTTTAGTAATATTTTATTTAATAACATAATCAAATGTTCCGATTCATTAAGTTGGAAAATTACACTTTAAGTCCTCAAATTTTGTCACCTTTTTTAATTGTATCCTCAAACTTTTATTTTTTCTGTTTTAGTCTTCAAATTTTTCAAAACTTTGTATAAAAATCCTTCATTAACAGACAACTAATGGTCCGTCAATAGAGGATACTTTTGCAAACATTTGGAAAGTTAAAGGGTTGAAATAGAAAATATAAAAACTCAAGTACTCAATTAGAAAAAATAACAAAAATCTAAAACAAAAGTCCATTAATAGTAAAAAAAAAAAAAAAACACCATCAATGGCTTTTACAAAACGATCCATGGTCTTTGAGAAACTGCTGACAAGTTCCATTTTTATTGTGACCCATTTTGAATTGCATAAAAAGAAAAAAAAAACCCCAATATATATAGTCACTTTTGAATGTGTGCATGATTGAATTTGCCAAAAATTTATCCTTTTTAGCTTTTAACAAGTAATAATGGATGTGGTACATGAAATATTACTACTAAAATAAAATAAAAAAGAATTAAATCAATACGAGGGGAAAAAAGTTGGTTCTTTTATGTGATGTATCACTTATCAAAACACAATGTACATATGTCTCCATAAAACAACATTAGATAACTTTTTCATACTTTATCTTTTAAGGAACACATTTGAACTAAAAAAAAGGGGGGGGTGGGGGGGAGGAGGTGGGAGGGGGAGGGAGAGGGGGAGGCGGGGGCTAATGAAAAACATATTCCATTGAGGGGGCTTTTTCTTACTTTATTGAAAAAAAAAAAAGGTAACTTCCTAAAAGATACTTTCTTCATTTAAAAAAAAAAAAAAGAATACACCTTTTAAAAAGGTGCCTACAATATTGCACCTAATGGATGGATTTATTCCAATCTTCGATCGATAACATAATGTCTAACTGTTCGAAACCGGTCTTAGTAATTGCGTGTGAGCAAGGGACTTTGTATATCTATAATTTGTTACAAGTGCATGTACAATTGTTGAAGTCGATTATTTGTGTAAACCCTATATAATTAATAGTTTAAGTTCTAAATTATATCCGAGTATTCTAGATAATGTCATGAGTTAATAAAGTTAGAAAAGATAAAAATTTTATTAAATTATGAAACCAAATATAGTATCAGTAATAAAAACTCTAAAAATTTGATTGAAACCTAAATCACGTACAAAAAACCTAAATCCAATGTACGTGTAAATATCTAAAATCAAACTTGAACTTGATAAAAACCTTAAAATTATAACTTTAAACTTATAAAATGAATAAATATAACTTAATAGTAACAAAACCTTAGTCGATTGTTATCGACTAATATGCGTAATCCAATATAAATTTTAG